>JAWQEG010000506.1:0-600000 GCA_033782935.1 Petrolisthes cinctipes | reverse complement strand
GGCATGTACAGATCGTTTCTGGGACCCAAAAATATTGAATTTTCGGGTGTTTTGAGCCTGAATTTGAGATTTAAACGGGTACTGAAGATGAATGCACATATTGACTTTGGGCACTTAAAATATTGATTTTCAGCATGTTTTGGGTCTGTAATTTAAAAATACTCTAACACCGAGTAGGCATGTACAAATCGCTTCTGGGACCCAAAAATATCGAATTTTCCGGAGTTTTGAGTCTGAATTTGAGATATAAAAGGGTACAGAAGATACATACACATTTTGACTTTCGGCACCAAAAATATTAATTTTTAGCTTGTTTTGGGTCTAAATCTTGAAAACATCCTAGGACCCAAAAATATAGAATTTTCGGGTGTTTTGAGCCTGAATTTGAGATGTAAACGGGTACTGAAAATGCATGCACATATCGACTTTTTGCACCTAAAATATCGATTTTGAGCATGTTTTGGGTCTTTATATTGAAAACATTCTAGGAAGGAGTAGACATGTACAGATCGCTTCTGGGACCCAAAAATATCGAATTTTCGGGTGTTTTGAGCATGAATTTAAGATATAAACGAGTACAGAAGATGCATACACATTTTGACTTTGGGCACCTAAAATATTGATTTTCAGCATGTTTTGGGCCTGTATTTTGAAACAGGGAGTAGGCATGTACAGATTGCTTCTGGGACCCAAAAATCGAGTTTTCGGGTGTTTTAAGCCTGAATACGAGATATAAACGGGTACAGAAGATACATGAACATATCGACTTTTTGCACCTAAAATATCGATTCTTAGCATGTTTTAGGCCTTTATTTTGAAAATATTCTAGCACCTAGTAGGCATGTACAGATCGCTTCTGGGACCCAAAAATATCGAATTTTCGGGTATTTTGAGCCAGAATTTGGGATATAAACGGGTACAGAAGATGCATGCACATATCGACTTTGGGTTCCAAAAATATTGATTATTAGCATGTTTTGGGCCTATATTTTGAAAAAAATTAAAGCACTGCGTATATTCAGATCGCTTCTGGGACCCAAAAATATCGAATTTTCGGGTGTTTTGAGCATGAATTTGAGATATATACGAGTACAACAGATGCATACACATATTAACTTTGATCACCTAAAATATCGATTTTGAGCATGCTTTGGGCATGTTTTTTGAAAATATTCTAACATAGAGTAGGCATGTACAGACCGCTTCTGGGACCCAAAAATATCGGATTTTCGGGTGCTTTTAACCTGAATTTGAGATATAAACAGGTACAGAAGATGCATGCACATATCGACTTTGGACACCTAAAATATCTATTTTTAGCATGTTTTAGGCCTATATTTTGAAAATATTCTAGCACCTAGTAGGAATGTACAGATCGCTTCTGGGACCCAAAAATATCGAATATTCGGGTGTTTTGAGCCTGAATTTGGGATATAAACGGGTACAGAAGATGCATACACATATTGACTTTGGGCACCTAAAATATCGATCTTCAGCATGTTTTAGGCCTGTATTTTGAAAATACTCTAACACGGAGTAGGCATGTACAGATCGCTTCTAGGACCCAAAAATATCGAATTTTCGGGTGTTTTGAGCACGAATTTGAGATATAAACGGGTACAGAAGATGCATGCACATATCGACTTTGGGCACCTAAAATATTGATTCTTTGCATGTTTTGGGCCTATATTATAAAAATATTCTAGCACTGAGTAGGCATGTACAGATCGCTTCTGGGACCCAAAAATCGAATTTTCGGGTGTTTTGAGCCTGAATTTGGGATATGAATGGGTACAGAAGATGCATACACATATTGACTTAGGGCACCTAAAATATCGATTTTTTGCATGTTTTGGGCCTGTATTTTGAAAATACTCTAACACGGAGTAGACATGTACAGATCGCTTCTGGGACCCCAAAATGTCGAATTTTCGGGAGTTTTGAGAATGAATTTGAGACATAAACGGGTACAGAAGATGCATGCACATATCGACTTTGGGCACCTAAAATATCGATTTTTAGCATGTTTTGGGCCTATATTTTGAAAACATTCTAGCACTGAGTAGACATGTACATATCGCTTCTGGGACCCAAATATATCGAATTTTCGAGTGTTTTGAGCCTGAATTTGGGATATAAACTGGTACAGAATTTGCATACACATATTGACTTTGGGCACCTAAAATATCGATTTTCAGCATGTTTTGGTCCTGTATTTTGAAAATACTCTAACACGGAGTAGACATGTACAGATCGTTTCTGGGACCCAAAAATATTGAATTTTCGGGTGTTTTGAGCCAGAATTTGAGATTTAAACGGGTACTGAAGATGAATGCACATATTGACTTTGGGCACTTAAAATATTGATTTTCAGCATGTTTTGGGTCTGTAATTTAAAAATACTCTAACACCGAGTAAGCATGGACAAATCGCTTCTGGGACCCAAAAATATCGAATTTTCGGGAGTTTTGAGTCTGAATTTGAGATATAAAAGGGTACAGAAGATGCATACACATTTTGACTTTCGTCACCAAAAATATTGATTTTTAGCTTGTTTTGGGTCTAAATCTTGAAAATATTCTAGGACCCAAAAAAATCGAATTTTCGGGTGTTTTGAGCCTGAATTTGAGATGTAAACGGGTACTGAAAATGCATGCACATATCGACTTTTTGCACCTAAAATATCGATTTTGAGCATGTTTTGGGTCTTTATATTGAAAACATTCTAGGAAGGAGTAGACATGTACAGATCGCTTCTGGGACCCAAAAATATCGAATTTTCGGGTGTTTTGAGCATGAATTTAAGATATAAACGAGTACAGAAGATGCATACACATTTTGACTTTGGGCACCTAAAATATTGATTTTCAGCATGTTTTGTGCCTGTATTTTGAAACAGGGAGTAGGCATGTACAGATTGCTTCTGGGACCCAAAAAATCGAGTTTTCGGGTGTTTTAAGCCTAAATACGAGATATAAACGGGTACAGAGGATACATGAACATATCGACTTTTTGCACCTAAAATATCGATTCTTAGCATGTTTTAGGCCTTTATTTTGAAAATATTCTAGCACCTAGTAGGCATGTACAGATCGCTTCTGGGACAAAAAAATATCGAATTTTCGGGTATTTTGAGCCAGAATTTGGGGTATAAGCGGGTACAGAAGATCCATGCACATATCGACTTTGGGTTCCAAAAATATTGATTATTAGCATGTTTTGGGCCTATATTTTGAAAACAATTAAAGCACTGCGTATATTCAGATCGCTTCTGGGACCCAAAAATATCGAATTTTCGGGTGTTTTGAGCATGAATTTGAGATATATACGAGTACAACAGATGCATACACATATTAACTTTGATCACCTAAAATATCGATTTTGAGCATGCTTTGGGCATGTTTTTTGAAAATATTTTAACATAGAGTAGGCATGTACAGACCGCTTCTGGGACCCAAAAATATCGGATTTTCGGGTGCTTTTAACCTGAATTTGAGATATAAACGGGTACAGAAGATGCATGCACATATCGACTTTGGACACCTAAAATATCTATTTTTAGCATGTTTTAGGCCTATATTTTGAAAATATTCTAGCACCTAGTAGGCATGTACAGATCGCTTCTGGGACCCAAAAATATCGAATTTTCGGGTGTTTTGAGCCTGAATTTGGGATATAAACGGGTACAGAAGATGCATACACATATTGACTTTGGGCACCTAAATTATCGATCTTCAGCATGTTTTAGGCCTGTATTTTGAAAATACTCTAACACGGAGTAGGCATGTACAGATCGCTTCTAGGACCCAAAAATATCGAATTTTCGGGTGTTTTGAGCACGAATTTGAGATATAAACGGGTACAGAAGATGCATGCACATATCGACTTTGGGCACCTAAAATATTGATTCTTAGCATGTTTTGGGCCTATATTATAAAAATATTCTAGCACTGAGTAGGCATGTACAGATCGCTTCTGGGACCCAAAAATCGAATTTTCGAGTGTTTTGAGCCTGAATTTGGGATATAAATGGGTACAGAAGATGCATACACATATTGACTTAGGGCACCTAAAATATCGATTTTTTGCATGTTTTGGGCCCGTATTTTGAAAATACTCTAACACGGAGTAGACATGTACAGATCGCTTCTGGGACCCCAAAATGTCGAATTTTCGGGAGTTTTGAGCCTGAATTTGAGACATAAACGGGTACAGAAGATGCATGCACATATCGACTTTGGGCACCTAAAATATCGATTTTTAGCATGTTTTGGGCTTATATTTTGAAAACATTCTAGCAATGAGTAGGCATGTATAGATCGCTTCTGGGACCCAAATATATCGAATTTTCGAGTGTTTTGAGCCTGAATTTGGGATATAAACTGGTACAGAATTTGCATACACATATTGACTTTGGGCACCTAAAATATCGATTTTCAGCATGTTTTGGTCCTGTATTTTAAAAATACTCTAACACGGAGTAGACATGTACAGATCGTTTCTGGGACCCAAAAATATTGAATTTTCGGGTGTTTTGAGCCTGAATTTGAGATTTAAACGGGTACTGAAGATGAATGCACATATTGACTTTGGGCACTTAAAATATTGATTTTCAGCATGTTTTGGGTCTGTAATTTAAAAATACTCTAACACCGAGTAGGCATGGACAAATCGCTTCTGGGACCCAAAAATATCGAATTTTCGGGAGTTTTGAGTCTGAATTTGAGATATAAAAGGGTACAGAAGATGCATACACATTTTGACTTTCGTCACCAAAAATATTGATTTTTAGCTTGTTTTGGGTCTAAATCTTGAAAATATTCTAGGACCCAAAAAAATCGAATTTTCGGGTGTTTTGAGCCTGAATTTGAGATGTAAACGGGTACAGAAAATGCATGCACATATCGACTTTTTGCACCTAAAATATCGATTTTGAGCATGTTTTGGGTCTTTATCTTGAAAACATTCTAGGAAGGAGTAGACATGTACAGATCGCTTCTGGGACCCAAAAATATCGAATTTTCGGGTGTTTTGAGCATGAATTTAAGATATAAACGAGTACAGAAGATGCATACACATTTTGACTTTGGGCACCTAAAATATTGATTTTCAGCATGTTTTGGGCCTGTATTTTGAAACAGGGAGTAGGCATGTACAGATTGCTTCTGGGACCCAAAAAATCGAGTTTTCGGGTGTTTTAAGCCTGAATACGAGATATAAACGGGTACAGAAGATACATGAACATATCGACTTTTTGCACCTAAAATATCGATTCTTAGCATGTTTTAGGCCTTTATTTTGAAAATATTCTAGCACCTAGTAGGCATGTACAGATCGCTTCTGGGACCCAAAAATATCGAATTTTCGGGTATTTTGAGCCAGAATTTGGGATATAAACGGGTACAGAAGATGCATGCACATATCGACTTTGGGTTCCAAAAATATTGATTATTAGCATGTTTTGGGCCTATATTTTGAAAAAAATTAAAGCACTGCGTATATTCAGATTGCTTCTGGGACCCAAAAATATCGAATTTTCGGGTGTTTTGAGCATGAATTTGAGATATATACGAGTACAACAGATGCATACACATATTAACTTTGATCACCTAAAATATCGATTTTGAGCATGCTTTGGGCATGTTTTTTGAAAATATTCTAACATGGAGTAGGCATGTACAGACCGCTTCTGGGACCCAAAAATATCGGATTTTCGGGTGCTTTTAACCTGAATTTGAGATATAAACGGGTACAGAAGATGCATGCACATATCGACTTTGGACACCTAAAATATCTATTTCTAGCATGTTTTAGTCCTATATTTTGAAAATATTCTAGCACCTAGTAGGCATGTACAGATCGCTTCTGGGACCCAAAAATATCGAATTTTCGGGTATTTTGAGCCAGAATTTGGGATATAAACGGGTACAGAAGATGCATACACATATTGAATTTGAGCACCTAAAATATCGATTTTTAGCATGTTTTGGGCGTGTATTTTGAAAATACTCTAACACGGCGTAGGCATGTACAGATCGCTTCTGGGACCCAAAAATATCGAATTTTCAGGTGTTTTGAGCCTGAATTTGACATATAAACGGGTACAGAAGATACAAGCACATATCGACTTTGGACACCTAAAATATCGATTTTTAGCATGTTTTTGGCCTATATTTTGAAAACATTCTAGCACTAAGTAGGCATCTACATATCACTTCTGGGGCCCAAAAATATTGAATTTTCGGGTGTTTTGAGCCTGAGTTTGAGATGTAAACGGGTACTGAAGATGCATGCACATATCGACTTTTTGCACCTAAAATATCAATTTTGAGCATGTTTTGGGTCTGTATCTTAAAAACATTCTAGCAAGGAGTAGGCATGTACAGATCGCTTAAGGGACCCAAAAATATCGAATTTTCGGTTGTTTTGAGCCTGAATTTGAGATATAAATGGATACAGAAGATGCATGCACATATCGACTTTGGGCACCCAAAATATCGATTTTTAGCATGTTTTGGGCCAATATTATGAAAATATTCTAGCACTGAGTAGGCATGTACAGATGGCTTCTTTCAACCCCAAAAATCGAATTTTCGGGTGTTTTGAGCATGAATTTGGGATATAAACGGGTACAGAAGATGCATACACATATTGACTTTGGGCACCTAAAATATCGATCTTCAGCATGTTTTGGGCCTTTATTTTGAAAATACTCTAACACGGAGTAGACATGTACAGATCGCTTCAGGGACCCAAAAATACCGAATTTTCGGGAGTTTTGAGCCTGAATTTGAGACATAAACGGGTACAGAAGATGCATGCACATATCGACTTTGGGCACCTAAAATATCGATTTTAAGCATGTTTTTGGCCTATATTTTGATAACATTCTAGCACTGAGTAGGCATGTACAGATCACTTCTGGGACCCAAAAATATCTAATTTTCGGGTGTTTTGAGCATGAATTTAAGATATAAACGAGTACAGAAGATTCATACACATTTTGACTTTGGGCACCTAAAATATTGATTTTCAGCATGTTTTGGGCCTGTATTTTGAAACAGGGAGTAGGCATGTACAGATTGCTTCTGGGACCCAAAAAATCGAGTTTTCGGGTGTTTTAAGCCTGAATACGAGATATAAACGGGTACAGAAGATACATGAACATATCGACTTTTTGCACCTAAAATATCGATTCTTAGCATGTTTTAGGCCTTTATTTTGAAAATATTCTAGCACCTAGTAGGCATGTACAGATCGCTTCTGGGACCCAAAAATATCGAATTTTCGGGTATTTTGAGCCAGAATTTGGGATATAAACGGGTACAGAAGATGCATGCACATATCGACTTTGGGTTCCAAAAATATTGATTATTAGCATGTTTTGGGCCTATATTTTGAAAAAAATTAAAGCACTGCGTATATTCAGATCGCTTCTGGGACCCAAAAATATCGAATTTTCGGGTGTTTTGAGCATGAATTTGAGATATATACGAGTACAACAGATGCATACACATATTAACTTTGATCACCTAAAATATCGATTTTGAGCATGCTTTGGGCATGTTTTTTGAAAATATTCTAACATGGAGTAGGCATGTACAGACCGCTTCTGGGACCCAAAAATATCGGATTTTCGGGTGCTTTTAACCTGAATTTGAGATATAAACGGGTACAGAAGATGCATGCACATATCGACTTTGGACACCTAAAATATCTATTTTTAGCATGTTTTAGGCCTATATTTTGAAAATATTCTAGCACCTATTAGGCATGTACAGATCGCTTCTGGGACCCAAAAATATCGAATTTTCGGGTGTTTTGAGCCTGAATTCTGGATATAAACGGGTACAGAAGATGCATACACATATTGACTTTGGGCAACTAAAATATCGATCTTCAGCAAGTTTTAGGCCTGAATTTTGAAAATACTCTAACACGGAGTAGGCATGTACAGATCGCTTCTGGGACCCAAAAATATCGAATTTTCGGGTGTTTTGAGCACGAATTTGAGATATAAACGGGTACAGAAGATACATGCACATATCGACTTTGGGCACCTAAAATATTGTTTCTTAGCATGTTTTGGGCCTATATTATAAAAATATTCTAGCAATGAGTAGGCATGTACAGATCGCTTCTGGGACCCAAAAATCGAATTTTCGGGTGTTTTGAGCCTGAATTTGGGATATAAATGGGTACAGAAGATGCATACACATATTGACTTAGGGCACCTAAAATATCGATTTTTTGCATGTTTTGGGCCTGTATTTTGAAAACATTCTAGCACTGAGTAGGCATGTACAGATCGCTTCTGGGACCCAAATATATCGAATTTTCGAGTGTTTTGAGCCTGAATTTGGGATATAAACTGGTACAGAATTTGCATACACATATTGACTTTGGGCACCTAAAATATCGATTTTAAGCATGTTTTGGTCCTGTATTTTAAAAATACTCTAACACGGAGTAGACATGTACAGATCGTTTCTGGGACCCAAAAATATTGAATTTTCGGGTGTTTTGAGCCTGAATTTGAGATTTAAACGGGTACTGAAGATGAATGCACATATTGACTTTGGGCACTTAAAATATTGATTTTCAGCATGTTTTGGGTCTGTAATTTAAAAATACTCTAACACCGAGTAGGCATGGACAAATCGCTTCTGGGACCCAAAAAAATCGAATTTTCGGGTGTTTTGAGCCTGAATTTGATATGTAAACGGGTACAGAAAATGCATGCACATATCGACTTTTTGCACCTAAAATATCGATTTTGAGCATGTTTTGGGTCTTTATCTTGAAAACATTCTAGGAAGGAGTAGACATGTACAGATCGCTTCTGGGACCCAAAAATATCGAATTTTCGGGTGTTTTGAGCATGAATTTAAGATATAAACGAGTACAGAAGATGCATACACATTTTGACTTTGGGCACCTAAAATATTGATTTTCAGCATGTTTTGGGCCTGTATTTTGAAACAGGGAGTAGGCATGTACAGATTGCTTCTGGGACCCAAAAAATCGAGTTTTCAGGTGTTTTAAGCCTGAATACGAGATATAAACGGGTACAGAAGATACATGAACATATCGACTTTTTGCACCTAAAATATCGATTCTTAGCATGTTTTAGGCCTTTATTTTGAAAATATTCTAGCACCTAGTAGGCATGTACAGATCGCTTCTGGGACCCAAAAATATCGAATTTTCGGGTATTTTGAGCCAGAATTTGGGATATAAACGGGTACAGAAGATGCATGCACATATCGACTTTGGGTTCCAAAAATATTGATTATTAGCATGTTTTGGGCCTATATTTTGAAAAAAATTAAAGCACTGCGTATATTCAGATCGCTTCTGGGACCCAAAAATATCGAATTTTCGGGTGTTTTGAGCATGAATTTGAGATATATACGAGTACAACAGATGCATACACATATTAACTTTGATCACCTAAAATATCGATTTTGAGCATGCTTTAGGCATGTTTTTTGAAAATATTCTAACATGGAGTAGGCATGTACAGACCGCTTCTGGGACCCAAAAATATCGGATTTTCGGGTGCTTTTAACCTGAATTTGAGATATAAACGGGTACAGAAGATGCATGCACATATCGACTTTGGACACCTAAAATATCTATTTTTAGCATGTTTTAGGCCTATATTTTGAAAATATTCTAGCACCTAGTAGGCATGTACAGATCGCTTCTGGGACCCAAAAATATCGAATTTTCGGGTATTTTGAGCCAGAATTTGGGATATAAACGGGTACAGAAGATGCATACACATATTGAATTTGAGCACCTAAAATATCGATTTTTAGCATGTTTTGGGCGTGTATTTTGAAAATACTCTAACACGGCGTAGGCATGTACAGATCGCTTCTGGGACCCAAAAATATCGAATTTTCAGGTGTTTTGAGCCTGAATTTGACATATAAACGGGTACAGAAGATACAAGCACATATCGACTTTGGACACCTAAAATATCGATTTTTAGCATGTTTTTGGAATATATTTTGAAAACATTCTAGCACTAAGTAGGCATCTACATATCACTTCTGGGGCCCAAAAATATTGAATTTTCGGGTTTTTTGAGCCTGAGTTTGAGATGTAAACGGGTACTGAAGATGCATGCACATATCGACTTTTTGCACCTAAAATATCAATTTTGAGTATGTTTTGGGTCTGTATCTTAAAAACATTCTAGCAAGGAGTAGGCATGTACAGATCGCTTCTGAAACCCCCAAAATATCGAATTTTCGGGTGTTTTGAGCCTGAAATTGAGACATAAACGGGAACAGAAGATGCATGCACATATCGACTTTGGGCACCCAAAATATCGATTTTTAGCATGTTTTGGGCCTATATTATGAAAATATTCTAGCACTGAGTAGGCATGTACAGATGGCTTCTTTCAACCCCAAAAATCGAATTTTCGGGTGTTTTGAGCATGAATTTGGGATATAAACGGGTACAGAAGATGCATACACATATTGACTTTGGGCACCTAAAATATCGATCTTCAGCATGTTTTGGGCCTTTATTTTGAAAATACTCTAACACGGAGTAGACATGTACAGATCGCTTCAGGGACCCAAAAATACCGAATTTTCGGGAGTTTTGAGCCTGAATTTGAGACATAAACGGGTACAGAAGATGCATGCACATATCGACTTTGGGCACCTAAAATACCGATTTTAAGCATGTTTTTGGCCTATATTTTGATAACATTCTAGCACTGAGTAGGCATGTACAGATCACTTCTGGGACCCAAAAATATCTAATTTTCGGGTGTTTTGAGCATGAATTTAAGATATAAACGAGTACAGAAGATGCATACACATTTTGACTTTGGGCACCTAAAATATTGATTTTCAGCATGTTTTGGGCCTGTATTTTGAAACAGGGAGTAGGCATGTACAGATTGCTTCTGGGACCCAAAAAATCGAGTTTTCGGGTGTTTTAAGCCTGAATACGAGATATAAACGGGTACAGAAGATACATGAACATATCGACTTTTTGCACCTAAAATATCGATTCTTAGCATGTTTTAGGCCTTTATTTTGAAAATATTCTAGCACCTAGTAGGCATGTACAGATCGCTTCTGGGACCCAAAAATATCGAATTTTCGGGTATTTTGAGCCAGAATTTGGGATATAAACGGGTACAGAAGATGCATGCACATATCGACTTTGGGTTCCAAAAATATTGATTATTAGCATGTTTTGGGCCTATATTTTGAAAAAAATTAAAGCACTGCGTATATTCAGATCGCTTCTGGGACCCAAAAATATCGAATTTTCGGGTGTTTTGAGCATGAATTTGAGATATATACGAGTACAACAGATGCATACACATATTAACTTTGATCACCTAAAATATCGATTTTGAGCATGCTTTGGGCATGTTTTTTGAAAATATTCTAACATGGAGTAGGCATGTACAGACCGCTTCTGGGACCCAAAAATATCGGATTTTCGGGTGCTTTTAACCTGAATTTGAGATATAAACGGGTACAGAAGATGCATGCACATATCGACTTTGGACACCTAAAATATCTATTTTTAGCATGTTTTAGGCCTATATTTTGAAAATATTCTAGCACCTATTAGGCATGTACAGATCGCTTCTGGGACCCAAGAATATCGAATTTTCGGGTGTTTTGAGCCTGAATTCTGGATATAAACGGGTACAGAAGATGCATACACATATTGACTTTGGGCACCTAAAATATCGATCTTCAGCATGTTTTAGGCCTGTATTTTGAAAATACTCTAACACGGAGTAGGCATGTACAGATCGCTTCTGGGACCCAAAAATATCGAATTTTCGGGTGTTTTGAGCACGAATTTGAGATATAAACGGGTACAGAAGATGCATGCACATATCGACTTTGGGCACCTAAAATATTGATTCTTAGCATGTTTTGGGCCTATATTATAAAAATATTCTAGCACTGAGTAGGCATGTACAGATCGCTTCAGGGACCCAAAAATCGAATTTTCGGGTGTTTTGAGCCTGAATTTGGGATATAAATGGGTACAGAAGATGCATACACATATTGACTTAGGGCACCTAAAATATCGATTTTTTGCATGTTTTGGGCCTGTATTTTGAAAATACTCTAACACGGAGTAGACATGTACAGATCGCTTCTGGGACCCCAAAATGTCGAATTTTCGGGAGTTTTGAGAATGAATTTGAGACATAAACGGGTACAGAAGATGCATGCACATATCGACTTTGGGCACCTAAAATATCGATTTTTAGCATGTTTTGGGCCTATATTTTGAAAAAATTCTAGCACTGAGTAGGCATGTACAGATCGCTTCTGGGACCCAAATATATCGAATTTTCGAGTGTTTTGAGCCTGAATTTGGGATATAAACTGGTACAGAATTTGCATACACATATTGACTTTGGGCACCTAAAATATCGATTTTTAGCATGTTTTGGTCCTGTATTTTAAAAATACTCTAACACGGAGTAGACATGTACAGATCGTTTCTGGGACCCAAAAATATTGAATTTTCGGGTGTTTTGAGCCTGAATTTGAGATTTAAACGGGTACTGAAGATGAATGCACATATTGACTTTGGGCACTTAAAATATTGATTTTCAGCATGTTTTGGGTCTGTAATTTAAAAATACTCTAACACCGAGTAGGCATGGACAAATCGCTTCTGGGACCCAAAAATATCGAATTTTCGGGAGTTTTGAGTCTGAATTTGAGATATAAAAGGGTACAGAAGATGCATACACATTTTGACTTTGGGCACCTAAAATATTGATTTTCAGCATGTTTTGGGCCTGTATTTTGAAACAGGGAGTAGGCATGTACAGATTGCTTCTGGGACCCAAAAAATCGAGTTTTCGGGTGTTTTAAGCCTGAATACGAGATATAAACGGGTACAGAAGATACATGAACATATCGACTTTTTGCACCTAAAATATCGATTCTTAGCATGTTTTAGGCCTTTATTTTGAAAATATTCTAGCACCTAGTAGGCATGTACAGATCGCTTCTGGGACCCAAAAATATCGAATTTTCGGGTATTTTGAGCCAGAATTTGGGATATAAACGGGTACAGAAGATGCATGCACATATCGACTTTGGGTTCCAAAAATATTGATTATTAGCATGTTTTGGGCCTATATTTTGAAAAAAATTAAAGCACTGCGTATATTCAGATCGCTTCTGGGACCCAAAAATATCGAATTTTCGGGTGTTTTGAGCATGAATTTGAGATATATACGAGTACAACAGATGCATACACATATTAACTTTGATCACCTAAAATATCGATTTTGAGCATGCTTTGGGCATGTTTTTTGAAAATATTCTAACATGGAGTAGGCATGTACAGACCGCTTCTGGGACCCAAAAATATCGGATTTTCGGGTGCTTTTAACCTGAATTTGAGATATAAACGGGTACAGAAGATGCATGCACATATCGACTTTGGACACCTAAAATATCTATTTTTAGCATGTTTTAGGCCTATATTTTGAAAATATTCTAGCACCTATTAGGCATGTACAGATCGCTTCTGGGACCCAAGAATATCGAATTTTCGGGTGTTTTGAGCCTGAATTCTGGATATAAACGGGTACAGAAGATGCATACACATATTGACTTTGGGCACCTAAAATATCGATCTTCAGCATGTTTTAGGCCTGTATTTTGAAAATACTCTAACACGGAGTAGGCATGTACAGATCGCTTCTGGGACCCAAAAATATCGAATTTTCGGGTGTTTTGAGCACGAATTTGAGATATAAACGGGTACAGAAGATGCATGCACATATCGACTTTGGGCACCTAAAATATTGATTCTTAGCATGTTTTGGGCCTATATTATAAAAATATTCTAGCACTGAGTAGGCATGTACAGATCGCTTCTGGGACCCAAAAATCGAATTTTCGGGTGTTTTGAGCCTGAATTTGGGATATAAATGGGTACAGAAGATGCATACACATATTGACTTAGGGCACCTAAAATATCGATTTTCAGCATGTTTTGGTCCTGTATTTTAAAAATACTCTAACACGGAGTAGACATGTACAGATCGTTTCTGGGACCCAAAAATATTGAATTTTCGGGTGTTTTGAGCCTGAATTTGAGATTTAAACGGGTACTGAAGATGAATGCACATATTGACTTTGGGCACTTAAAATATTGATTTTCAGCATGTTTTGGGTCTGTAATTTAAAAATACTCTAACACCGAGTAGGCATGGACAAATCGCTTCTGGGACCCAAAAATATCGAATTTTCGGGAGTTTTGAGTCTGAATTTGAGATATAAAAGGGTACAGAAGATGCATACACATTTTGACTTTCGTCACCAAAAATATTGATTTTTAGCTTGTTTTGGGTCTAAATCTTGAAAATATTCTAGGACTCAAAAAAATCGAATTTTCGGGTGTTTTGAGCCTGAATTTGAGATGTAAACGGGTACAGAAAATGCATGCACATATCGACTTTTTGCACCTAAAATATCGATTTTGAGCATGTTTTGGGTCTTTATCTTGAAAACATTCTAGGAAGGAGTAGACATGTACAGATCGCTTCTGGGACCCAAAAATATCGAATTTTCGGGTGTTTTGAGCATGAATTTAAGATATAAACAAGTACAGAAGATGCATACACATTTTGACTTTGGGCACCTAAAATATTGATTTTCAGCATGTTTTGGGCCTGTATTTTGAAACAGGGAGTAGGCATGTACAGATTGCTTCTGGGACCCAAAAAATCGAGTTTTCAGGTGTTTTAAGCCTGAATACGAGATATAAACGGGTACAGAAGATACATGAACATATCGACTTTTTGCACCTAAAATATCGATTCTTAGCATGTTTTAGGCCTTTATTTTGAAAATATTCTAGCACCTAGTAGGCATGTACAGATCGCTTCTGGGACCCAAAAATATCGAATTTTCGGGTATTTTGAGCCAGAATTTGGGATATAAACGGGTACAGAAGATGCATGCACATATCGACTTTGGGTTCCAAAAATATTGATTATTAGCATGTTTTGGGCCTATATTTTGAAAAAAATTAAAGCACTGCGTATATTCAGATCGCTTCTGGGACTCAAAAATATCGAATTTTCGGGTGTTTTGAGCATGAATTTGAGATATATACGAGTACAACAGATGCATACACATATTAACTTTGATCACCTAAAATATCGATTTTGAGCATGCTTTGGGCATGTTTTTTGAAAATATTCTAACATGGAGTAGGCATGTACAGACCGCTTCTGGGACCCAAAAATATCGGATTTTCGGGTGCTTTTAACCTGAATTTGAGATATAAACGGGTACAGAAGATGCATGCACATATCGACTTTGGACACCTAAAATATCTATTTTTAGCATGTTTTAGGCCTATATTTTGAAAATATTCTAGCACCTAGTAGGCATGTACAGATCGCTTCTGGGACCCAAAAATATCGAATTTTCGGGTATTTTGAGCCAGAATTTGGGATATAAACGGGTACAGAAGATGCATACACATATTGAATTTGAGCACCTAAAATATCGATTTTTAGCATGTTTTGGGCGTGTATTTTGAAAATACTCTAACACGGCGTAGGCATGTACAGATCGCTTCTGGGACCCAAAAATATCGAATTTTCAGGTGTTTTGAGCCTGAATTTGACATATAAACGGGTACAGAAGATACAAGCACATATCGACTTTGGACACCTAAAATATCGATTTTTAGCATGTTTTTGGCCTATATTTTGAAAACATTCTAGCACTGAGTAGGCATCTACAGATCACTTCTGGGGCCCAAAAATATTGAATTTTCGGGTGTTTTGAGCCTGAGTTTGAGATGTAAACGGGTACTGAAGATGCATGCACATATCGACTTTTTGCACCTAAAATATCAATTTTGAGCATGTTTTGGGTCTGTATCTTAAAAACATTCTAGCAAGGAGTAGGCATGTACAGATCGCTTAAGGGACCAAAAATATCGAATTTTCGGTTGTTTTGAGCCTGAATTTGAGATATAAATGGGTACAGAAGATGCATGCACATATCGACTTTGGGCACCAAAAATATCGATTTTTAGCATGTTTTGGGCCTATATTATGAAAATATTCTAGCACTGAGTAGGCATGTACAGATGGCTTCTTGCAACCCTAAAAATCGAATTTTCGGGTGTTTTGAGCATGAATTTGGGATATAAACGGGTACAGAAGATGCATACACATATTGACTTTGGGCACCTAAAATATCGATCTTCAGCATGTTTTGGTCCTGTATTTTGAAAATACTCAAACACGGAGTAGACATGTACAGATCGCTTCTGGGACCCAAAAATACCGAATTTTCGGGAGTTTTGAGCCTGAATTTGAGACATAAACGGGTACAGAAGATGCATGCACATATCGACTTTGGGCACCTAAAATATCGATTTTTAGCATGTTTTTGGCCTATATTTTGAAAACATTCTAGCACTGAGTAGGCATGTACAGATCTCTTCTGGGACCCAAAAATAACTAATTTTAGGGTGTTTTGAGCCTGAATTTGGGATATAAACTGGTACAGAATTTGCATACACATATTGACTTTGGGCACCTAAAATATCGATTTTCAGCATGTTTTGGGCCTGTATTTTAAAAATACTCTAAAACGGAGTAGGCATGTACATATCGTTTCTGGGACCCAAAAATATTGAATTTTCGGGTGTTTTGAGCCTGAATTTGAGATACAAACGGGTACTGAAGATGAATGCATATATTGACTTTGGGCACTTAAAATATTGATTTTCAGCATGTTTTGGGTCTGTAATTTAAAAATACTCTAACACCGAGTAGGCATGTACAAATCGCTACTGGGACCCAAAAATATCGAATTTTCGGGTGTTTTGAGTCTGAATTTGAGATATAAAAGGGTACAGAAGATGCATACACATTTTGACTTTTGGCACCAAAAATATTTATTTTTAGCTTGTTTTGGGTCTGAATCTTGAAAACATTCTGGGACCCAAAAATATTGAATTTTCGGGGGTTTTGAGCCTGAATTTGAGATATAAACGGGTACAGAAGATGCATGCACATATCAAATTTGGGCACCCAAAATATCGATTTTAAGCATGTTTTGGGCCTTTATTTTGAAAATACTCTAACATGGAGTTGGCATGTACAGATCGCTTCTGGGACACAAAAAATCGAATTTTCGGGTGTTTTGAGCCTGAATATGAGATATAAACGGGTACAGAAGATACATGAACATATCGACTTTTTGCACCTAAAATATCGATTTTTAGCATGTTTTAGGCCTATATCTTGAAAATATTCTAGCACCTAGTAGGCATGTACAGATTGCTTCTGGGACCCAAAAATATCGAATTTTCGGGTATTTTGAGCCAGAATTTTGGATATAAACGGGAACAGAAGATGCATACACATATTGATTTTGAGCACATAAAATATCGATTTGTAGCATGTTTTGGGCCTGTATTTTGAATATACTCTAACACGTAGTAGGCTTGTACAAATCGCTTATGGGACCCAAAAATATTGAATTTTCGGGTGTTTTGAGCCTGTTTGAGATGTAAACGGGTACTGAAGATGCATGCACATATCGACTTTTTGAACCTAAAATATCGATTTTGAGCATGTTTTGGGTCTGTATCTTGAAAACATTCTAGCAAGGAGTAGGCATGTACAGATCGCTTCTGAAACCCCCAAAATATCGAATTTTCGGGTGTTTTGAGCCTGAAATTGAGACATAAACGGGAACAGAAGATGCATGCACATATCGACTTTGGTCTCCCAAAATATCGATTTTTAGCATGTTTTGGGCCTATGTTATGAAAATATTTTAGCACTGAGTATGCATGTACAGTTCGCTTCTGTGACCCCCAAAAATCGAATTTTCGGGTGTTTTGAGCCTGAATTTGGGATATAAACGGGTACAGAAGATGGATACACATATTGACTTTGGGCACCTAAAATATCGATCTTCAGCATGTTTTGGGCCTGTATTTTGGAAATACTTTAACAAGAAGTAGGCATGTACAGATCGCTTTTGGGACCCAAAAATATAGAATTTTCGGGTGTTTTGAGCTTGAATTTGGGATATAAACGGGTAGGTTACAAAAGATGCATACACATATTGACTTTGGTCACTTAAAATATCAATTTTCAGCATGTTTTTGGCCTGTATTTTAAAAATACTCTAACACCGAGTAGGCATGTATAGATCGCTTCTGGGACCCAAAATTATCGAATTTTAGGGTGTTTTGAGCATGAATTTGAGATATAAACGGGTACCGAAGATGCATGCACATATCGACTTTGAACACCTAAAATATCGTTTTTTTGCATGTTTTGGGCCTATATTATGAACATTTTCTAGCACTAAGTAGGCTTGTACAGATCGCTTCTGGGACCCCCCAAAAACAAATTTTCGGGTGTTTTGATCCTGAATTTGGGATACAAACGGGTACAGAAGACGCATACACATATTGAATTTGAACACCTAAAATATCGATTTTTAGCATGTTTTGGGCGTGTATTTGAAAATACTCTAACACGGAGTAGGCATGTACAGATCGCTTCTGGGACCCAAAAATATCGAATTTTCAGGTGTTTTGAGCCTGAATTTGAGATATAAACGGGTACAGAAGATACATGCACATATCGAATTCGTACACCTAAAATATCGATTTTTAGCATGTTTTGGACCTATAATTTGAAAACATTCTAGCACTGAATAGGCATCTACAGATCACTTCTGGGACCCAAAAATATTGAATTTTCGGGTGTTTTGAGCCTGAGTTTGAGATGTAAACGGGGACTGAAGATGCATGCCCATATCGACTTTTTGCACCTAAAATATCAATTTTGAGCATGTTTTGGGTCTGTATCTTAAAAACATTCTAGCAAGGAGTAGGCATGTACAGATCGCTTAAGGGACCAAAAAAATATCGAATTTTCGGTTGTTTTGAGCCTGAATTTGAGATATAAACGGGTACAGAAAATGCATGCACATATCGACTTTGGGCACCCAAAATATCGATTTTTAGCATGTTTTGGGCCTATATTATGAAAATATTCTATCACTGAGTAGGCATGTACAGATGGCTTCTTGCAACCCCAAAAATCGAATTTTCGGGTGTTTTGAGCATGAATTTGGGATATAAACGGGTAAAGAAGATGCATACACATATTAACTTTGGGCACCTAAAATATCGATCTTCAGCATGTTTTGGGCCTTTATTTTGAAAATACTCTAACACGGAGTAGACATGTACAGATCGCTTCTGGGACCCAAAAATATTGAATTTTCGGGAGTTTTGAGCCTGAATTTGAGACATAAACGGGTACAGAAGATGCATGCACATATCGACTTTGGGCACCTAAAATATCGATTTTTAGCATGTTTTTGGCCTATATTTTAAAAACATTCTAGCACTGAGTAGGCATGTACAGATCACTTCTGGGACCCAAAAATATCTAATTTTCGGGTGTTTTGAGCCTGAATTTGGGATATAAACTGGTACAGAATTTGCATACACATATTGACTTTGGGCACCTAAAATATCGATTTTCAGCATGTTTTGGGCTTGTATTTTAAAAATACTCTAAAACGGAGTAGGCATGTACATATCGTTTCTGGGACCCAAAAATATTGAATTTTCGGGTGTTTTGAGCCTGAATTTGAGATACAAACGGGTACTGAAGATGAATGCATATATTGACTTTGGGCACTTAAAATATTGATTTTCAGCATGTTTTGGGTCTGTAATTTAAAAATACTCTAACACCGAGTAGGCATGTACAAATCGCTACTGGGACCCAAAAATATCGAATTTTCGGGTGTTTTGAGTCTGAATTTGAGATATAAAAGGGTACAGAAGATGCATACACATTTTGACTTTTGGCACCAAAAATATTTATTTTTAGCTTGTTTTGGGCCTGTATTTAAAAAATACTCTAACACCGAGTAGGCATGTATAGATCGCTTCTGGGACCCAAAATTATCGAATTTTAGGGTGTTTTGAGCATGAATTTGAGATATAAACGGGTACCGAAGATGCATGCACATATCGACTTTGAACACCTAAAATATCGTTTTTTTGCATGTTTTGGGCCTATATTATGAACATTTTCTAGCACTAAGTAGGCTTGTACAGATCGCTTCTGGGACCCCCCAAAAACAAATTTTCGGGTGTTTTGATCCTGAATTTGGGATACAAACGGGTACAGAAGACGCATACACATATTGAATTTGAACAACTAAAATATCGATTTTTAGCATGTTTTGGGCGTGTATTTGAAAATACTCTAACACGGAGTAGGCATGTACAGATCGCTTCTGGGACCCAAAAATATCGAATTTTCAGGTGTTTTGAGCCTGAATTTGAGATATAAACGGGTACAGAAGATACATGCACATATCGAATTTGGGCACCCAAAATATCGATTTTAAGCATGTTTTGGGCCTTTATTTTGAAAATACTCAAACATGGAGTTGGCATGTACAGATCGCTTCTGGGACACAAAAAATCGAATTTTCGGGTGTTTTGAGCCTGAATTTGAGATATAAACGGGTACAGAAGATACATGAACATATCGACTTTTTGCACCTAAAATATCGATTTTTAGCATGTTTTAGGCCTATATCTTGAAAATATTCTAGCACCTAGTAGGCATGTACAGATTGCTTCTGGGACCCAAAAATATCGAATTTTCGGGTATTTTGAGCCAGAATTTAGGATATAAACGGGAACAGAAGATGCATACACATATTGATTTTGAGCACATAAAATATCGATTTTTAGCATGTTTTGGGCCTGTATTTTGAATATACTCTAACACGGAGTAGGCTTGTACAAATCGATTATGGGACCCAAAAATATTGAATTTTCGGGTGTTTTGAGCCTGAGTTTGAGATGTAAACGGGTACTGAAGATGCATGCACATATCGACTTTTTGAACCTAAAATATCGATTTTGAGCATGTTTTGGGTCTGTATCTTGAAAACATTCTAGCAAGGAGTAGGCATGTACAGATCGCTTCTGAAACCCCCAAAATATCGAATTTTCGGTTTTTTTGAGCCTGAAATTGAGACATAAACGGGAACAGAAGATGCATGCACATATCGACTTTGGTCTCCCAAAATATCGATTTTTAGCATGTTTTGGGCCTATGTTATGAAAATATTTTAGCACTGAGTATGCATGTACAGTTCGCTTCTGTGACCCCCAAAAATCGAATTTTCGGGTGTTTTGAGCCTGAATTTGGGATATAAACGGGTACAGAAGATGCATACACATATTGACTTTGGGCACCTAAAATATCGATCTTCAGCATGTTTTGGGCCTGTATTTTGGAAATACTTTAACAAGGAGTAGGCATGTACAGATCGCTTTTGGGACCCAAAAATATAGAATTTTCGGGTGTTTTGAGCTTGAATTTGGGGATATAAACGGGTAGGTTACAAAAGATGCATACACATATTGACTTTGGTCACTTAAAATATCGATTTTCAGCATGTTTTGGGCCTGTATTTTAAAAATACTCTAACACCGAGTAGGCATGTATAGATCGTTCCGGGAACCAAACTTATCGAATTTTAGGGTGTTTTGAGCATGAATTTGAGATATAAACGGGTACAGAAGATACATGCACATATCGAATTCGGACACCTAAAATATCGATTTTTAGCATGTTTTGGACCTATATTTTGAAAACATTCTAGCACTGAATAGGCATCTACAGATCACTTCTGGGACCCAAAAATATTGAACTTTCGGGTGTTTTGAGCCTGAGTTTGAGATGTAAACGGGGACTGAAGATGCATGCCCATATCGACTTTTTGCACCTAAAATATCAATTTTGAGCATGTTTTGGGTCTGTATCTTAAAAACATTCTAGCACTGAGTAGGCATGTACAGATCGCTTAAGGGACCAAAAAATATCGAATTTTCGGTTGTTTTGAGCCTGAATTTGAGATATAAACGGGTACAGAAAATGCATGCACATATCGACTTTGGGCACCCAAAATATCGATTTTTAGCATGTTTTGGGCCTATAATATGAAAATATTCTAGCACTGAGTAGGCATGTACAGATGGCTTCTTGCAACCCCAAAAATCGAATTTTCGGGTGTTTTGAGCATGAATTTGGGATATAAACGGGTAAAGAAGATGCATACACATATTGACTTTGGGCACCTAAAATATCGATCTTCAGCATGTTTTGGGCCTTTATTTTGAAAATACTCTAACACGGAGTAGACATGTACAGATCGCTTCTGGGACCCAAAAATACCGAATTTTCGGGAGTTTTGAGCCTGAATTTGAGACATAAACGGGTACAGAAGATGCATGCACATATCGACTTTGGGCACCTAAAATATCGATTTTTAGCATGTTTTTGGCCTATATTTTGAAAACATTCTAGCACTGAGTAGGCATGTACAGATCACTTCTGGGACCCCAAAATATCTAATTTTAGGGTGTTTTGAGCCAAAATTTGGGATATAAACTGGTACAGAATTTGCATACACATATTGACTTTACGCACCTAAAATATCGATTTTCAGCATGTTTTGGGCCTGTATTTTAAAAATACTCTAAAACGGAGTAGGCATGTACATATCGTTTCTGGGACCCAAAAATATTGAATTTTCGGGTGTTTTGAGCCTGAATTTGAGATACAAACGGGTACTGAAGATGAATGCACATATTGACTTTGGGCACTTAAAATATTGATTTTCAGCATGTTTTGGGTCTGTAATTTAAAAATACTCTAACACCGAGTAGGCATGTACAAATCGCTACTGGGACCCAAAAATATCGAATTTTCGGGTGTTTTGAGTCTGAATTTGAGATATAAAAGGGTACAGAAGATGCATACACATTTTGACTTTTGGCACCAAAAATATTTATTTTTAGCTTGTTTTGGGTCTGAATCTTGAAAACATTCTGGGACCCAAAAATATTGAATTTTCGGGGGTTTTGAGCCTGAATTTGAGATATAAACGGGTACAGAAGATGCATGCACATATCAACTTTGGGCACCCAAAATATCGATTTTAAGCATGTTTTGGGCCTTTATTTTGAAAATACTCTAACATGGAGTTGGCATGTACAGATCGCTTCTGGGACACAAAAAATCGAATTTTCGGGTGTTTTGAGCCTGAATTTGAGATATAAACGGGTACAGAAGATACATGAACATATCGACTTTTTGCACCTAAAATATCGATTTTTAGCATGTTTTAGGCCTATATCTTGAAAATATTCTAGCACCTAGTAGGCATGTACAGATTGCTTCTGGGACCCAAAAATATCGAATTTTCGGGTATTTTGATCCAGAATTTGGGATATAAACGGGAACAGAAGATGCATACACATATTGATTTTGAGCACATAAAATATCTATTTTTAGCATGTTTTGGGCCTGTATTTTGAATATACTCTAACACGGAGTAGGCTTGTACAAATCGCTTATGGGACCCAAAAATATTGAATTTTCGGGTGTTTTGAGCCTGAGTTTGAGATGTAAACGGGTACTGAAGATGCATGCACATATCGACTTTTTGAACCTAAAATATCGATTTTGAGCATGTTTTGGGTCTGTATCTTGAAAACATTCTAGCAAGGAGTAGGCATGTACAGATCGCTTCTGAAACCCCCAAAATATCGAATTTTCGGGTGTTTTGAGCCAGAAATTGAGACATAAACGGGAACAGAAGATGCATGCACATATCGACTTTGGTCTCCCAAAATATCGATTTTTAGCATGTTTTGTGCCTATGTTATGAAAATATTTTAGCACTGAGTATGCATGTACAGTTCGCTTCTGTGACCCCCAAAAATCGAATTTTCGGGTGTTTTGAGCCTGAATTTGGGTTATAAACGGGTACAGAAGATGCATACACATATTGACTTTGGGCACCTAAAATATCGATCTTCAGCATGTTTTGGGCCTGTATTTTGGAAATACTTTAACAAGGAGTAGGCATGTACAGATCGCTTTTGGGACCCAAAAATATAGAATTTTCGGGTGTTTTGAGCTTGAATTTGGGATATAAACGGGTAGGTTACAGAAGATGCATACACATATTGACTTTGGTCACTTAAAATATCGATTTTCATCATGTTTTGCGCCTGTATTTTAAAAATACTCTAACACCGAGTAGGCATGTATAGATCGCTTCTGGGACCCAAAATTAACGAATTTTAGGGTGTTTTGAGCATGAATTTGAGATATAAACGGGTACCGAAGATGCATGCACATATCGACTTTGAACACCTAAAATATCGTTTTTTTGCATGTTTTGGGCCTATGTTATGAAAATATTTTAGCACTGAGTATGCATGTACAGTTCGCTTCTGTGACCCCCAAAAATCGAATTTTCGGGTGTTTTGAGCCTGAATTTGGGATATAAACGGGTACAGAAGATGCATACACATATTGACTTTGGGCACCTAAAATATCGATTTTTAGCATGTTTTGGGCGTGTATTTGAAAATACTCTAACACGGAGTAGGCATGTACAGATCGCTTCTGGGACCCAAAAATATCGAATTTTCAGGTGTTTTGAGCCTGAATTTGAGATATAAACGGGTACAGAAGATACATGCACATATCGAATTCGGACACCTAAAATATCGATTTTTAGCATGTTTTGGACCTATATTTTGAAAACATTCTAGCACTGAATAGGCATCTACAGATCACTTCTGGGACCCAAAAATATTGAATTTTCGGGTGTTTTGAGCCTGAGTTTGAGATGTAAACGGGGACTGAAGATGCATGCCCATATCGACTTTTTGCACCTAAAATATCAATTTTGAGCATGTTTTGGGTCTGTATCTTAAAAACATTCTAGCAAGGAGTAGGCATGTACAGATCGCTTAAGGGACCAAAAAATATCGAATTTTCGGTTGTTTTGAGCCTGAATTTGAGATATAAACGGGTACAGAAAATGCATGCACATATCGACTTTGGGCACCCAAAATATCGATTTTTAGCATGTTTTGGGCCTATATTATGAAAATATTCTAGCACTGAGTAGGCATGTACAGATGGCTTCTTGCAACCCCAAAAATCGAATTTTCGGGTGTTTTGAGCATGAATTTGGGATATAAACGGGTACAGAAGATGCATACACATATTGACTTTTGGCACCTAAAATATCGATCTTCAGCATGTTTTGGGCCTTTATTTTGAAAATACTCTAACACGGAGTAGACATGTACAGATCGCTTCTGGGACCCAAAAATACCGAATTTTCGGGAGTTTTGAGCCTGAATTTGAGACATAAACGGGTACAGAAGATGCATGCACATATCGACTTTGGGCACCTAAAATATCGATTTTTAGCATGTTTTTGGCCTATATTTTGAAAACATTCTAGCACTGAGTAGGCATGTACAGATCACTTCTGGGACCCAAAAATATCTAATTTTAGGGTGTTTTGAGCCTGAATTTGGGATATAAACTGGTACAGAATTTGCATACACATATTGACTTTGGGCACCTAAAATATCGATTTTCAGCATGTTTTGGGCCTGTATTTTAAAAATACTCTAAAACGGAGTAGGCATGTACATATCGTTTCTGGGACCCAAAAATATCGAATTTTCGGGTGCTTTGAGTCTGAATTTGAGATACAAACGGGTACTGAAGATGCATACACATTTTGACTTATGGCACCAAAAATATTTATTTTTAGCTTGTTTTGGGTCTGAATCTTGAAAACATTCTGGGACACAAAAATATTGAATTTTCGGGGGTTTTGAGCCTGAATTTGAGATATAAACGGGTACAGAAGATGCATGCACATATCAACTTTGGGCACCCAAAATATCGATTTTAAGCATGTTTTGGGGATTTATTTTGAAAATACTCTAACATGGAGTTGGCATGTACAGATCGCTTCTGGGACACAAAAAATCGAATTTTCGGGTGTTTTGAGCCTGAATTTGAGATATAAACGGGTACAGAAGATACATGAACATATCGACTTTTTGCACCTAAAATATCGATTTTTAGCATGTTTTAGGCCTATATCTTGAAAATATTCTAGCACCTAGTAGGCATGTACAGATTGCTTCTGGGACCCAAAAATATCGAATTTTCAGGTATTTTGAGCCAGAATTTGGGATATAAACGGGAACAGAAGATGCATACACATATTGATTTTGAGCACATAAAATATCGATTTTTAGCATGTTTTGGGCCTGTATTTTGAAAATTCTCTAACACGGAGTAGGCTTGTACAAATCGCTTATGGGACCCAAAAATATTGAATTTTCGGGTGTTTTGAGCCTGAATTTGAGATCCAAACGGGTACTGAAGATGCATTCACATATCGACTTTTTGAACTTAAAATATCGATTTTGAGCATGTTTTGGGTCTGTATCTTGAAAACATTCTAGCAAGGAGTAGGCATGTACAGATAGCTTCTGAAACCCACAGAATATCGAATTTTCGGGTGTTTTGAGCCTGAAATTAAGACATAAACGGGAACAGAAGATGCATGCACATATCGACTTTGGTGTCCCAAAATATCGATTTTTAGCATGTTTTGGGCCTATGTTATGAAAATATTTTAGCACTGAGTATGCATGTACAGTTCGCTTCTGTGACCCCCAAAAATCGAATTTTCGGGTGTTTTGAGCCTGAATTTGGGATATAAACGGGTACAGAAGATGCATACACATATTGACTTTGGGCACCTAAAATATCGATCTTCAGCATGTTTTGGGCCTGTATTTTGGAAATACTTTAACAAGGAGTAGGCATGTACAGATCGCTTTTGGGACCCAAAAATATAGAATTTTCGGGTGTTTTGAGCTTGAATTTGGGATATAAACGGGTAGGTTACAAAAAATGCATACACATATTGACTTTGGTCACTTAAAATATCGATTTTCAGCATGTTTTGGGCCTGTATTTTAAAAATACTCTAACACCGAGTAGGCATGTATAGATCGCTTCTGGGACCCAAAATTATCGAATTTTCGGGTGTTTTGAGCATGAATTTGAGATATAAACGGGTACCGAAGATGCATGCACATATCGACTTTGAACACCTAAAATATCGTTTTTTTGCATATTTTGGGCCTATATTATGAACATTTTCTAGCACTAAGTAGGCTTGTACAGATCGCTTCTGGGACCCCCCAAAAACAAATTTTCGGGTGTTTTGATCCTGAATTTGGGATACAAACGGGTACAGAAGACGCATACACATATTGAATTTGAACACCTAAAATATCGATTTTTAGCATGTTTTGGGCGTGTATTTGAAAATACTCTAACACGGAGTAGGCATGTACAGATCGCTTCTGGGACCCAAAAATATCGAATTTTCAGGTGTTTTGAGCCTGAATTTGAGATATAAACGGGTACAGAAGATACATGCACATATCGAATTCGGACACCTAAAATATCGATTTTTAGCATGTTTTGAGCCTATATTATGAAAATATTCTAGCACTGAGTAGGCATCTACAGATCACTTCTGGGACTCAAAAATATTGAATTTTCGGGTGTTTTGAGCCTGAGTTTGAGATGTAAACGGGTACTGAAGATGCATGCACATATCGACTTTTTGCACCTAAAATATCGATTTTGAGCATATTTTGGGTCTGTATCTCGAAAACATTCTAGCAAGGAGTAGGCATGTATAGATCGCTTAAGGGACCCAAAAATATCGAATTTTCGAGTGTTTTGAGCCTGAATTTGAGATATAAACGGGTACTGAAGATGCATGCACATATCGACTTTTTGCACCTAAAATATCGATTTTAAGCATGTTTTGGGTTTTTATCTTGAAAACATTCTAGGAAGGAGTAGACATGTACAGATCGCTTCTGGGACCCAAAAATATCGAATTTTCGGGTGTTTTGAGCCTGAATTTGAGATTTAAACGGGTACAGAAAATGCATGTACATATCGACTTTAGGCACCAAAAATATTAATTATTAGCATGTTTTATGCCTATATCTTGAAAAAAATAAAGCACTGCGTAGGCATGTACAGATCGCTTCTGGGACCCAAAAATATCGAATTTTCGGGTGTTTTGAGCATGAATTTAAGATATAAACGAGTACAGAAGATGCATACACATTTTGACTTTGGGCACCTAAAATATTGATTTTCAACATGTTTTGGGCCTGTATTTTGAAACACGGAGTAGGCATGTACAGATTGCTTCTGGGACCCAAAAAATCGAATTTCCGAGTGTTTTAAGCCTGAATACGAGATATAAATGGGTACAGAAGATACATGAACATATCGACTTTTTGCACCTAAAATATCGATTCTTAACATGTTTTAGGCCTTTATTTTGAAAATATTCTAGCACCTAATAGGCATGTACAGATCACTTCTGGGACCCAAAAATATCGAATTTTCAGGTATTTTGAGCCTGAATTTGAGATATAAACGGGTACAGAAAATACATGCACATATCGACTTTAAACACCTAAAATATCGATTTTGAGCATGTTTTGGGTCTGTATCTTGAAAATATTCTAGCAAGGAGTATGCATGTACAGATCGCTTAAGGGACCCAAATATATCGAATTTTCGGGTGTTTTGAGTCTGAATTTGAGATATAAACGGGTACAGAAAATGCTTACACATATTGAATTTGAGCACCTAAAATATCGATTTTTAGCATGTTTTGGGCCTGTATTATGAATATACTCTAACACAGAGTAGGCTTGTACAAATCGCTTCTGGGACCCAAAAATATTGAATTTTCGGGTGTTTTGAGCCTGAATTTGAGATACAAACGGGTACAGAAGATGCATACACATATTGACTTTTGGCACCTAAAATATCGATCTTCAGCATGTTTTGGGCCTTTATTTTGAAAATACTCTAACACGGAGTAGACATGTACAGATCGCTTCTGGGACCCAAAAATACCGAATTTTCGGGAGTTTTGAGCCTGAATTTGAGACATAAACGGGTACAGAAGATGCATGCACATATCGACTTTGGGCACCTAAAATATCGATTTTTATCATGTTTTTGGCCTATATTTTGAAAACATTCTAGCACTGAGTAGGCATGTACAGATCACTTCTGGGACCCAAAAATATCTAATTTTAGGGTGTTTTGAGCCTGAATTTGGGATATAAACTGGTACAGAATTTGCATACACATATTGACTTTGGGTACCTAAAATATCGATTTTCAGCATGTTTTGGGCCTGTATTTTAAAAATACTCTAAAACGGAGTAGGCATGTACATATCGTTTCTGGGACCCAAAAATATCGAATTTTCGGGTGTTTTGAGTCTGAATTTGAGATACAAACGGGTACTGAAGATGCATACACATTTTGACTTATGGCACCAAAAATATTTATTTTTAGCTTGTTTTGGGTCTGAATCTTGAAAACATTCTGGGACACAAAAATATTGAATTTTCGGGGGTTTTGAGCCTGAATTTGAGATATAAACGGGTACAGAAGATGCATGCACATATCAACTTTGGGCACCCAAAATATCGATTTTAAGCATGTTTTGGGGATTTATTTTGAAAATACTCTAACATGGAGTTGGCATGTACAGATCGCTTCTGGGACACAAAAAATCGAATTTTCGGGTGTTTTGAGCCTGAATTTGAGATATAAACGGGTACAGAAGATACATGAACATATCGACTTTTTGCACCTAAAATATCGATTTTTAGCATGTTTTAGGCCTATATCTTGAAAATATTCTAGCACCTAGTAGGCATGTACAGATTGCTTCTGGGACCCAAAAATATCGAATTTTCGGGTATTTTGAGCCAGAATTTGGGATATAAACGGGAACAGAAGATGCATACACATATTGATTTTGAGCACATAAAATATCGATTTTTAGCATGTTTTGGGCCTGTATTTTGAAAATTCTCTAACACGGAGTAGGCTTGTACAAATCGCTTATGGGACCCAAAAATATTGAATTTTCGGGTGTTTTGAGCCTGAATTTGAGATCCAAACGGGTACTGAAGATGCATTCACATATCGACTTTTTGAACTTAAAATATCGATTTTGAGCATGTTTTGGGTCTGTATCTTGAAAACATTCTAGCAAGGAGTAGGCATGTACAGATAGCTTCTGAAACCCACAGAATATCGAATTTTCGGGTGTTTTGAGCCTGAAATTAAGACATAAACGGGAACAGAAGATGCATGCACATATCGACTTTGGTGTCCCAAAATATCGATTTTTAGCATGTTTTGGGCCTATGTTATGAAAATATTTTAGCACTGAGTATGCATGTACAGTTCGCTTCTGTGACCCCCAAAAATCGAATTTTCGGGTGTTTTGAGCCTGAATTTGGGATATAAACGGGTACAGAAGATGCATACACATTGACTTTGGGCACCTAAAATATCGATCTTCAGCATGTTTTGGGCCTGTATTTTGGAAATACTTTAACAAGGAGTAGGCATGTACAGATCGCTTTTGGGACCCAAAAATATAGAATTTTCGGGTGTTTTGAGCTTGAATTTGGGATATAAACGGGTAGGTTACAAAAAATGCATACACATATTGACTTTGGTCACTTAAAATATCGATTTTCAGCATGTTTTGGGCCTGTATTTTAAAAATACTCTAACACCGAGTAGGCATGTATAGATCGCTTCTGGGACCCAAAATTATCGAATTTTCGGGTGTTTTGAGCATGAATTTGAGATATAAACGGGTACCGAAGATGCATGCACATATCGACTTTGAACACCTAAAATATCGTTTTTTTGCATATTTTGGGCCTATATTATGAACATTTTCTAGCACTAAGTAGGCTTGTACAGATCGCTTCTGGGACCCCCCAAAAACAAATTTTCGGGTGTTTTGATCCTGAATTTGGGATACAAACGGGTACAGAAGACGCATACACATATGAATTTGAACACCTAAAATATCGATTTTTAGCATGTTTTGGGCGTGTATTTGAAAATACTCTAACACGGAGTAGGCATGTACAGATCGCTTCTGGGACCCAAAAATATCGAATTTTCAGGTGTTTTGAGCCTGAATTTGAGATATAAACCGGTACAGAAGATACATGCACATATCGAATTCGGACACCTAAAATATCGATTTTTAGCATGTTTTGAGCCTATATTATGAAAATATTCTAGCACTGAGTAGGCATCTACAGATCACTTCTGGGACTCAAAAATATTGAATTTTCGGGTGTTTTGAGCCTGAGTTTGAGATGTAAACGGGTACTGAAGATGCATGCACATATCGACTTTTTGCACCTAAAATATCGATTTTGAGCATATTTTGGGTCTGTATCTCGAAAACATTCTAGCAAGGAGTAGGCATGTATAGATCGCTTAAGGGACCCAAAAATATCGAATTTTCGAGTGTTTTGAGCCTGAATTTGAGATATAAACGGGTACTGAAGATGCATGCACATATCGACTTTTTGCACCTAAAATATCGATTTTAAGCATGTTTTGGGTTTTTATCTTGAAAACATTCTAGGAAGGAGTAGACATGTGCAGATCGCTTCTGGGACCCAAAAATATCGAATTTTCGGGTGTTTTGAGCCTGAATTTGAGATTTAAACGGGTACAGAAAATGCATGTACATATCGACTTTAGGCACCAAAAATATTAATTATTAGCATGTTTTATGCCTATATCTTGAAAAAAATAAAGCACTGCGTAGGCATGTACAGATCGCTTCTGGGACCCAAAAATATCGAATTTTCGGGTGTTTTGAGCATGAATTTAAGATATAAACGAGTACAGAAGATGCATACACATTTTGACTTTGGGCACCTAAAATATTGATTTTCAACATGTTTTGGGCCTGTATTTTGAAACACGGAGTAGGCATGTACAGATTGCTTCTGGGACCCAAAAAATCGAATTTCCGAGTGTTTTAAGCCTGAATACGAGATATAAATGGGTACAGAAGATACATGAACATATCGACTTTTTGCACCTAAAATATCGATTCTTAACATGTTTTAGGCCTTTATTTTGAAAATATTCTAGCACCTAATAGGCATGTACAGATCACTTCTGGGACCCAAAAATATCGAATTTTCAGGTATTTTGAGCCTGAATTTGAGATATAAACGGGTACAGAAAATACATGCACATATCGACTTTAAACACCTAAAATATCGATTTTGAGCATGTTTTGGGTCTGTATCTTGAAAATATTCTAGCAAGGAGTATGCATGTACAGATCGCTTAAGGGACCCAAATATATCGAATTTTCGGGTGTTTTGAGTCTGAATTTGAGATATAAACGGGTACAGAAAATGCTTACACATATTGAATTTGAGCACCTAAAATATCGATTTTTAGCATGTTTTGGGCCTGTATTATGAATATACTCTAACACAGAGTAGGCTTGTACAAATCGCTTCTGGGACCCAAAAATATTGAATTTTCGGGTGTTTTGAGCCTGAATTTGAGATACAAACGGGTACAGAAGATGCATGCACATATCGACTTTGGGCACCTAAAATATCTAATTTTAGCATGTTTTGGGCCTATATTTTGAAAATATTCTAGCACTGAGTAGGCATGTACAGATCACTTCTGGGACCAAAAAATATCGAATTTTCGGGTGTTTTGAGCCTGAATTTGAGATATAAACGAGTAGGTTACAGAAGATGCATACACATATTGACTTTGGGCACCTAAAATATCGATTTTTAGCATGTTTTGGGCCTATATTATAAAAATATTCTAACACTGAGTAGGCATGTACAAATCGCTTCTGGGACCCAAAAATCGAATTTTCGGGTGTTTTGAGCCTGAATTTGGGATATAATTGGGTACAGAAGATGCATACACATATTGACTTTGGGCACCTAAAATATCGATCTTCAGCATATTTTGGGCCTGTATTTTGAAAATACTCTAACACGAAGTAGACATGTACAGATCGCTTCTGGGACCCAAAAATATTGAATTTTCGGGAGTTTTGAGTTTGAATTTGAGATATAAGAGGGTACTGAAGATGCATGCACATATTGACTTTGGGCACCTAAAATATCGATTTTTAGCATGTTTTTGACCTATATTTTGAAAACATTCTAGCACTGAGTAGGCATGTACAGATCGCTTCTGGGACCCAAAAATATCTAATTTTCGGGTGTTTTGAGCCTGAATTTGGGATATAAACGGGTACAGATTTTGCAAACACATATTGACTTTGGGCAACTGAAATATCGATTTTCAGCATGTTTTATGGCTATATTTTGAAAATATTCTAGCACTGAGTAGGCATGTACAGATCGCTTCTGGGACCAAAAAATATCGAATTTTCGGGTGTTTTGAGCCTGAATTTGAGATATAAACGGGTAGGTTACAGAAGATGCATACACATATTGACTTTGGGCACCTAAAATATCGATTTTTAGCATGCTTTGGGTCTATATTATGAAAATATTCTAGCACTGAGTAGGCATGTACAGATCGATCCTGGGACCCCAAATTATTGAATTTTCGGGTGTTTTGAGCCTGAATTTGAGATACAAACGGGTACTGAAGATGAATGCACATATTGACTTTTTGCACCTAAAATATCGATTTTGAGCATGTTTTGGGTATGAATCTTGAAAACATTCTAGCAAGGAGTAGGCATGTACAGATTGCTTCTGGGACCCAAAAATATCGATTTTTCGGGTGTTTTGAGTCTGAATTTGAGATATAAACGGGTACAGAAGATGCATGCACAAATCGACTTTGGGCACCTAAAATATCGATTTTTAGCATGTTTTAAGCCTATATTTTGAAAACATTCTAGCACTGGGTAGGCATGTACAGATTGCATCTGGGACCCAAAAAATCGAATTTTCGGGTGTTTTTAAGCTTGAATTTGGGATATAAACGGGTAGGTTACAGAAGATCCATACACATATTGACTTTGGGTATTAAAAATATTGATTTTCAGCATGTTTTGGGCCTGTATTTTACAAATACTCTAGCACCGAGTAGGCATGTACAGATCGCTTCTGGGACCCAAAATTATCGAATTTTCGGGTGTTTTGAGCCTGAATTTGAGACATATACCGGTACAGAAGATGCATGCATATATTGACTTTGAACACCTAAAATATCGTTTTTTTTGCATGTTTTGAGCCTATTTTTTGAAAACATTCTAGCACTGGGTAGGCATGTACAGATCACTTCTAGGACCCAAAAATATTGAATTTTCGGGTGTTTTGAGCCTGAGTTTGAGATGTAAACGGGTACTGAAGATGTCTGCACATATCGACTATTTGCGCCTAAAATATCGATTTTGAGCATGTTTTGGGTCTGTATCTTGAAAACATTCTAGCAAGGAGTAGGCATGTACAGATCGCTAAAGGGACCCAAAAATATAGAATTTTCGGGTGTTTTTAACCTGAATTTGAGATATATACGGGTACAGAAGATGCATGCACGTATCGACTTTGGGCACCCAAAATATCGATTTTTAGCAAGTTTTGGGCCTATATTATGAAAATATTCTAGCACTAAGTAGGCATGTACAGATCGCTTCTGGGACCCTCCAAAATTGTATTTTTGGGTGTTTTGAGCCTGAATTTGTTATATAATCATGTACAGATGATGCATACACATATTGACTTTGGGCGCCTAAAATAACTATCTCAGCATGTTTTGGGCTTGTATTTTGAAAATACTGTAAAACGGAGTAGGCATGTACAGATCGCTTCTGGGACCCAAAAATATCGAATTTTCGGGTGTTTTGAGCCTGAATTTGAAATATAAACGGGTACAGAAGATGCATGCACATGTCGACTTTGGGCACCTAAAATATCGATTTTTAGCATGTTTTTGCCCTATACTCTGAAAATATTCTAGCACTGAGTAGGCATGTACAGATCGCTTCTGGAACCCAAAAGTATCAGATTTTCGGGTGTTTTGAGCATGAATTTGAGATATAAACGGGTACAGAAGATGCATGCACATATCGACTTTGAACACCTAAAATATCGTCTTTTTGCTTGTTTTAAACCTATATTTTGAAAACATTCTAGCACTGGGTAGGCATGTACAGATCGCTTCTGGGACCGAAAAATATTGAATTTTCAGGTATTTTGAGCATGAATTTGAGATATAAACGGGTACTGAAGATGTATGCACATATCGACTTTTTGCACCTAAAATATCGATTTTGAGTATGTTTTAAGTCTGTATCTTGAAAATATTCTAGCAAGGAGTAGGCATGTACAGATCGCTTAAGGGACCCAAATATATCAAATTTTCGGGTGTTTTTAGCCGGAATTTGAGATATAAACGGGTACATAAGATGCATGAACATTTTGACTTTGGGCACCCAAAATATCGATTTTTAGCTTGTTTTGGGCCTATATTATGAAAATTTTCTAGCACTAAGTAGGCATGTACAGATCGCTTTTGTGACCCCCCAAAATCGAATTTTCTGGTGTTTTGAGCCTGAATTTGGGATATAAACGGGTACAGAAGATGCATACACATATTGACTTTGGCCACCTCAAATATCGATCTTCAGCATGTTTTGGGCCTGTATTTTAAAAATACTCTAACACGGAGTAGGCATGTACAGATCGCTTCTGGGACCCAAAAATATCGAATTTTCGGGTGTTTTGAGCCTGAATTTGAGATATAAACAGGTACAGAAGATGCATGCACATATCGACTTTGGGCACCTAAAATATCGATTTTTATCATGTTTTTGGCCTATATTTTAAAAATATTCTAGCACTGAGTAGGCATGTACAGATCGTTTCTGGGATGCAAAAATATCTAATTTTTAGGTGTTTTGAGCCTGAATTTGGGATATAAACTGGTACAGAATTTGAATACCCATATTGACTTTGAGCACCTAAAATATCGATTATTAGCATGTTTTGGGCCTGTATTTTAAAAATACTCTAACACGGAGTAGGCATGTACAGATCGCTTCTGGGACACAAAAATATTGAATTTTCGGGTGTTTTGAGCCTGAATTTGAGATATAAACGGGTACTGAAGATGCATGCGCATATTGACTTTTTGCACCTAAAATATCGATTTTGAGCATGTTTTGGGTCTGAATCTTAAAAAAAATTCTAGCAAGGAGTAGGCATGTACAGATTGCTTCTGGGCCCAAAAATATAGATTTTTCGGGTGTTTTGAGCCTGAATTTGAGATATAAACGGGTACATAAGATGCATGCACATATTGACTTTGGGCACCTAAAATATCGATTTTTAGCATGTTTTAAGCCTATATTTTGAAAACATTCTAGCACTGGGTAGGCATGTACAGATTGCATCTGGGACCCAAAAAATCGAATTTTCGGGTGTTTTTAAGCTTGAATTTGGGATATAAACGGGTAGGTTACAGAAGATCCATACACATATTGACTTTGGGTATTAAAAATATTGATTTTCAGCATGTTTTGGGCCTGTATTTTACAAATACTCTAGCACCGAGTAGGCATGTACAGATCGCTTCTGGGACCCAAAATTATCGAATTTTCGGGTGTTTTGAGCCTGAATTTGAGACATATACCGGTACAGAAGATGCATGCATATATTGACTTTGAACACCTAAAATATCGTTTTTTTTGCATGTTTTGAGCCTATTTTTTGAAAACATTCTAGCACTGGGTAGGCATGTACAGATCACTTCTAGGACCCAAAAATATTGAATTTTCGGGTGTTTTGAGCCTGAGTTTGAGATGTAAACGGGTACTGAAGATGTATGCACATATCGACTATTTGCGCCTAAAATATCGATTTTGAGCATGTTTTGGGTCTGTATCTTGAAAACATTCTAGCAAGGAGTAGGCATGTAGAGATCGCTAAAGGGACCCAAAAATATAGAATTTTCGGGTGTTTTTAACCTGAATTTGAGATATATACGGGTACAGAAGATGCATGCACGTATCGACTTTGGGCACCCAAAATATCGATTTTTAGCAAGTTTTGGGCCTATATTATGAAAATATTCTAGCACTAAGTAGGCATGTACAGATCGCTTCTGGGACCATCCAAAATTCTATTTTTGGGTGTTTTGAGCCTGAATTTGTTATATAATCATGTACAGATGATGCATACACATATTGACTTTGGGCGCCTAAAATAACTATCTCAGCATGTTTTGGGCTTGTATTTTGAAAATACTGTAAAACGGAGTAGGCATGTACAGATCGCTTCTGGGACCCAAAAATATCGAATTTTCGGGTGTTTTGAGCCTGAATTTGAAATATAAACGGGTACAGAAGATGCATGCACATGTCGACTTTGGGCACCTAAAATATCGATTTTTAGCATGTTTTTGCCCTATACTCTGAAAATATTCTAGCACTGAGTAGGCATGTACAGATCGCTTCTGGAACCCAAAAGTATCAGATTTTCGGGTGTTTTGAGCATGAATTTGAGATATAAACGGGTACAGAAGATGCATGCACATATCGACTTTGAACACCTAAAATATCGTCTTTTTGCTTGTTTTAAACCTATATTTTGAAAACTTTCTAGCACTGGGTAGGCATGTACAGATCGCTTCTGGGACCGAAAAATATTGAATTTTCAGGTATTTTGAGCATGAATTTGAGATATAAACGGGTACTGAAGATGTATGCACATATCGACTTTTTGCACCTAAAATATCGATTTTGAGTATGTTTTAAGTCTGTATCTTGAAAATATTCTAGCAAGGAGTAGGCATGTACAGATCGCTTAAGGGACCCAAATATATCAAATTTTCGGGTGTTTTTAGCCGGAATTTGAGATATAAACGGGTACAGAAGATGCATGAACATTTTGACTTTGGGCACCCAAAATATCGATTTTTAGCATGTTTTGGGCCTATATTATGAAAATTTTCTAGCACTAAGTAGGCATGTACAGATCGCTTTTGTGACCCCCCAAAATCGAATTTTCTGGTGTTTTGAGCCTGAATTTGGGATATAAACGGGTACAGAAGATGCATACACATATTGACTTTGGGCACCTCAAATATCGATCTTCAGCATGTTTTGGGCCTGTATTTTAAAAATACTCTAACACGGAGTAGGCATGTACAGATCGCTTCTGGGACCCAAAAATATCGAATTTTCGGGTGTTTTGAGCCTGAATTTGAGATATAAACGGGTACAGAAGATGCATGCACATATCGACTTTGGGCACCTAAAATATCGATTTTTAGCATGTTTTTGGCCTATATTTTAAAAATATTCTAGCACTGAGTAGGCATGTACAGATCGTTTCTGGGATGCAAAAATATCTAATTTTTAGGTGTTTTGAGCCTGAATTTGGGATATAAACTGGTACAGAATTTGAATACCCATATTGACTTTGGGCACCTAAAATATCGATTATTAGCATGTTTTGGGCCTGTATTTTAAAAATACTCTAACACGGAGTAGGCATGTACAGATCGCTTCTGGGACACAAAAATATTGAATTTTCGGGTGTTTTGAGCCTGAATTTGAGATATAAACGGGTACTGAAGATGCATGCGCATATTGACTTTTTGCACCTAAAATATCGATTTTGAGCATGTTTTGGGTCTGAATCTTAAAAAAAATTCTAGCAAGGAGTAGGCATGTACAGATTGCTTCTGGGCCCAAAAATATAGATTTTTCGGGTGTTTTGAGCCTGAATTTGAGATATAAACGGGTACATAAGATGCATGCACATATTGACTTTGGGCACCTAAAATATCGATTTTTAGCATGTTTTATGCCTATATTTTGAAAATATTCTAGCACTGTGTAGGCATGTACAGATCGCTTCTGGGACCCAAAAATATCGATTTTTCGGGTATTTTGAGCCTGAATTTGAGATATAAACGGGTACAGAAGATGCATACACAAGTTGACTTTGGGCACTTAAAATATTGATTTTCAGCATGTTTTAGGTCTGTAATTTAAAAGTACTCTAACACCGAGTAGGCATGTACAGATCGCTTCTGGGACCCAAAAGTATCGTTTTTTCGGGTGTTTTGAGTCTGAATTTGAGATATAAACGGGTACAGAAGATGCATGCACGTATCGACTTTGGGCACCTAAAATATCGATTTTTAGCATGTTTTGGGCCTGTATATTGAAAATATTCTAGCACTTAGTAGGCATGTACAGATCGCTTCTGGGACCCAAAAATATTGAATTTTCGGGTATTTTGAGCCTGAATTTGAGATATCAATGGGTGGGTTACAGAAGATGCATACACATATTGACTTTGGGCACATAAAATATCAATTTTTAGCATGTTTTGGGCTTGTATTTTAAAAATACTCTAACAAACAATAGGCATGTACAGATCGCTTCTGGGACCCAAAAATATCGAATTTTTTGGGTGTTTTGAGCCTGAATTTGAGATATAACGGGTACAGAAGATGCATGCACATATCGACTTTTAACACCTAAAATATCGTTTTTTTGCATGTTTTGAGCCTATATTTTAAAAATACTCTAGCACAGGGTAGACATGTACAGATCTGTTTGGGGACCCAAAAAAATCGAATTTTCGGGGGTTTTGAGCCTGAATTTGAGATATAAACGTGTACAGAAGAAGGATACACATTTTGACTTTGTGCACCTAAAATATTGATTTTTAGCTTGTTTTGGGTCTGAAACTAGAAAAAATTCTAGCAAGGAGTAGGCATGTACAGACCGCTTCTGGGACAAAAAAATATCGAATTTTCGGGTGTTTTGAGCCTGAATTTGAGATTTAAACGGGTACAGAAGATACATGAACATATCGACTTATTGCACCTAAAATATCGATTTTTAGCATGTTTTAGGCCTATATCTTGAAAATATTCTAGCACTCACTAGGCATGTACAGATCGCTTCTGGGACCCAAAAATATTGAATTTTCGGGTATTTTGAGCCTGAATTTGAGATATAAACGGGTACAGAAGATGCATACACATATTGAATTTAAGCACCTAAAATATCGATTTTTAGCATGTTTTGGGCCTGTATTTTGAATATACTCTAGCACGGAGTGGGCTTGTACAAATCGCTTCTGGGACCTAAAAATATTGAATTTTCGGGTGTTTTGGGCCTAAGTTTGAGATGTAAACGGGTACTGAAGATCCATGCACATATCGACTTTTTGCACCTAAAATATCGATTTTGAGCATGTTTTTGGTCTGTATCTTGAAAACACTCTAGCAAGGAGTAGGCATGTACAGATCGCTTAAGGGACCCAAAAATATCGAATTTTCCGGTGTTTAGAGCCAAAATCTGAGACATAAAAGGGTACAGAAAATGCATGCACACATCGACTTTGGGCACCTAAAATATTGATTTTTAGCTTGTTTTGGGACTGAATCTTGAAAACATTCTAGCAAGGAGTAGGCATGTACAGATCGCTTCTGGGACCCAAAAATATCGAATTTTCGGGTGTTTTGAGCCTGAATTTGAGATATAAACGGGTACAGAAAATGCATGCACATACCAACTTTGGGCACCGAAAATATCGATTTTAAGCATGTTTTGGGCTTGTATTTTGAAAATACTCTAACATGGAGTAGGCGTGTACAGATCGTTTCTGGGACCCAAAAAATCGAATTTTCGGGTGTTTTGAGCCTGAATTTGATATATAAACGGGTACAGAAGATGCATGCACATATCGACTTTGGGCACCTAAAATATCGATTTTTAACATGTTTTGGGTCTATATTTTTTAAAATATTCTAGCACTGAGTAGGCATGTACAGATCGCTTCTGGGACCCAAAAATATCGAATTTTTTGGGTGTTTTGAGCATGAATTTGAGATATAAACGGTTACAGAAGATGCATACACATATTGAATTTGAGCACCTAAAATATCGATTTTTAGCATGTTTTGTGCCTGTATTTTGAATATACTCTAACACGGAATGGGCTTGTACAAATCGCTTCTGGGACCCAAAAATATCGAATTTTCCGATGTTTTCAGCCAAAATTTGAGACATAAACGAGTACAGAAGATACATGCACATATCGACTTTGGGCACCTAAAATATCAATTTATAGCATGTTTTGGGCCTGTATTTTAAAAATACTCTAACTCCGACTAGGCATGTACAGATCGCTTCTTGTACCCAAAAATATCGAATTTTTTGGGTGTTTTGAGCATGAATTTGAGATATAAACGGATACAGAAGATGCATGCACATATAGACTTTGAACACCTAAAATATCGTTTTTTTGCATGTTTTGAGCCTATATTTTAAAAATACTCTAGCACAGAGTAGACATGTACAGATCGGTTTGGGGACCAAAAAACATCAAATTTTCGGGTGTTTTGAGCCTGAATTTGAGATATAAACGGGTACAGAAGATGGATACACATTTTGACTTTGGGCATCTAAAATATTGATTTTTAGCTTGTTTTGGGTCTGAATCTTGAAAACATTCTAGCAAGGAGTAGGCATGTACAGATCGCTTCTGGGACCCAAAAATATCGAATTTTCGGGTGTTCTGAGCCTGAATTTGAGATATAAACGGGTACAGAAGATACATGAACATATCGACTTATTGCACCTAAAATATCGATTTTTAGCATGTTTTAGGCCTATATCTTGAAAATATTCTAGCATTTAGGAGGCATGTACAGATCGCTTCTGGGACCCAAAAATATTGATTTTTCGGGTATTTTGGGCTTGAATTTGAGATGTAAACGGGTACAGAAGATGCATACACATATTGAATTTAAGCTCCTAAAATATCGATTTTTAGCATGTTTTGGGCCTGTATTTTGAATATACTCTAACACGGAGTGGGCTTGTACAAATCGCTTCTAGGACCCAAAAATATTGAATTTTCGGGTGTTTTGAGCCTGAGTTTGAGATGTAAACGGGTACTGAAGATGCATGCACATATCGACTTTTTGCACCTAAAATATCGATTTGGAGCATGTTTAGGGTCTGTATCTTGAAAACACTCTAGGAAAGAGTAGGCATGTACAGATCGCTTAAGGGACCCAAAAATATCGAATTTTCCGATGTTGTTGAGCCAAAATTTGAGACATAAACGGGTACAGAAGATACATGCACATATCGACTTTGGGCACCTAAAATATCGATTATTAGCATGTTTTGGGCCTATATTTTGAAAATATTCTAGCAATGAGTAGGCATGTACAAATCGCTTCTGGGAACAAAAAATATCGAATTTTTGGGTGTTTTGAGCCTGAATTTGAGATATAAATGGGTAGGTTACAGAAGATGCATACACATATTGACTTTGGGCACTTAAAATATCAATTTTTAGCATGTTTTGGGCCTGTATTTTAAAAATACTCTAACACCGAGTAGGCATGTACAGATCGCTTCTGGGACCCAAAAATACCGGATTTTCGGGTGTTTTTAACCTGAATTTGAGATATAAACGGGTACTGAAGATGCATGCACATATCGACTTTGGACACCTAAAATATCGATTTTGAGAATGTTTTTGGCCTGTATTTAAAAAAAACTCTAACACGGAGTAGGCATGTACAGATCGTTTCTGGGACCCAAAAAATCGAATTTTTGGGTGTTTTGAGCCTTAATTTGAGATATAAACGGGTACAGAAGATACATGAACATATCGACTTATTGCACCTAAAATATCGATTTTTAGCATGTTTTAGGCCTATATTTTGAAAATATTCAAGCACTTAGTAGGCATGTATAAATCGCTTCTGGGACCCAAAAATATTAAATTTTCGGGTATTTTGAGCCTGAATTTGAGATATAAACGGGTACAGAACATGCATACACATATTGAATTTGAGCACCTAAAATATCGATTTTTAGCATTTTTAGCGTGTATTTTGAATATACTCTAACACGGAGTGGGCTTGTACAAATCGCTTCTGGGACCCAAAAATATTGAATTTTCGAGTGTTTTGAGCCTGTGTTTGAGATGTAAACGGGTAGTGAAGATCCATGCACATATCGACTTTTTGTACCTAAAATACCGATTTTGAGCATGTTTTGGGTCTGTATCTTGAAAACATTCTAGCAAGGAGTAGGCATGTACAGATCGCTTAAGTGACCCAAAAATATCGAATTTTTCGGTGTTATGATCCTGAATTTGAGATATAAACGGGTACAGAAGATGCATGCACATATCATCTTTGAGCACCGAAAATATCGATTTTAAGCATGTTTTGGATCTGTATCTTGAAAACATTCTAGCAAGGAGAAGGCATGTACAGATCGCTTAAGGGACCCAAAAATATCGATTTTTCGGGTGTTTTGAGTCTGAATTCGAGATATAAACGTGTAGGTTTTAGAAGATGCATACACATATTGACTTTGGGCACCTAAAATATCGATTTTTAGCATGTTTTGGCTTGTATTTTGAAAATACTCTAACACGGAGTAGGCTTGTGCAAATCGCTTCTGGGACCCAAAAATATTGAATTTTCGGGTGTTTTAAGCCTGAGTTGGAGATGTAAACGGGTACTGAAGATGCATGCACATATCGACTTTTTGCACCAAAAATATCGATTTTGAGCATGTTTTGGATCTGTATCTTGAAAACATTCTAGCAAGGAGTAGGAATGTACAGATAGCTTAAGGGACCCAAAAATATTGAATTTTCGGGTGTTTTGAGCCTGAATTTGAGATATATACGGGTACAGAAGATTCATGCTCATATCGACTTTGGTCACCCAAAATATCGATTTTAAGCATGTTTTGGGCCTATATTATGAAAATATTTTAGCACTGAGTTGGCATGTACAGATCGCTTCTGTGACCCCCAAAAATCGAATTTTCGGGTGTTTTGAGCCTGAATTTGAGATATAAACGGGTACAGAAGATGCATACACGTATTGACTTTGGGCACCTAAAATATCGATCTTCAGCATGTTTTGGGCCTGTATTTTGGAAATACTCTAACACGGAGTAGGCATGTACAGATCGCTTTTGGGACCAAAAAATATCGTATTTTCGGGTGTTTTGAGCCTGAATTTGAAATATAAACGGGTACAGAAGATGCATACACATATTGACTTTAAGCACGTAAAATATCGATTTTTAGCATGTTTTGGCCCTGTATTCTGAAAATACTCTAACACGGAGTAGGCATGAACAGTTTGCTTCTGGGACCAAAAATATCGGATTTTCGGGTGTTTTGAGCCTGAATTTGGGATATATACTTGTACAGAATTTGCATACACATATTGACTTTGGGCACCTAAAATACTGATTTTGAGCATGTTTTTGGCCTATACTTTGAAAATATTCTAGCACTGTGTAGGCATGTACAGTTTGCTTCTGGGACCAAAAATATTGAACTTTCGGGTGTTTTGAGCCTGAATTTGAGATATAAACGGGTACAGAAGATGCAAACACATATTGACTTTTTGCACCTAAAATATCGATTTTGAGCATGGTTTGGGTCTGAATCTTGAAAACATTCTAGCAAGGAGTAGGCATGTACAGATTGCTTCTGGGTACAAAAAATATCGATTTTTTGGGTGTTTTGAGTCTGAATTTGAGATATAAACGGGTACAGAAGATGCATGCACACATCGACTTTGGGCACCTAAAATATCGATTTTTAGCAAGTTTTGGGCCTATATTTTGAAAATATTCTAGCACTGAGTAGACACGTACAGATCGCTTCTGTGACCCTAAAATATCGATTTTTCGGGTGTTTTGTGTCTGAAATTGAGATATAAACGGGTACAGAAGATGCATACACATATTGACTTTGGGCACTTAAAATATCGATTATCAGAATGTTTTGGGTCTGTAATTTAAAAATACTCTAACACCGAGTAGGCATGTACAGATCGCTTCTGGGACCAAAAAATATCGATTTTTCGGGTGTTTTGAGTCTGAATTTGAGATATAAACGGGTAGGTTTCAGAAGATGCATACACATATTGACTTTGGGCACCTAAAATATGAATTTTTAGCATGCTTTGGGCCTGTATTTTAAAAATAATCTAACACCGAGTTGGCATGTACAGATCGCTTCTGGGACCCAAAAATATCGTATTTTCGGGTGTTTTGAGCCTGAATTTGAAATATAAACGGGTACAGAAAATGCAGGCACATATCGAATTTGGGCACCTAAAATATCGATTTTTAGCATGTTTTGGGCCTATATTTTGAAAATATTCTAGCACTGAGTATGCATGTACAGTTTGCTTCTCGGACCAAAAATATCTAATTTTCGGGTGTTTTGAGCCTGAATTTGGGATATATACTTGTACAGAATTTGCATACACATATTGACTTTGGGCACCCAAAATACCGATTTTTAGCATGTTTTTGGCCTATACTTTGAAAATATTCTAGCACTGTGTAGGCATTTACAGTTTGCTTGTGGGACCCAAAAATATCGATTTTTCGGGTGTTTTAAGTCTGAAATTGAGATATAAACGGGTACAGAAGATGCATACACATATTGACTTTGTGCTCTTAAAATATCGATTTTCAGCATGTTTTGGGTCTGTAATTTAAATTACTGTAACACCGAATAGGCATGTACAGATCGCTTCTGGGACCCAAAAATATCGATTTTTCGGGTGTTTTGAGTCTGAATTTGAGATATTAATGGGTAGGTTACAGAAGATGCATACACATATTGACTTTGGGCACCTAAAATATCAAATTTTAGCATGCTTTTGGCCTGTATTTTAAAAATAATCTAACACCGAGTTGGCATATACAGATCGCTTCTGGGACCCAAAAATATCGAATTTTCGGGTGTTTTGAGCATGAATTTGAGATATAAACGGGTACAGAAGATGCATGCACATATCGACTTTGGGCACCTAAAATATCGATTTTTAGCATGTTTTGGGCCTGTATTTTGAAAATTCTTTAACACGGAGTAGGCTTGTACAGATCGCTACTGGGGACCCAAAAAATCGAATTTTCGGTTGATTTGAGCCTGAATTTGATATATAAACGGGTACAGAAGATACATGAACATATCGATTTTTTGCACCTAAAATATCGATTTTTAGCATGTTTTTGGCCTATATTTTGAAAATATTCTAGCACCTAGTAGGCATGTACAGATCGCTTCTGGGACCCAAAAATATCGAATTTTCGGGTATTTCCAGCCAAAATTTGGGATATAAACGGGTACAGAAGATGCATACACATATTGAATTTAAACACCTAAAATATCAATTTTTAGCATGTTTTTGGCCTGTATTTTGAATATACTCTAACACGGAGAAGGCTTGTACAAATCGATTTTGGGACCCAAAAATATTTAATTTTCGGGTGTTTTGAGCCAGAGTTTGAGATGTAAACGTGTACTGAAGATGCATGCACATATCGACTTTTTGCACCTAAAATATCGATTTTGAGCATGTTTTGGGTCTGAATCTTGAAAACACTCTAGCAAGGAGTAGGCATGTACAGATCGCTTATGGGACCAAAAATACCGAATTTTCGGGTGTTTTGAGCCTGAATTTGAGATATAAACGGGTACAGAAGATGCATACACGTATTGACTTTGGGCACCTAAAATATCGATCTTCAGCATGTTTTGGGCCTGTATTTTGGAAATACTCTAACACGGAGTAGGGATGTACAGATCGCTTTTGGGACCAAAAAATATCGTATTTTCGGGTGTTTTGAGCCTCAATTTGAAATATAAACGGGTACAGAAGATGCATACACATATTGACTTTAAGCACGTAAAATATCGATTTTTAGCATGTTATGGCCCTGTATTCTGAAAATACTCTAACACCCAGTAGGCATGTACAGATTGCTTCTGGGACTAAAAAATATCGATTTTTTGGGTGTTTTGAGTCTGAATTTGAGATATAAACGGGTATAGAAAATGCAGGCACATATCGAATTTGGGCACCTAATATATCGATTTTTAGCATGTTTTGGGCCTATATTTTGAAAATATTCTAGCACTGAGTAGGCATGTACAGTTTGCTTCTGGGACCAAAAATATCGGATTTTCGGGTGTTTTGAGCCTGAATTTGGGATATGTACTTGTACAGAATTTGCATACACATATTGACTTTGGGCACCTAAAATACCGATTTTTAGCATGTTTTTTGGCCTATACTTTGAAAATATTCTAGCACTGTGTAGGCATGTACAGTTTGCTTCTGGGACCAAAAATATTGAATTTTCGTGTGATTTGAGTCTGAATTTGAGATATAAACGGGTACTGAAGATGCATGCACATATCGACTTTGGGCACCTAAAATATCGATTTTAAGCATGTTTTGTGCATATATTTTGAAAATATTCTAGCACTGACTAGGCATGTACAGATCGCTTCTGGGACCCAAAAATATCGAACTTTCGGGTGTTTTGAGCCTGAATTTGAGATATAAACGGGTACAGAAGATGCATGCACATATCGACTTTGAACACCTAAAATATCGTTTTTTTTGCATGTTTTGAGCCTATATTTAAAAAATACTCTAACACAGAATAGGCATGTAAAGATCGCTTTGGGGACAACAAAACATCGAATTTTCGGGTGTTTTGAGCCTGAATTTGGAATATAAACGGGTATAGAAGATGCATACACATTTTAACTTTAGACACCTAAAATCTTGATTTTTAGCTTGTTTTGGGTCTGAATCTTGAAAACATTCTAGCAAGGAGTAGGCATGTACAGATCGCTTCTGGGACCCAAAAATATCGAATTTTCGGATGTTTTGAGCCGGAATTTGAGATATAAACGGGTACAGAAGATGCATGCACATATCATCTTTGGGCACCGAAAATATCTATTTAAAGCAAGTTTTAAGCTAGTATTTTGAAAATACTCTATCATGGAGTAGGCATGAACAGATCGCTTCTGGGACCCAAAAATATTGAATTTTCGGGTGTTTTGAGCCAGAGTTTGAGATATAAACGGGTACTGAAGATGCATGCACATATCGACTTTTTGCACCTAAAATATCGATTTTGAGCATGTTTTGGGTCTGATTCTTGAAAACACTCTAGCAAGGAGTAGGCATGTACAGATCGCTTTAGGGACTCAAAAATATCGAATTTTCGGGTGTTTTGAGACTGAATTTGAGAAATAAACGGTTACAGAAGATGCATGCACATATCGACTTTGGTCACCCAAAATATCTATTTTTAGCATGTTTTGGGCCTATATTATGAAAATATTTTAGCACTGAGTAGGCATGTACAGATCGCTTCTGTGACCCCCAAAAATCGAATTTTCGGGTGTTTTGAGCCTGAATTTGAGATATAAACGGGTACTGAAGATGCATGCACATATCGACTTTGGACACCTAAAATATCGATTTTTAGCATGTTTTAGGCCTTTATTTTGAAAATATTCTAGCACTGAGTAGGTATGTACAGATCGCTTCTGGGACCCAAAAATATCGAACATTCGGGTGTTTTGAGCCTGAATTTGAGATATAAACGGGTACATAAGATGAATGCACATATCGACTTTTTGCACCTAAAATATCGATTTTTAGCATGTTTTTGGCCAATATTTTGAAAATATTCTAGCACCTAGTAGGCATGTACAGATCGCTTCTGGGACCCAAAAATATCGAATTTTCGGGTATTCTGAGCCTGAATTTGGGATAAAAACGGGTACAGAAGATTCATACACATATTGAATTTGAGCACCTAAAATATCGATTTTTAGCATGTTTTAGCCCTGTATTCTGAAAATACTCTAACACAGAGTAGGCATGTACAGATCGCTTCTGGGACCCAAATATATCGAATTTTCGGGTGTTTTGAGCCTGAATTTGATATATAAACGGGTACTGAAGATGCATGCACATATTGACTTTTTGCACCTAAAATATCGATTTTGAGCATGTTTTGCGTCTGTATTTTGAAAATATTCTAGCACTGAAAAGGCATGTACAGATTGCTTATGGGACCCCAAAAAATCGAATTTTCGGGTGTTTTGAGCCTGAATTTGAGATATAAACGGGTACAGAAGATGCATGCACATATCGACTTTGGACACCTATAATATCGATTTTGGGCATGTTTTGGTCCTATATTTTGAAAATACTCTAACACGGAGTAGGCATATACAGATCGCTTCTGGGACCCACAAAATCGAATTTTTGGGTGTTTTGAGCCTGAATTTGAGATATAAATGGGTACAGAAGATACATGAACATATCGACTCTTTGCACCTAAAATATCGATTTTTAGCATGTTTTAGGCCTATAATTTGAAAACATTATAGCACCTAGTAGGCATGTACAAATCGCTTCTGGGACCCAAAAATATCGAATTTTCGGGTATTTTGAGCCTGAATTTGGGATAAAAACGGGTACAGAAGATGCATACACATATTGAATTTGAGCACCTAAAATATCGATTTTTAGCATGTTCTGGGCCTGTATTTTGAAAATACTCTAACACGGAGTAGGCTTGTACAAATCGCTTCTGGGATCCAAAAATATCGGATTTTTGGGTGTTTTTAACCTGAATTTGAGATATAAACTGGTACAGAAGATGCATGCACATATCGACTTTGGACACCTAAAATATCGATTTTGAGCATGTTTTGGGCCTGTATTTTGAAAATACTTTAACACAGAGTAGGCATGTACAGATCGCTTCTGGGACCCAAAAAATCGAATTTTCAGGTGTTTTGAGCCTGAATTTGAGATATAAACGGGTACAGGAGATACATGAACATATCGACTTTTTGCACCTAAAATATCGATTTTTAGCATGTTTTTGGCCTTTATTTTGAAAAATATTCTAGCACCCAGTAGGCATGTCCAGATCGCTTCTGTGACCCCCAAAAATCGAATTTTCGGGTGTTTTGAGCCTGAATTTGAGATATAAACGGTTACAGAAGATGCATACACATATTGAATTTGAGCACCTAAAATATCGATTTTTAGCATGTTTTAGGCCTGTATTTTGAATATACTCTAACACGGAGTAGGCTTGTACAAATCGCTTCAGGGACCCAAAAATATTGAATTTTCGGGTGTTTTGAGCCAGAGTTTGAGATGTAAACGGGTACTGAAGATGCATGCACATATCGACTTTTTGCACCTAAATCATCGATTTTGAGCATGTTTTGGGTCTGAATCTTGAAAACATTCTAGCAAGGAGTAGGCATGTACAGATCGCTTCTGGGACCCAAAAATATCGAATTTTCGGATGTTTTGAGCCTGAATTTGAGATATAAACGGGTACAGAAGATGCATGCACATATCATCTTTGGGCACCGAAAATATCTATTTAAAGCAAGTTTTAAGCTAGTATTTTGAAAATACTCTATCATGGAGTAGGCATGTACAGATCGCTTCTGGGACCCAAAAATATTGAATTTTCGGGTGTTTTGAGCCAGAGTTTGAGATATAAACGGGTACTGATGATGCATGCACATATCGACTTTTTGCACCTAAAATATCGATTTTGAGCATGTTTTGGGTCTGATTCTTGAAAACACTCTAGCAAGGAGTAAGCATGTACAGATCGCTTTAGGGACTCAAAAATATCGAATTTTCGGGTGTTTTGAGCCTGAATTTGAGAAATAAACGGGTACAGAAGATGCATGCACATATCGACTTTGGTCACCCAAAATATCTATTTTTAGCATGTTTTGGGCCTATATTATGAAAATATTTTAGTACTGAGTAGGCATGTACAGATCGCTTCTGTGACCCCCAAAAATCGAATTTTCGGGTGTTTTGAGCCTGAATTTGAGATATAAACGGGTACTGAAGATGCATGCACATATCGACTTTGGACACCTAAAATATCGATTTTTAGCATGTTTTGGGCCTATATTTTGATAATATTCTAGCACTGAGTAGGTATGTACAGATCGCTTCTGGGACCCAAAAATATCGAACATTCGGGTGTTTTGAGCCTGAATTTGAGATATAAACGGGTACATAAGATGCATGCACATATCGACTTTTTGCACCTAAAATATCGATTTTTAGCATGTTTTTGGCCTATATTTTGAAAATATTCTAGCACCTAGTAGGCATGTACAGATCGCTTCTGGGACCCAAAAATATCGAATTTTCGGGTATTCTGAGCCTGAATTTGGGATAAAAACGGGTACAGAAGATGCATACACATATTGAATTTGAGCACCTAAAATATCGATTTTTAGCATGTTTTAGCCCTGTATTCTGAAAATACTCTAACACAGAGTAGGCATGTACAGATCGCTTCTGGGACCCAAATATATCGAATTTTCGGGTGTTTTGAGCCTGAATTTGATATATAAACGGGTACTGAAGATGCATGCACATATTGACTTTTTGCACCTAAAATATCGATTTTGAGCATGTTTTGCGTCTGTATTTTGAAAATATTCTAGCACTGAAAAGGCATGTACAGATTGCTTATGGGACCCCAAAAAATCGAATTTTCAGGTGTTTTGAGCCTGAATTTGAGATATAAACGGGTACAGAAGATGCATGCACATATCGACTTTGGACACCTATAATATCGATTTTGGGCATGTTTTGGTCCTATATTTTGAAAATACTCTAACACGGAGTAGGCATATACAGATCGCTTCTGGGACCCACAAAATCGAATTTTCGGGTGTTTTGAGCCTGAATTTGAGATATAAATGGGTACAGAAGATACATGAACATATCGACTCTTTGCACCTAAAATATCGATTTTTAGCATGTTTTAGGCCTATAATTTGAAAACATTCTAGCACCTAGTAGGCATGTACAAATCGCTTCTGGGACCCAAAAATATCGAATTTTCGGGTATTTTGAGCCTGAATTTGGGATAAAAACGGGTACAGAAGATGCATACACATATTGAATTTAAGCACCTAAAATATCGATTTTTAGCATGTTCTGGGCCTGTATTTTGAAAATACTCTAACACGGAGTAGGCTTGTACAAATCGCTTCTGGGATCCAAAAATATCGGATTTTTGGGTGTTTTTAACCTGAATTTGAGATATAAACGGGTACAGAAGATGCATGCACATATCGACTTTGGACACCTAAAATATCGATTTTGAGCATGTTTTGGGCCTGTATTTTGAAAATACTTTAACACAGAGTAGGCATGTACAGATCGCTTCTGGGACCCAAAAAATCGAATTTTCAGGTGTTTTGAGCCTGAATTTGAGATATAAACGGGTACAGGAGATACATGAACATATCGACTTTTTGCACCTAAAATATCGATTTTTAGCATGTTTTTGGCCTTTATTTTGAAAAATATTCTAGCACCCAGTAGTCATGTCCAGATCGCTTCTGTGACCCCTAAAAATCGAATTTTCGGGTGTTTTGAGCCTGAATTTGAGATATAAACGGTTACAGAAGATGCATACACATATTGAATTTGAGCACCTAAAATATCGATTTTTAGCATGTTTTAGGCCTGTATTTTGAATATACTCTAACACGGAGTAGGCTTGTACAAATCGCTTCAGGGACCCAAAAATATTGAATTTTCGGGTTTTTTGAGCCAGAGTTTGAGATGTAAACGGGTACTGAAGATGCATGCACATATCGACTTTTTGCACCTAAATCATCGATTTTGAGCATGTTTTGGGTCTGTATCTTAAAAACATTCTAGCAAGGAGTAGGCATGTACAGATCGCTTAAGGGACTCAAAAATATCGAATTTTCGGGTGTTTTGAGACTGAATTTGAGACATAAACGGGTACAGAAGATGCATGCACATATCGACTTTGGTCACCCAAAATATCGATTTTTAGCATGTTTTGTGCCTATATTATGAAAATATTTTAGCACTGAGTAGGCATGTACAGATCGCTTCTGTGACCCCCAAAAATCGAATTTTCGGGTGTTTTGAGCCTGAATTTGAGATATAAACGGGTACTGAAGATGCATGCACATTTCGACTTTGGGCACCTAAAATATCGATTTTTAGCATGTTTTGGGCCTATATTTTGAAAATATTCTAGCACTGAGTAGGTATGTACAGATCGCTTCTGGGACCCAAAAAATCGAATTTTCGGGTGTTTTGAGCCTGAATTTGAGATATAAACGGGTACAGAAGATACATGAACATATCGACTTTTTGCACCTAAAATATCGATTTTTAGCATGTTTTTGGCCTATATTTTGAAAATATTCTAGCACCTAGTAGGCATATACAGATCGCTTCTTGGACCCAAAAATATCGAATTTTCGGGTATTTCCAGCCAAAATTTGGGATATAAACGGTTACAGAAGATGCATACACATATTGAATTTGAGCACCTAAAATATCGATTTTTAGCATGTTTTAGGCCTGTATTTTGAATATACTCTAACACGGAGTAGGCTTTTACAAATCGCTTCTGGGACCCAAAAATATTGAATTTTCGGGTGTTTTGAGCCAGAGTTTGAGATGTAAACGGGTACTGAAGATGCATGCATATATCGACTTTTTGCACCTAAAATATCGATTTTGAGCATGTTTTGGGTCTGTATCTTGAAAACACTCTAGCAAGGAGTAGGCATGTACAGATCGCTTAAGGGACCCAAAAATATCGAATTTTCGGGTGTTTTGAGACTGAATTTGAGACATAAACGGGTACAGAAGATGCATGCACATATCGACTTTGGTCACCCAAAATATTGATTTTTAGCATGTTTTGGGCCTATATTATGAAAATATTTTTCCACTGAGTAGGCATGTACAGATCGCTTCTGTGACCCCCAAAAATCGAATTTTCGTGTGTTTTGAGCCTGAATTTGAGATATAAACGGGTACAGAAGATGCATACACGTATTGACTTTGGGCACCTAAAATATCGATCTTCAGCATGTTTTGGGTCTGTATTTTGGAAATACTCTAACACGGAGTAGGCATGTACAGATCGCTTTTTGGACCAAAAAATATCGTATTTTCGGGTGTTTTGAGCCTTAATTTGAAATATAAACGGGTACAGAAAATGCATACACATATTGACTTTAAGCACGTAAAATATCGATTTTTAGCATGTTTTGGCCCTGTATTCTGAAAATACTCTAACACGGAGTAGGCATGTACAGATTGCTTCTGGGACCAAAAAATATCGATTTTTTGGGTGTTTTGAGATTGAATTTGAGATATAAACGGGTACAGAAAATGCATGCACATATCGAATTTGGGCACCTAAAATATCGATTTTTAGCATGTTTTGGGCCTATATTTTGAAAATATTCTAGCACTGAGTAGGCATGTACAATTTGCTTCTGGGACCAAAAATATCGGATTTTCGGGTGTTTTGAACCTGAAATTGGGATATATACTTGTACAGAATTTGCATACACATATTGACTTTGGGCACCTAAAATATCGATTTTTAGCATGTTTTTGGCCTATACTTTGAAAATATTCTAGCACTGTGTAGGCATGTACAGTTTGCTTCTGGGACCAAAAATATTGAATTTTCGTGTGTTTTAAGCCGGAATTTGAGATATAAACGGGTACTGAAGATGCATGCACATATTGACTTTTTGCACCTAAAATATCGATTTTGAGCATGTTTTGTGTCTGAATCTTGAAAACATTCTAGCAAGGAGTAGGCATGTACAGATTGCTTCTGGGTCCAAAAAATATCAATTTTTTGGGTGTTTTGAGCCTGAATTTGAGATATAAACGGGTACAGAAGATGCATGCACATATCATCTTTGGGTACCGAAAATATCTATTTAAAGCATGTTTTGAGCTAGTATTTTGAAAATACTCTAACATGGAGTAGGCATGTACAGATCGCTTCTGGGACCCAAAAATATCGGATTTTTGGGGGTTTTTAACCTGAATTTGAGATATAAACGGGTACAGAAGATGCATGCACATATCGACTTTGGACACCTAAAATATCGATTTTGAGCATGTTTTGGGCCTGTATTTTGAAAATACTTTAACACGGAGTAGGCATGTACAGATCGCTTCTGGGACCTAAAAAATCGAATTTTCGGGTGTTTTGAGCCTGAATTTGAGATATAAACGGGTACAGAAGATACATGAACATATTGACTTTTTGCACCTAAAATATCGATTTTTAGCATGTTTTTTGGCCTATATTTTGAAAATATTCTAGCACCTAGTAGGCATGTACAGATCGCTTCTGGGACCCAAAAATATCGAATTTTCGGGTATTTCCAGCCAAAATTTGGGATATAAACGGGTACAGAAGATGCATACACATATTGAATTTGAGCACCTAAAATATCGATTTTTAGCATGTTTTAGGCCTGTATTTTGAATATACTCTAACACGGAGTAGGCTTGAACAAATCACTTCTGGGACCCAAAAATATTGAATTTTCGGGTGTTTTGAGCCAGAGTTTAAGATGTAAACGGGTACAGAAGATGCATGCACATATCGACTTTTTGCACCTAAAATATCGATTTTGAGCATGTTTTGGGGACTGTATCTTGAAAACACTCTAGCAAGGAGTAGGCATGTACAGATCGCTTTTGGGACCAAAAAATATCGTATTTTCGGGTGTTTTGAGCCTGAATTTGAAATATAAACGGGTACAGAAGATGCATACACATATTGACTTTATGCACGTAAAATATCGATTTTTAGCATGTTTTGGACCTGTATTCTGAAAATACTCTAACACGGAGTAGGCATGTAGAGATTGCTTCTGGGACCAAAAAATATCGATTTTTTGGGTGTTTTAAGTCAGAAATTGAGATATAAACGGCTACAGAAAATGCATACACATATTGACTTTGGGCACTTAAAATATCGATTTTCAGCATGTTTTGGGCCTGTATTTTAAAAATAATCTAACACCGAGTTGGCATATACAGATCGCTTCTGGGACCCAAAAATATCGAATTTTAGGGTGTTTTGAGTCTGAGTTTGAGATATAAACGGGTACAGAAGATACATGAACATATCGACTTTTTGCACCCAAAATATCGATTTTTAGCATGTTTTTGGCCTATATTTTGAAAATATTCTAGCACCTAGTAGGCATGTACAGATCGCTTTTGGGACCCAAAAATATCGAATTTTCGGGTATTTCCAGCCAAAATTTGGGATATAAACGGGTACAGAAGATGCATACACATATTGAATTTAAGCACCTAAAATATCGATTTTTAGCATGTTTTGGGTCTATATTTTGACAATTTTCTAGCATCTAGTAGGCATATAGAGATCGCTTCTGGGACCAAAAAATATCGAATTTTTGGGTATTTTGAGCATGAATTTGAGATATAAACGTGTACAGAAGATGCATGCACATATCAACTTTGGGCATCCAAAATATCGATTTTAAGCATGTTTTGGGCTTGTATTTTGAAAATACTCTAACATGGAGTAGGCATGTACAGATCGCTTCTGGGACTCAAAAAATCAAATTTTCGGGTGTTTTGAGCCTAAATTTGAGATATAAACGGGTACAGAAGATACATGAACATATCGACTTTTTGCACCTAAAATATCGATTTTTAGCATGTTTTAGGCCTATATTTTGAAAATTTTCTAGCACCTAGTAGGCATGTAGAGATCGCTTTTGGGACCCAAAAATATCGAATTTTCGGAAATTTTGAGCCTGAATTTGGGACATAAACGGGTACAGAAGATGCATACACATATTGAATTTGAGCACGTAAAATATCGATTTTGAGCATGTTTTGGCCCTGTATTCTGAAAACACTCTAACACGGAGTAGGCATGTACAGATTGCTTCTGGGACCCAAATATATCGAATTTTCGGGTGTTTTGAGCCTGAATTTGAGATATAAACGGGTACTGATGATGCATGCACATATAGACTTTTTGCACTTAAAACATCGATTTTGAGCATGTTTTGGGTCTTTATTCTGAAAATATTCTAGCACTGAGTAGGCATGTACAAATCGCTTATGGGACCCAAAAAAATCGAATTTTAGGGTGTTTTGAGCCTGAATTTGGGATATAAACGGGTACAGAAGATGCATACACATATTGACTTTGGGCACCTAAAATATCGATCTTCAGTATGTTTTGGGCCTGTATTTTGAAAATACTTTAACACGGAGTAGGCATGTACAGATCGCTTCTGGGACCCAGAAATATCGGATTTTCGGGTGTTTTGAGCCTGAATTTGAGATATAAACGGGTACAGAAGATACATGCACATATCGACTTTTTGCACCTAAAATATCGATTTTTAGCATGTTTTAGGCCTATATTTTGACAATTTTCTAGCACCTAGTAGGCATATAGAAATCGCTTCTGGGACCAAAAAATATCGAATTTTCGGGAATTTTGAGCCTGAATTTGGGACATAAACGGGTACAGAAGATGCATACACATATTGAATTTGAGCACGTAAAATATCGATTTTTAGCATTTTTTGGCCCTGTATTCTGAAAATACTCTAACACGGAGTAGGCATGTACAGATCGCTTTTGGGACCCAAAAATAACGAATTTTCGGGTGTTTTGAGCCTGAATTTGAGATATAAACGGGTACAGAAGATGCATGCACATATTGAATTTGGGCACCCAAAATTTCGATTTTTAGCATGTTTTGGGCCTATATTATGAAATTATTCTAGCACTAAGTAGGCATGTACAGATCGCTTCTGGGACCCCCCAAAATCGAATTTTCGGGTTTTTTTAGCCTGAATTTGGGATATAAACGGGTACAGAAGATGCAAACACATATTGACTTTGGGCACCTAAAATATCGATTTTGAGCATGTTTTAGGTCTGAATCTTGAAAATATTCTAGCACCGAGTAGGCATGTACAGATCGCTTCTGGGACTCAAAAATATCGATACAGAAGATGCATGCACATATCGACTTTGGGCACCTAAAATATCGATTTTTAGCATGTTATGGGCCTATATTTTGAAAATATTCTAGCACTGAGTAGGCATGCACAGATCGCTTCTGGGACCCAAAAATATCGAATTTTCGGGTGTTTTGAGCCTGAATTTGGGATATAAATGGGTAGGTTACAGAAGATGCATACACATATTGACTTTGGGCATTTAAAATATCAATTTTTAGCATGTTTTGGGCCTGTATTTTAAAAATACTCTAACACCGAGTTGGCATGTACAGATCGCTTCTGGGACCCAAAAATATCGGATTTTCGGGTGTTTTTAACCTGAATTTGAGATATAAACGGGTACTGAAGATGCATGCAAATATCGACTTTGGACACCTAAAATATCGATTTTGGGCATGTTTTGGTCCTGTATTTTGAAATTACTCTAGCACGGAGTAGGCATGTACAGATCGCTTCTGGGACCCAAAAAATCGAATTTTCGGGTATTTTGAGCCTGATTTAGGGATATAAACGGGTACAGAAGATGCATGCACATATCGACTTTGGTCACCCAAAATATCGATTCTTAGCATGTTTTGTGCCTATATTATGAAAATATTTTTCCACTGAGTAGGCATGTACAGATCGCTTCTGTGACCCCCAAAAATCGAATTTTCGTGTGTTTTGAGCCTGAATTTGAGATATAAACGGGTACAGAAGATGCATACACGTATTGACTTTGGGCACCTAAAATATCGATCTTCAGCATGTTTTGGGCCTGTATTTTGGAAATACTCTAACACGGAGTAGGCATGTACAGATCGCTTTTTGGACCAAAAAATATCGTATTTTCGGGTGTTTTGAGCCTTAATTTGAAATATAAACGGGTACAGAAAATGCATACACATATTGACTTTAAGCACGTAAAATATCGATTTTTAGCATGTTTTGGCCCTGTATTCTGAAAATACTCTAACACGGAGTAGGCATGTACAGATTGCTTCTGGGACCAAAAAATATCGATTTTTTGGGTGTTTTGAGATTGAATTTGAGATATAAACGGGTACAGAAAATGCATGCACATATCGAATTTGGGCACCTAAAATATCGATTTTTAGCATGTTTTGGGCCTATATTTTGAAAATATTCTAGCACTGAGTAGGCATGTACAGTTTGCTTCTGGGACCAAAAATATCGGATTTTCGGGTGTTTTGAAACTGAAATTGGGATCTATACTTGTACAGAATTTGCATACACATATTGACTTTGGGCACCTAAAATACCGATTTTTAGCATGTTTTTGGCCTATACTTTGAAAATATTCTAGCACTGTGTAGGCATGTACAGTTTGCTTCTGGGACCAAAAATATTGAATTTTCGTGTGTTTTAAGCCGGAATTTGAGATATAAACGGGTACTGAAGATGCATGCACATATTGACTTTTTGCACCTAAAATATCGATTTTGAGCATGTTTTGGGTCTGAATCTTGAAAACATTCTAGCAAGGAGTAGGCATGTACAGATTGCTTCTGGGTCCAAAAAATATCGATTTTTTGGGTGTTTTGAGCCTGAATTTGAGATATAAACGGGTACAGAAGATGCATGCACATATCATCTTTGGGTACCGAAAATATCTATTTAAAGCATGTTTTGAGCTAGTATTTTGAAAATACTCTAACATGGAGTAGGCATGTACAGATCGCTTCTGGGACCCAAAAATATCGGATTTTTGGGGGTTTTTAACCTGAATTTGAGATATAAACGGGTACAGAAGATGCATGCACATATCGACTTTGGACACCTAAAATATCGATTTTGAGCATGTTTTGGGACTGTATTTTGAAAATACTTTAACACGGAGTAGGCATGTACAGATCGCTTCTGGGACCCAAAAAATCGAATTTTCGGGTGTTTTGAGCCTGAATTTGAGATATAAACGGGTACAGAAGATACATGAACATATTGACTTTTTGCACCTAAAATATCGATTTTTAGCATGTTTTTTGGCCTATATTTTGAAAATATTCTAGCACCTAGTAGGCATGTACAGATCGCTTCTGGGACCCAAAAATATCGAATTTTCGGGTATTTCCAGCCAAAATTTGGGATATAAACGGGTACAGAAGATGCATACACATATTGAATTTGAGCACCTAAAATATCGATTTTTAGCATGTTTTAGGCCTGTATTTTGAATATACTCTAACACGGAGTAGGCTTGAACAAATCACTTCTGGGACCCAAAAATATTGAATTTTCGGGTGTTTTGAGCCAGAGTTTGAGATGTAAACGGGTACAGAAGATGCATGCACATATCGACTTTTTGCACCTAAAATATCGATTTTGAGCATGTTTTGGGTCTGTATCTTGAAAACACTCTAGCAAGGAGTAGGCATGTACAGATCGCTTTTGGGACCCAAAAAATATCGTATTTTCGGGTGTTTTGAGCCTGAATTTGAAATATAAACGGGTACAGAAGATGCATACACATATTGACTTTATGCACGTAAAATATCGATTTTTAGCATGTTTTGGACCTGTATTCTGAAAATACTCTAACACGGAGTAGGCATGTAGAGATTGCTTCTGGGACCAAAAAATATCGATTTTTTGGGTGTTTTAAGTCAGAAATTGAGATATAAACGGCTACAGAAAATGCATACACATATTGACTTTGGGCACTTAAAATATCGATTTTCAGCATGTTTTGGGCCTGTATTTTAAAAATAATCTAACACCGAGTTGGCATATACAGATCGCTTCTGGGACCCAAAAATATCGAATTTTCGGGTTTTTTGAGTCTGAGTTTGAGATATAAACGGGTACAGAAGATACATGAACATATCGACTTTTTGCACCCAAAATATCGATTTTTAGCATGTTTTTGGCCTATATTTTGAAAATATTCTAGCACCTAGTAGGCATATACAGATCGCTTTTGGGACCCAAAAATATCGAATTTTCGGGTATTTCCAGCCAAAATTTGGGATATAAACGGGTACAGAAGATGCATACACATATTGAATTTGAGCACCTAAAATATCGATTTTTAGCATGTTTTGGGTCTATATTTTGACAATTTTCTAGCATCTAGTAGGCATATAGAGATCGCTTCTGGGACCAAAAAATATCGAATTTTTGGGTATTTTGAGCATGAATTTGAGATATAAACGTGTACAGAAGATGCATGCACATATCAACTTTGGGCATCCAAAATATCGATTTTAAGCATGTTTTGGGCTTGTATTTTGAAAATACTCTAACATGGAGTAGGCATGTACAGATCGCTTCTGAGACCCAAAAATATCGGATTTTCGGGTGTTTTTAACCTGAATTTGATATATAAACGGGTACAGAAGATGCATGCACATATCGACTTTGGACACCTAAAATATCGATTTTGGGCATGTTTTGAGCCTGTATTTTCAAAATACTCTAACACGGAGTAGGCATGTACAGATCGCTTCTGGGACTCAAAAAATCAAATTTTCGGGTGTTTTGAGCCTAAATTTGAGATATAAACGTGTACAGAAGATACATGAACATATCGACTTTTTGCACCTAAAATATCGATTTTTAGCATGTTTTAGGCCTATATTTTGAAAATGTTCTAGCACCTAGTAGGCATGTACAGATCGCTTCTTGGACCCAAAAATATCGAATTTTCGGGTATTTCCAGCCTGAATTTGGGATATAAACGGTTACAGAAGATGCATACACATATTAAATTTGAGCACCTAAAATATCGATTTTTAGCATGTTTTAGGCCTGTATTTTGAATATACTCTAACACGGAGTAGGCTATTACAAATCGCTTCTGGGACCCAAAAATATTGAATTTTCGGGTGTTTTGAGCCAGAGTTTGAGATGTAAACGGGTACTGAAGATGCATGCATATATCGACTTTTTGCACCTAAAATATCGATTTTGAGCATGTTTTAGGTCTGTATCTTGAAAACACTCTAGCAAGGAGTTGGCATGTACAGATCGCTTAAGGGACCCAAAAATATCGAATTTTCGGGTGTTTTGAGACTGAATTTGAGACATAAACGGGTACAGAAGATGCATGCACATATCGACTTTGGTCACCCAAAATATCGATTTTTAGCATGTTTTGGGCCTATATTATGAAAATATTTTTCCACTGAGTAGGCATGTACAGATCGCTTCTGTGACCCCCAAAAATCGAATTTTCGTGTGTTTTGAGCCTGAATTTGAGATATAAACGGGTACAGAAGATGCATACACGTATTGACTTTGGGCACCTAAAATATCGATCTTCAGCATGTTTTGGGCCTGTATTTTGGAAATACTCTAACACGGAGTAGGCATGTACAGATCGCTTTTTGGACCAAAAAATATCGTATTTTCGGGTGTTTTGAGCCTTAATTTGAAATATAAACGGGTACAGAAAATGCATACACATATTGACTTTAAGCACGTAAAATATCGATTTTTATCATGTTTTGGCCCTGTATTCTGAAAATACTCTAACACGGAGTAGGCATGTACAGATTGCTTCTGGGACCAAAAAATATCGATTTTTTGGGTGTTTTGAGATTGAATTTGAGATATAAACAGGTACAGAAAATGCATGCACATATCGAATTTGGGCACCTAAAATATCGATTTTTAGCATGTTTTGGGCCTATATTTTGAAAATATTCTAGCACTGAGTAGGCATGTACAGTTTGGTTCTGGGACCAAAAATATCGGATTTTCGGGTGTTTTGAACCTGAAATTGGGATATATACTTGTACAGAATTTGCATACACATATTGACTTTGGGCACCTAAAATACCGATTTTTAGCATGTTTTTGGCCTATACTTTGAAAATATTCTAGCACTGTGTAGGCATGTACAGTTTGCTTCTGGGACCAAAAATATTGAATTTTCGTGTGTTTTAAGCCGGAATTTGAGATATAAACGGGTACTGAAGATGCATGCACATATTGACTTTTTGCACCTAAAATATCGATTTTGAGCATGTTTTGGGTCTGAATCTTGAAAACATTCTAGCAAGGAGTAGGCATGTACAGATTGCTTCTGGGTCCAAAAAATATCGATTTTTTGGGTGTTTTGAGCCTGAATTTGAGATATAAACGGGTACAGAAGATGCATGCGCATATCATCTTTGGGCACCGAAAATATCTATTTAAAGCATGTTTTGAGCTAGTATTTTGAAAATACTCTAACATGGAGTAGGCATGTACAGATCGCTTCTGGGACCCAAAAATATCGGATTTTTGGGGTTTTTTAACCTGAATTTGAGATATAAACGGGTACAGAAGATGCATGCACATATCGACTTTGGACACCTAAAATATCGATTTTGAGCATGTTTTGGGCCTGTATTTTGAAAATACTTTAACACGGAGTAGGCATGTACAGATCGCTTCTGGGACCCAAAAAATCGAATTTTCGGGTGTTTTGAGCCTGAATTTGAGATATAAACGGGTACAGAAGATACATGAACATATTGACTTTTTGCACCTAAAATATCGATTTTTAGCATGTTTTTTGGCCTATATTTTGAAAATATTCTAGCACCTAGTAGGCATGTACGGATCGCTTCTGGGACCCAAAAATATCGAATTTTCGGGTATTTCCAGCCAAAATTTGGGATATAAACGGGTACAGAAGATGCATACACATATTGAATTTGAGCACCTAAAATATCGATTTTTAGCATGTTTTAGGCCTGTATTTTGAATATACTCTAACACGGAGTAGGCTTGAACAAATCACTTCTGGGACCCAAAAATATTGAATTTTCGGGTGTTTTGAGCCAGAGTTTGAGATGTAAACGGGTACAGAAGATGCATGCACATATCGACTTTTTGCACCTAAAATATCGATTTTGAGCATGTTTTGGGTCTGTATCTTGAAAACACTCTAGCAAGGAGTAGGCATGTACAGATCGCTTTTGGGACCAAAAAATATCGTATTTTCGGGTGTTTTGAGCCTGAATTTGAGATATAAACGGGTACTGATGATGCATGCACATATAGACTTTTTGCACTTAAAACATCGATTTTGAGCATGTTTTGGGTCTTTATTCTGAAAATATTCTAGCACTGAGTAGGCATGTACAAATCGCTTATGGGACCCAAAAAAATCGAATTTTAGGGTGTTTTGAGCCTGAATTTGGGATATAAACGGGTACAGAAGATGCATACACATATTGACTTTGGGCACCTAAAATATCGATCTTCAGTATGTTTTGGGCCTGTATTTTGAAAATACTTTAACACGGAGTAGGCATGTACAGATCGCTTCTGGGACCCAGAAATATCGGTTTTTCGGGTGTTTTGAGCCTGAATTTGAGATATAAACGGGTACAGAAGATACATGCACATATCGACTTTTTGCACCTAAAATATCGATTTTTAGCATGTTTTAGGCCTATATTTTGACAATTTTCTAGCACCTAGTAGGCATATAGAAATCGCTTCTGGGACCAAAAAATATCGAATTTTCGGGAATTTTGAGCCTGAATTTGGGACATAAACGGGTACAGAAGATGCATACACATATTGAATTTGAGCACGTAAAATATCGATTTTAGCATTTTTTGGCCCTGTATTCTGAAAATACTCTAACACGGAGTAGGCATGTACAGATCGCTTTTGGGACCCAAAAATAACGAATTTTCGGGTGTTTTGAGCCTGAATTTGAGATATAAACGGGTACAGAAGATGCATGCACATATTGAATTTGGGCACCCAAAATATCGATTTTTAGCATGTTTTGGGCCTATATTATGAAATTATTCTAGCACTAAGTAGGCATGTACAGATCGCTTCTGGGACCCCCCAAAATCGAATTTTCGGGTTTTTTTAGCCTGAATTTGGGATATAAACGGGTACAGAAGATGCAAACACATATTGACTTTGGGCACCTAAAATATCGATTTTGAGCATGTTTTAGGTCTGAATCTTGAAAATATTCTAGCACCGAGTAGGCATGTACAGATCGCTTCTGGGACTCAAAAATATCGATACAGAAGATGCATGCACATATCGACTTTGGGCACCTAAAATATCGATTTTTAGCATGTTATGGGCCTAAATTTTGAAAATATTCTAGCACTGAGTAGGCATGCACAGATCGCTTCTGGGACCCAAAAATATCGAATTTTCGGGTGTTTTGAGCCTGAATTTGGGATATAAATGGGTAGGTTACAGAAGATGCATACACATATTGACTTTGGGCATTTAAAATATTAATTTTTAGCATGTTTTGGGCCTGTATTTTAAAAATACTCTAACACCGAGTTGGCATGTACAGATCGCTTCTGGGACCCAAAAATATCGGATTTTCGGGTGTTTTTAACCTGAATTTGAGATATAAACGGGTACTGAAGATGCATGCAAATATCGACTTTGGACACCTAAAATATCGATTTTGGGCATGTTTTGGTCCTGTATTTTGAAATTACTCTAGCACGGAGTAGGCATGTACAGATCGCTTCTGGGACCCAAAAAATCGAATTTTCGGGTATTTTGAGCCTGAATTAGGGATATAAACGGGTAAGGGAGGTACATGAACATATCGACTTTTTGCACCTAAAATATCGATTTTTAGCATGTTTTTGGTCTATATTTTGAAAATATTCTAGCACCTAGTAGGCATGTACAGATCGCTTTTGGGACCCAAAAATATCGAATTTTCGGGTATTTCCTGCCAAAATTTGGGATATAAACGGGTACAGAAGATGCATACACATATTGAATTTGAGCACCTAAAATATCGATTTTTAGCATGTTTTCGGCCTGTATTTTGAATATACTCTAACACGGAGTAGGCTTGTACAAATCGCTTCTGGTCCCCAAAAATATTGAATTTTCGGGTATTTTGAGCCAGAGTTTGAGATGTAAACGGGTACTGAAGATGCATGCACATATCGACATTTTGCACCTAAAATATCGATTTTGAGCATGTTTTGGGCCTATAATTTGAAAATATTCTAGCACTGAGTAGGCATGTACAGATCGCTTTTGGGACCCAAAAATATCGATTTTTCGGGTGTTTTAAGTCTGAAATTGAGATATAAAAGGGTACAGAAGATGCATACAGATATTGACTTTGAGCACTTAAAATATCGTTTTTTAGCATGTTTTGGGTCTGTAATTTAAAAATACTGTAACACCGAGTAGGCATGTACAGATCGCTTCTGGGACCCAAAAATATCGATTTTTCGGGTGTTTTGAGTCTGAATTTGAGATATAAACGGGTAGGTTACAAAAGATTCTTACACATATTGACTTTGGGCACCTAAAATATCAATTTTTAGCATGCTTTGGGCCTGTATTTTAAAAATAATCTAACACCGAGTTGGCATATACAGATCGCTTCTGGGACCCAAAAATATCGAATTTTCGGGTGTTTTGAGTCTGAGTTTGAGATATAAACGGGTACAGAAGATACATGAACATATCGACTTTTTGCACCTAAAATATCGATTTTTAGCATGTTTTTGGCCTATATTTTGAAAATATTCTAGCACCTAGTAGGCATGTACAGATCGCTTTTGGGACCCAAAAATATCGAATTTTCGGGTATTTCCAGCCAAAATTTGGGATATAAACGGGTACAGAAGATGCATACACATATTGAATTTGAGCACCTAAAATATCGATTTTTAGCATGTTTTGGGTCTATATTTTGACAATTTTCTAGCACCTAGTAGGCATATAGAGATCGCTTCTGGAACCAAAAAATATCGAATTTTTGGGTGTTTTGAGCATGAATTTGAGATATAAACGTGTACAGAAGATGCATGCACATATCAACTTTGGGCATCCAAAATATCGTTTTTAAGCATGTTTTGGGCTTGTATTTTGAAAATACTCTAACATGGAGTAGGCATGTACAGATCGCTTCTGGGACCCAAAAATATCGGATTTTCGGGTGTTTTTAACCTGAATTTGAGATATAAACGGGTACAGAAGATGCATGCATATATCGACTTTGGACACCTAAAATATCGATTTTGGGCATGTTTTGAGCCTGTATTTTCAAAATAGTCTAACACGGAGTAGGCATGTACAGATCGCTTCTGGGACTCAAAAAATCAAATTTTCGGGTGTTTTGAGCCTAAATTTGATATATAAACGGGTACAGAAGATACATGAACATATCGACTTTTTGCACGTAAAATATCGATTTTTAGCATGTTTTAGGCCTATATTTTGAAAATTTTCTAGCACCTAGTAGGCATGTAGAGGTCGCTTTTGGGACCCAAAAATATCGAATTTTCGGAAATTTTGAGCCTGAATTTGGGACATAAACGGGTACAGAAGATGCATACACATATTGAATTTGAGCACGTAAAATATCGATTTTTAGCATGTTTTGGCCCTGTATTCTGAAAATACTCTAACACGGAGTAGGCATGTACAGATCGCTTCTGGGACCCAAATATATCGAATTTTCGGGTGTTTTGAGCCTGAATTTGAGATATAAACGGGTACTGAAGATGCATGCACATATAGACTTTTTGCACTAAAAATATCGATTTTGAGCATGTTTTGGGTCTGATTTCTGAAAATATTCTAGCACTGAGTAGGCATGTACAGATCGCTTATGGGACCCAAAAAAATCGAATTTTCGGGTGTTTTGAGCCAGAATTTGGGATATAAACGGGTACAGAAGATGCATACACATATTGACTTTGGGCACCTAAAATATCGATCTTCAGCATGTTTTGGGCCTGTATTTTGAAAATACTTTAACACGGAGTAGGCATGTACAGATCGCTTCTGGGACCCAGAAATATCGGATTTTCGGGTGTTTTTGAGCCTAAATTTGAGATATAAACGGGTACAGAAGATACATGCACATACCGACTTTTTGCACCTAAAATATCGATTTTTAGCATGTTTTAGGCCTATTTTTTGACAATTTTCTAGCACCTAGTAGGCATATAGAAATCGCTTCTGGGACCAAAAAATATCGAATTTTCGGGAATTTTGAGCCTGAATTTGGGACATAAACGGGTACAGAAGATGCATGCACATATTGAATTTAAGCACGTAAAATATCGATTTTTAGCATTTTTTGGCCCTGTATTCTGAAAATACTCTAACACGGAGTAGGCATGTACAGATCGCTTTTGGGACCCAAAAATAACGAATTTTCGGGTGTTTTGAGCCTGAATTTGAGATATAAACGGGTACATAAGATGCATGCACATATTGAATTTGGGCACCCAAAATATCGATTTTTAGCATGTTTTGGGCCTATAATATGAAATTATTCTAGCACTAAGTAAGCATGTACAGATCGCTTCTGGGACCCCCCAAAATTGAATTTTCGGGTTTTTTTAGACTGAATTTGGGATATCAACGGGTACAGAAGATGCAAACACATATTGACTTTGGACACCTAAAATATCGATCTTCAGCATGTTTTGGGCCTGTATTTTGAAAATACTGTAACACGGAGTAGGAATGTACAGATCGCTTCTGGGACCCAAAAATATCGAATTTTCGGGTGTTTTGAGTCTAAATTTGAGATATAAACGGTTACAGAAGATGCATGCACATATCGACTTTGGGAACCAAAAATATCGATTTTTAGCATGTTTTTGGCCTATACTTTGAAAATATTCTAGCACTGAGTAGGCATGTACAGTTTGCTTCTGGGACCAAAAATATCGGATTTTCGGGTGTTTTGAGCCTGAATTTGGGATATAAAATTGTACAGAATTTGCATACACATATTGACTTTGGGCACCTAAAATATCGATTTTGAGCATGTTTTAGGTCTGAATCTTGAAAACATTCTAGCAAGGAGTAGACATGTACAGATTGTTTCTGGGACCAAAAAATATCGATTTTTTGGGTGTTTTAAGTCTGAATTTCAGATATAAACGGGTACAGAAGATGCATGCACATATCGACTTTGGGCACCTAAAATATCGATTTTTAGCATGTTTTTGGCCTATACTTTGTAAATATTCTAGCACAGAGTAGGCATGTACAGTTTGCTTCTAGGACCAAAAATATTGATTTTTAGGGTGTTTTGAGCCTGAATTTGAGATATAAACGGGTACTGAAGATGCATGCACATAGTGACTTTTTGCACCTAAAATATCGATTTTGAGCATGTTTTGGGTCTGAATCTTGAAAACATTCTAGCAAGGAGTAGGCATGTACAGATTGCTTCTGGGACCAAAAAATATCGATTTTTTGGGTGTTTTGAGTCTGAATTTGAGATATAAACGGGTACAGAAGATGCATGCACATATCGACTTTGGTCACCCAAAATATCGATTTTTAGCATGTTTTGGGCCTATATTATGAAAATATTTTAGCACTGACTAGGCATGTACAGATCGCTTCTGGGACCCAAAAATATCGAATTTTCGGGTGTTTTGAGCCTCTATTTGGGATATAAACGTGTACAGAAGATGTTTACACATATTGACTTTGAGCACGTAAAATATCGAGTTTTAGCGTGTTTTGGCCTTGTATTTTGAAAATACTCTAACATGGAGTAGGCATGTACAGATCGCTTCTGGGACCCAAATATATCGAATTTTCGGGTGTTTTGAGCCTGAATTTGAGATATAAACAGGTACTGAAGATGCATGCACATATTGAGTTTTTGCACCTAAAATATCGATTTTGAGCATGTTTTGGGTCTGTATTTTGAAAATATTCTAGCACTGAGTAGGCATGTACAGATCGCGTCTGTGACCCAAAAATATCGAATTTTCAGGTGTTTTGAGCATGAATTTGAGATATAAACGGGTACAGAAGATGCATGCACATATCGACTTTGGGCACCAAAAATATCGATTTTGGGCATGTTTTTGGCCTATACTTTGAAAATATTCTATCACTGAGTAGGCATGTACAGATCGCTTCAGGGACCCAAAAATATCGATACAGAAGATGCATGCACATATCGACTTTGGGCACCTAAAATATCGATTTTTAACATGTTTTTGGCCTATACTTTGTAAATATTCTAGCACTGAGTAGGCCTGTACAGTTTGCTTCTGGGACCAAAAATATGAATTTTCGGGTGTTTTGAGCCTGAATTTCAGATATAAACGGGTACTGAAGATGCATGCACATATTGACTTTTTGCACCTAAAATATCGATTTTGAGCATGTTTTGGGTCTGAATCTTGAAAACATTCTAGCAAGGAGTAGGCATGTACAGATCGCTTCTGGGACCCGAAAATATCGGATTTTCGGGTGTTTTTAATCTGAATTTGAGATATAAACGTGTACAGAAGATGCATGCACATATAGACTTTGGACACCTAAAATATCGATTTTAGACATGTTTTGAGCCTGTATTCTGAAAATACTCTAACACAAAGTAGGCATGTACAGATCGCTTCTGGGACCCAAATATATCGAATTTTCGGGTGTTTTGAGCCTGAATTTGAGATATAAACGGGTACTAAAGATGCATGCACATATTGACTTTTTGCACCTAAAATATCGATTTTAAGCATGTTTTGGGTCTGTATTTTGAAAATCTTCTAGCACTGAGTAGGCATGTACAGATCGCTTATGGGACCCAAAAAAATCGAATATTCGGGTGTTTTGAACCTGAATTTGGGATATAAACGGGTACAGAAGATGCATACACATATTGACTTTGCGCACCTAAAATATCGATCTTCAGCATGTTTTGGGCCTGTATATTGAAAATACTGTAACACGGAGTAGGCATGTATAGATCGCTTTTGGGACACAAAAATATCGAATTTTCGGGTGTTTTGAGCCTGAATTTGAGATATAAACGGGTACAGAAGATGCATGCACATATCGACTTTGGGCACCCAAAATATCGATTTTTTGCATGTTTTGGGCCTATATTATGAAAATATTCTAGCACTAAGTAGGCATGTACAGATCGCTTCTGAGACCCCCCAAAATCGAATTTTCGGGTGTTTCGAGCCTGAATTTGGGATATAAACGGGTACAGAAGATGCAAACACATATTGACTTTGGGCACCTAAAATATCGATCTTTAGCATGTTTTGGGCCAGTATTTTGAAAATACTGTAACACGGAGTAGGCATGTACAGATCGCTTCTGGGACCCAAAAATATCGAATTTTCGGGTGTTTTGAGCCTGAATTTGAGATATAAACGGGTACAGAAGATGCATGCCATATCGACATTGGGCACCAAAAATATCGATTTTTAACATGTTTTTGGCCTATACTTTGAAAATATTCTATCACTGAGTAGGCATGTACAGTTTGTTTCTGGGACAAAAATATCGAATTTTCGGGTGTTCTGAGCCTGAATTTGGGATACAAACTTGTACAGAATTTGCATACACATATTGACTTTGGGCACCTAAAATACCGATTTTGAGCATGTTTTGGGTCTGAATCTTGAAAACATTCTAGCAAGGAGTAGGCATGTACAGATCGCTTCTGGGACCAAAAAATATCGATTTTTGGGTGTTTTGAGTCTGAATTTGAGATATAAACGGGTACAGAAGATGCATGCACATATCGACTTTGGGCACCTAAAATAGCGATTTTTAGCATGTTTTTGTCCTATACTTTGTAAATATTCTAGCACAGAGTAGGCATGTACAGTTTGCTTCTAGGACCAAAAATATTGATTTTTAGGGTGTTTTGAGCCTGAATTTGAGATATAAACGGGTACAGAAGATGCATGCACATATTGACTTTTTGCACCTAAAATATCGATTTTGAGCATGTTTTGGGTCTGAATCTTGAAAACATTCTAGCAAGGAGTAGGCATGTAAAGATTGCTTCTGGGACCAAAAAATATCGATTTTTTGGGTGTTTTGAGTCTGAATTTGAGATATAAACGGGTACAGAAGATGCAAGCACATATCGACTTTGGGCACCTAAAATATCGATTTTTAGCATGTTTTGGGCCTATATTTTGAAAATATTCTAGCACTGAGTAGGCATGTACAGATCGCTTCTGGGACCCAAAAATATCGAATTTTCGGGTGTTTTGAGCCTGAAATTGGGATATAAACGGGTAGGTTACAGAAGATGCATAGACATATTGACTTTGGGCCTTTAAAAAATCAATTTTTAGCATGTTTTGGGCCTGTATTTTAAAAATACTCTAACACCGAGTTGGCATGTACAGATCGCTTCTGGGACCCAAAAATATCGAATTTTAGGGTGTTTTGAGCATGAATTTGAGATATAAACTGGTACAGAAGATGCATGCACATATCAACTTTGGGCACCCAAAATATGGATTTTAAGCATGTTTTGGGCTTGTATTTTGAAAATACTCTTACATGGAGTAGGCATGTACATATCGCTTCTGGGACCCAAAAATATCGGATTTTCGGGTGTTTTGAATGAATTTGAGATATAAACGGGTACAGAAGATACATGCACATATCGACTTTGGACACCTAAAATATCGATTTTGGGCATGTTTTGGTCCCGTATTTTAATAATACTCTAACACGGAGTAGGCATGTACAGATCGCTTCTGGGACCCAAAAAATCGAATTTTCAGGTGTTTTGACCTGAATTTGAGATATAAACGGGTACAGAAGATACATGAAGATATCGACTTTTTGCACCTAAAATATCGATTTATAGCATGTTTTAGGCCTTTTTTTTGACAATTTTCTAGCACCTAGTAGGCATGTACAGATCGCTTCTGGGACCCAAAAATATCGAATTTTCGGGTGTTTTGAGCCTGAATTTGGGATATAAACGGGTACAGAAGATGCATACACATATTGACTTTGAACACCTAAAATATCGATTTTTAGCATGTTTTGGCCCTGTATTCTGAAAATACTCTAACACAGAGTAGGCATGTACAGATCGCTTCTGGGACCCCCCAAAATCGAATTTTCGGGTGTTTTGAGCTTGAATTTGGGATATAAACGGGTACAGAAGATGCATGCATATATCGACTTTGGGCACCCAAAATATCGATTTTTAGCATGTTTTGGGCCTATATTATGAAAATATTCTAGCACTAAGTAGGCATGTACAGATCGCTTCTGAGACCCCCCAAAATCGAATTTTCAGGTGTTTCGAGCCTGAATTTAGGATATAAACGGGTACAGAAGATGCAAACACATATTGACTTTGGGCACCTAAAATATCGATCTTCAGCATGTTTTGGGCCTGTATTTTGAAAATACTGTAACACGGAGTAGGCATGTACAGATCGCTTCTGGGACCCAAAAATATCAAATTATCGGGTGTTTTGAACCTGAATTTGGGATATAAACGGGTACAGAAGATGGATACATATATAGACTTTGAGCACGTAAAATATCGATTTTTAGCATGTTCTGGCCCTGTATTTTGAAAATAGTCTAACACGGAGTAGGCATGTACAGATCGCTTCTGGGACCCAAAAATATAGAATTTTCAGGTGTTTTGAGCATGAATTTGAGATATAAACGGGTACTGAAGATGCATGCACATATCAACTTTTTGCACCTAAAATATCGATTTTGAGCATGTTTTGGGTATGTATCTTGAAAACATTCTAGTAAGGAGTAGGCATGTAGAGATCGCTTCTGGGTTCCAAAAAATCGAATTTTCGGGTGTTTTGAGCCTGAATTTGAGATATAAACGGGTACAGCAGATGCATACACATATTGACTTTGAGCACCTAAAATATCGATTTTTTAGCATGTTTTGAGCCTATATTTTTGAAAAAATTCTAGCACTGAGTAGGCATTTACAGATCACTTCTGGGACCCAAAAATATTGAATTTTCGGGTGTTTTGAGCCTGAATTTGGGATATAAACGGGTACAGAAGATGGATACACATATTGACTTTGAGAACCTAAAATATCGATTTTCAGCATGTTTTGGGCCTGCATTTTGAAAATACTAGAACACGGAGTAGGCATGTACAGATCGCTTCTAGGACCCAAATATATCGAATTTTCGGGTGTTTTAAGCTTGAATTTGAGATATAAACGGGTACTGAAGATGCATGCACATATCGACTTTGGGCACCTAAAATATCGATTTTTATCATGTTTTGGGCCTATATTTAGAAAATATTCTAGCACTGAGTAGGCATGTACAGATCGCTTCTGGGACCCAAAAATATCGATACCGAAGATGCATGCACATATCGATTTTGGGCACCTAAAATATCGATTTTTATCATGTTTTTGGCCTATACTTTGTAAACATTCTAGCAAGGAGTAGGCATGTACAGATCGCTTCTGGGACCCAAAAATATCGGATTTTTGGGTGTTTTTAACCTGAATTTGAGATATAAACGGGTACAGAAGATGCATGCAAATATCGACTTTGGTCACCTAAAATATCGATTTTGGGCATGTTTTGAGCCTGTATTTTGAAAATACTCTAACACGGAGTAGGCATGTACAGATCGCTTCTGGGAACTAAAAAATCGAATTTTCGGGTGTTTTGAGCCTGAATTTGAGATATAAACGGGTACAGAAGATACATGAACATATCGACTTTTTGCACCTAAAATATCGATTTTTAGCATAATTTAGGCCTTTTTTTGAAAATTTTCTAGCACCTAGTTGGCATGTAGAGATCGCTTCTGGGACCAAAAAATATCGAATTTTCGGGAATTTTGAGCCTGAATTTGGGACATAAACGGGTACAGAAGATGCATACACATATTGAATTTGAGCACGTAAAATATCGATTTTTAGCATGTTTTGGCCCTGTATTATGAAAATACTCTAACACGGAGTAGGCATGTACAGATCGCTTATGGGACCCAAAAAAATCGAATTTTCGGGTGTTTTGAGCCTGAATCTGAGATATAAACGGGTACAGAAGATGCATACACATATTGACTTTGGGCACCTAAAATATCGATTTTTAGCATGTTTTGGGCCTGTATTTTGAAAATACTCTAACACGGAGTAGGCATGTACAGATCGCTTCTGAGACCCAAATATATCGAATTTTCGGGTGTTTAGAGCCTGAATTTGAGATATAACCGGGTACTGAAGATGCATGCACATATCGACTTTTTTCACTTAAAATATCGATTTTGAGCATGTTTTGGGTCTGTATCTTGAAAACATTCTAGCACTGGGTAAGCATGTACAGATCGCTTATTGGACCCAAAAATATCGAATTTTCGGGTGTTTTGAGCCTGAATTTGAGATATAAACGGGTACACCAGATGCATACACATATTGACTTTGAGCACCTAAAATATCGATTTTTAGCATGTTTTGAGCCTATATTTTGAAAAAATTCTAGCACTGAGTAGGCATGTACAGATCACTTCTGGGACCCAAAAATATCGAATTTTCGGGTGTTTTGAGCCTGAATTTGAGATATAAACAGGTACAGAAGATGCATACACATATTGAATTTGAGCACGTAAAATATCGATTTTGAGCATGTTTTGGGTCTGTATTTTGAAAATACTCTAACACGGAGTAGGCATGTACAGATCGCTTATGGGACCCAAAAAAATCGAATTTTCGGGTGTTTTGAGCCTGAATCTGAGATATAAACGGGTACAGAAGATGCATACACATATTGACTTTGGGCACCTAAAATATCGATTTTTAGCATGTTTTGGGCCTGTATTTTGAAAATACTCTAACACGGAGTAGGCATGTACAGATCGCTTCTGAGACCCAAATATATCGAATTTTCGGGTGTTTAGAGCCTGAATTTGAGATATAACCGGGTACTGAAGATGCATGCACATATCGACTTTTTTCACTTAAAATATCGATTTTGAGCATGTTTTGGGTCTGTATCTTGAAAACATTCTAGCACTGGGTAAGCATGTACAGATCGCTTATTGGACCCAAAAATATCGAATTTTCGGGTGTTTTGAGCCTGAATTTGGGATATAAACGGGTACAGAAGATGCATACACATATTGACTTTGAGCACCTAAAATACCGATTTTGAGCATGTTTTCGGCCTGTATTTTAAAAAAATACTCTAACACGGAGTAGGCATGTACAGATCGCTTCTGGGACCCAAAAATATCGAATTTTCGGGTGTTTTGAGCCTGAATTTGAGATATAAACAGGTACTGAAGATGCATGCACATATTGACTTTTTGCACCTAAAATATCGATTTTGAGCATGTTTTGGGTCTGTATTTTGAAAATATTCTAGCACTGAGTAGGCATGTACAGATCGCGTCTGTGACCCAAAAATATCGAATTTTCAGGTGTTTTGAGCATGAATTTGAGATATAAACGGGTACAGAAGATGCATGCACATATCGACTTTGGGCACCAAAAATATCGATTTTTAGCATGTTTTGGGCCTATATTATGAAAATATTCTAGCACTAAGTAGGCATGTACAGATCGCTTCTGAGACCCCCCAAAATCGAATTTTCGGGTGTTTCGAGCCTGAATTTGGGATATAAACGGGTACAGAAGATGCAAACACATATTGACTTTGGGCACCTAAAATATCGATCTTCAGCATGTTTTAGGCCAGTATTTTGAAAATACTGTAACACTGAGTAGGCATGTACATATCGCTTCTGGGACCCAAAAATATCGAATTTTCGGGTGTTTTGAGCCTGAATTTGAGATATAAACGGGTAAAGAAGATGCATGCCATATCGACATTGGGCACCAAAAATATCGATTTTTAGCATGTTTTTGGCCTATACTTTGAAAATATTCTAGCACTGAGTAGGCATGTACAGTTTGTTTATGGGACAAAAATATCGGATTTTCGGGTGTTCTTAGCCTGAATTTGGGATATAAACTTGTACAGAATTTGCATACACATATTGACTTTGAGCACCTAAAATACCGATTTTGAGCATGTTTTGGGTCTGAATCTTGAAAACATTCTAGCAAGGAGTAGGCATGTAAAGATTGCTTCTGGGACCAAAAAATATCGATTTTTTGGGTGTTTTGAGTCTGAATTTGAGATATAAACGGGTACAGAAGATGCAAGCACATATCGACTTTGGGCACCTAAAATATCGATTTTTAGCATGTTTTGGGCCTATATTTTGAAAATATTCTAGCACTGAGTAGGCATGTACAGATCGCTTCTGGGACCCAAAAATATTCGAATTTTCGGGTGTTTTGAGCCTGAAATTGGGATATAAACGGGTAGGTTACAGAAGATGCATAGACATATTGACTTTGGGCCTTTAAAAAATCAATTTTTAGCATGTTTTGGGCCTGTATTTTAAAAATACTCTAACACCGAGTTGGCATGTACAGATAGCTTCTGGGACCCAAAAATATCGAATTTTCGGGTGTTTTGAGCATGAATTTGAGATATAAACTGGTACAGAAGATGCATGCACATATCAACTTTGGGTACCCAAAATATGGATTTTAAGCATGTTTTGGGCTTGTATTTTGAAAATACTCTTACATGGAGTAGGCATGTACATATCGCTTCTGGGACCCAAAAATATCGGATTTTCGGGTGTTTTGAATGAATTTGAGATATAAACGGGTACCGAAGATACATGCACATATCGACTTTGGACACCTAAAATATCGATTTTGGGCATGTTTTGGTCCCGTATTTTAAAAATACTCTAACACGGAGTAGGCATGTACAGATCGCTTCTGGGACCCAAAAAATCGAATTTTCGGGTGTTTTGACCTGAATTTGAGATATAAACGGGTACAGAAGATACATGAAGATATCGACTTTTTGCACCTAAAATATCGATTTATAGCATGTTTTAGGCCTTTTTTTTGACAATTTTCTAGCACCTAGTTGGCATGTAGAGATCGCTTCTGGGACCAAAAAATATCGAATTTTCGGGAATTTTGAGCCTGAATTTGGGACATAAACGGGTACAGAAGATGCATACACATATTGAATTTGAGCACGTAAAATATCGATTTTTAGCATGTTTTGGCCCTGTATTATGAAAATACTCTAACACGGAGTAGGCATGTACAGATCGCTTATGGGACCCAAAAAAATCGAATTTTCGGGTGTTTTGAGCCTGAATCTGAGATATAAACGGGTACAGAAGATGCATACACATATTGACTTTGGGCACCTAAAATATCGATTTTTAGCATGTTTTGGGCCTGTATTTTGAAAATACTCTAACACGGAGTAGGCATGTACAGATCGCTTCTGAGACCCAAATATATCGAATTTTCGGGTGTTTAGAGCCTGAATTTGAGATATAACCGGGTACTGAAGATGCATGCACATATCGACTTTTTTCACTTAAAATATCGATTTTGAGCATGTTTTGGGTCTGTATCTTGAAAACATTCTAGCACTGGGTATGCATGTACAGATCGCTTATTGGACCCAAAAATATCGAATTTTCGGGTGTTTTGAGCCTGAATTTGAGATATAAACGGGTACACCAGATGCATACACATATTGACTTTGAGCACCTAAAATATCGATTTTTAGCATGTTTTGAGCCTATATTTTGAAAAAATTCTAGCACTGAGTAGGCATGTACAGATCACTTCTGGGACCCAAAAATATTGAATTTTCGGGTGTTTTGAGCCTGAATTTGGGATATAAACGGGTACAGAAGATGCATACACATATTGACTTTGAGCACCTAAAATACCGATTTTGAGCATGTTTTCGGCCTGTATTTTAAAAAAATACTCTAACACGGAGTAGGCATGTACAGATCGCTTCTGGGACCCAAAAATATCGAATTTTCGGGTGTTTTGAGCCTGAATTTGAGATATAAACAGGTACTGAAGATGCATGCACATATTGACTTTTTGCACCTAAAATATCGATTTTGAGCATGTTTTGGGTCTGTATTTTGAAAATATTCTAGCACTGAGTAGGCATGTACAGATCGCGTCTGTGACCCAAAAATATCGAATTTTCAGGTGTTTTGAGCATGAATTTGAGATATAAACGGGTACAGAAGATGCATGCACATATCGACTTTGGGCACCAAAAATATCGATTTTTAGCATGTTTTGGGCCTATATTATGAAAATATTCTAGCACTAAGTAGGCATGTACAGATCGCTTCTGAGACCCCCCAAAATCGAATTTTCGGGTGTTTCGAGCCTGAATTTGGGATATAAACGGGTACAGAAGATGCAAACACATATTGACTTTGGGCACCTAAAATATCGATCTTCAGCATGTTTTGGGCCAGTATTTTGAAAATACTGTAACACTGAGTAGGCATGTACATATCGCTTCTGGGACCCAAAAATATTGAATTTTCGGGTGTTTTGAGCCTGAATTTGAGATATAAACGGGTAAAGAAGATGCATGCCATATCGACATTGGGCACCAAAAATATCGATTTTTAGCATGTTTTTGGCCTATACTTTGAAAATATTCTAGCACTGAGTAGGCATGTACTGTTTGTTTATGGGACAAAAATATCGGATTTTCGGGTGTTCTTAGCCTGAATTTGGGATATAAACTTGTACAGAATTTGCATACACATATTGACTTTGAGCACCTAAAATACCGATTTTGAGCATGTTTTGGGTCTGAATCTTGAAAACATTCTAGCAAGGAGTAGGCATGTAAAGATTGCTTCTGGGACCAAAAAATATCGATTTTTTGGGTGTTTTGAGTCTGAATTTGAGATATAAACGGGTACAGAAGATGCAAGCACATATCGACTTTGGGCACCTAAAATATCGATTTTTAGCATGTTTTGGGCCTATATTTTGAAAATATTCTAGCACTGAGTAGGCATGTACAGATCGCTTCTGGGACCCAAAAATATTCGAATTTTCGGGTGTTTTGAGCCTGAAATTGGGATATAAACGGGTAGGTTACAGAAGATGCATAGACATATTGACTTTGGGCCTTTAAAAAATCAATTTTTAGCATGTTTTGGGCCTGTATTTTAAAAATACTCTAACACCGAGTTGGCATGTACAGATAGCTTCTGGGACCCAAAAATATCGAATTTTCGGGTGTTTTGAGCATGAATTTGAGATATAAACTGGTACAGAAGATGCATGCACATATCAACTTTGGGCACCCAAAATATGGATTTTAAGCATGTTTTGGGCTTGTATTTTGAAAATACTCTTACATGGAGTAGGCATGTACATATCGCTTCTGGGACCCAAAAATATCGGATTTTCGGGTGTTTTGAATGAATTTGAGATATAAACGGGTACCGAAGATACATGCACATATCGACTTTGGACACCTAAAATATCGATTTTGGGCATGTTTTGGTCCCGTATTTTAAAAATACTCTAACACGGAGTAGGCATGTACAGATCGCTTCTGGGACCCAAAAAATCGAATTTTCGGGTGTTTTGACCTGAATTTGAGATATAAACGGGTACAGAAGATACATGAAGATATCGACTTTTTGCACCTAAAATATCGATTTATAGCATGTTTTAGGCCTTTTTTTTGACAATTTTCTAGCACCTAGTAGGCATGTACAGATCGCTTCTGGGACCCAAAAATATCGAATTTTCGGGTGTTTTGAGCCTGAATTTGGGATATAAACGGGTACAGAAGATGCATACACATATTGACTTTGAACACCTAAAATATCGATTTTTAGCATGTTTTGGCCCTGTATTCTGAAAATACTCTAACACAGAGTAGGCATGTACAGATCGCTTCTGGGACCCCCCAAAATCGAATTTTCGGGTGTTTTGAGCTTGAATTTGGGATATAAACGGGTACAGAAGATGCATGCATATATCGACTTTGGGCACCCAAAATATCGATTTTTAGCATGTTTTGGGCCTATATTATGAAAATATTCTAGCACTAAGTAGGCATGTACAGATCGCTTCTGAGACCCCCCAAAATCGAATTTTCGGGTGTTTCGAGCCTGAATTTAGGATATAAACGGGTACAGAAGATGCAAACACATATTGACTTTGGGCACCTAAAATATCGATCTTCAGCATGTTTTGGGCCTGTATTTTGAAAATACTGTAACACGGAGTAGGCATGTACAGATCGCTTCTGGGACCCAAAAATATCGAATTTTCGGGTGTTTTGAGCCTGAATTTGAGATATGAACGGGTACAAAAGATGAATGCACATATCGACTTTGGGCACGAAAAATATCGATTTTTAGCATGTTTTTGGCCTATACTTTGAAAATATTCTAGGACTGAGTAGGCATGTACAGATCGCTTCTGGGACCCAAAAATATCAAATTATCGGGTGTTTTGAACCTGAATTTGGGATATAAACGGGTACAGAAGATGGATACATATATAGACTTTGAGCACGTAAAATATCGATTTTTAGCATGTTCTGGCCCTGTATTTTGAAAATACTCTAACACGGAGTAGGCATGTACAGATCGCTTCTGGGACCCAAAAATATAGAATTTTCAGGTGTTTTGAGCATGAATTTGAGATATAAACGGGTACTGAAGATGCATGCACATATCAACTTTTTGCACCTAAAATATCGATTTTGAGCATGTTTTGGGTATGTATCTTGAAAACATTCTAGTAAGGAGTAGGCATGTAGAGATCGCTTCTGGGTTCCAAAAAATCGAATTTTCGGGTGTTTTGAGCCTGAATTTGAGATATAAACGGGTACAGCAGATGCATACACATATTGACTTTGAGCACCTAAAATATCGATTTTTTAGCATGTTTTGAGCCTATATTTTTGAAAAAATTCTAGCACTGAGTAGGCATTTACAGATCACTTCTGGGACCCAAAAATATTGAATTTTCGGGTGTTTTGAGCCTGAATTTGGGATATAAACGGGTACAGAAGATGGATACACATATTGACTTTGAGAACCTAAAATATCGATTTTCAGCATGTTTTGGGCCTGTATTTTGAAAATACTCGAACACGGAGTAGGCATGTACAGATCGCTTCTAGGACCCAAATATATCGAATTTTCGGGTGTTTTAAGCTTGAATTTGAGATATAAACGGGTACTGAAGATGCATGCACATATCGACTTTGGGCACCTAAAATATCGATTTTTATCATGTTTTGGGCCTATATTTAGAAAATATTCTAGCACTGAGTAGGCATGTACAGATCGCTTCTGGGACCCAAAAATATCGATACCGAAGATGCATGCACATATCGATTTTGGGCACCTAAAATATCGATTTTTATCATGTTTTTGGCCTATACTTTGTAAACATTCTAGCAAGGAGTAGGCATGTACAGATCGCTTCTGGGACCCAAAAATATCGGATTTTTGGGTGTTTTTAACCTGAATTTGAGATATAAACGGGTACAGAAGATGCATGCAAATATCGACTTTGGACACCTAAAATATCGATTTTGGGCATGTTTTGAGCCTGTATTTTGAAAATACTCTAACACGGAGTAGGCATGTACAGATCGCTTCTGGGAACTAAAAAATCGAATTTTCGGGTGTTTTGAGCCTGAATTTGAGATATAAACGGGTACAGAAGATACATGAACATATCGACTTTTTGCACGTAAAATATCGATTTTTAGCATAATTTAGACCTTTTTTTGAAAATTTTCTAGCACCTAGTTGGCATGTAGAGATCGCTTCTGGGACCAAAAAATATCGAATTTTCGGGAATTTTGAGCCTGAATTTGGGACATAAACGGGTACAAAAGATGCATACACATATTGACTTTGAGCACCTAAAATACCGATTTTGAGCATGTTTTCGGCCTGTATTTTAAAAAAATACTCTAACACGGAGTAGGCATGTACAGATCGCTTCTGGAACCCAAAAAAATCGAATTTTCGGGTGTTTTGAGCCTGAATTTGAGATATAAACGGGTACACCAGATGCATACACATATTGACTTTGAGCACCTAAAATATCGATTTTTAGCATGTTTTGAGCCTATATTTTGAAAAAATTCTAGCACTGAGTAGGCATGTACAGATCACTTCTGGGACCCAAAAATATTGAATTTTCGGGTGTTTTGAGCCTGAATTTGGGATATAAACGGGTACAGAAGATGCATACACATATTGACTTTGAGCACCTAAAATACCGATTTTGAGCATGTTTTCGGCCTGTATTTTAAAAAAATACTCTAACACGGAGTAGGCATGTACAGATCGCTTCTGGAACCCAAAAATATCGAATTTTCGGGTGTTTTGAGCCTGAATTTGAGATATAAACAGGTACTGAAGATGCATGCACATATTGACTTTTTGCACCTAAAATATCGATTTTGAGCATGTTTTGGGTCTGTATTTTGAAAATATTCTAGCACTGAGTAGGCATGTACAGATCGCGTCTGTGACCCAAAAATATCGAATTTTCAGGTGTTTTGAGCATGAATTTGAGATATAAACGGGTACAGAAGATGCATGCACATATCGACTTTGGGCACCAAAAATATCGATTTTTAACATGTTTTGGGCCTATATTATGAAAATATTCTAGCACTAAGTAGGCATGTACAGATCGCTTCTGAGACCCCCCAAAATCGAATTTTCGGGTGTTTTGAGCCTGAATTTGGGATATAAACGGGTACAGAAGATGCAAACACATATTGACTTTGGGCACCTAAAATATCGATCTTCAGCATGTTTTGGGCCTGTATTTTGAAAATACTGTAACACGGAGTAGGCATGTACAGATCGCTTCTGGGACCCAAAAATATCGAATTTTCGGGTGTTTTGAGCCTGAATTTGAGATATGAACGGGTACAAAAGATGAATGCACATATCGACTTTGGGGACGAAAAATATCGATTTTTAGCATGTTTTTGGCCTATACTTTGAAAATATTCTAGGACTGAGTAGGCATGTACAGATCGCTTCTGGGACCCAAAAATATCAAATTATCGGGTGTTTTGAACCTGAATTTGGGATATAAACGGGTACAGAAGATGGATACATATATAGACTTTGAGCACGTAAAATATCGATTTTTAGCATGTTCTGGCCCTGTATTTTGAAAATACTCTAACACGGAGTAGGCATGTACAGATCGCTTCTGGGACCCAAAAATATAGAATTTTCAGGTGTTTTGAGCATGAATTTGAGATATAAACGTGTACTGAAGATGCATGCACATATCAACTTTTTGCACCTAAAATATCGATTTTGAGCATGTTTTGGGTATGTATCTTGAAAACATTCTAGTAAGGAGTAGGCATGTAGAGATCGCTTCTGGGTTCCAAAAAATCGAATTTTCGGGTGTTTTGAGCCTGAATTTGAGATATAAACGGGTACAGCAGATGCATACACATATTGACTTTGAGCACCTAAAATATCGATTTTTTAGCATGTTTTGAGCCTATATTTTTGAAAAAATTCTAGCACTGAGTAGGCATTTACAGATCACTTCTGGGACCCAAAAATATTGAATTTTCGGGTGTTTTGAGCCTGAATTTGGGATATAAACGGGTACAGAAGATGGATACACATATTGACTTTGAGAACCTAAAATATCGATTTTCAGCATGTTTTGGGCCTGTATTTTGAAAATACTCGAACACGGAGTAGGCATGTACAGATCGCTTCTAGGACCCAAATATATCGAATTTTCGGGTGTTTTAAGCTTGAATTTGAGATATAAACGGGTACTGAAGATGCATGCACATATCGACTTTGGGCACCTAAAATATCGATTTTTATCAAGTTTTGGGCCTATATTTAGAAAATATTCTAGCACTGAGTAGGCATGTACAGATCGCTTCTGGGACCCAAAAATATCGATACCGAAGATGCATGCACATATCGATTTTGGGCACCTAAAATATCGATTTTTATCATGTTTTTGGCCTATACTTTGTAAACATTCTAGCAAGGAGTAGGCATGTACAGATCGCTTCTGGGACCCAAAAATATCGGATTTTTGGGTGTTTTTAACCTGAATTTGAGATATAAACGGGTACAGAAGATGCATGCAAATATCGACTTTGGACACCTAAAATATCGATTTTGGGCATGTTTTGAGCCTGTATTTTGAAAATACTCTAACACGGAGTAGGCATGTACAGATCGCTTCTGGGAACTAAAAAATCGAATTTTCGGGTGTTTTGAGCCTGAATTTGAGATATAAACGGGTACAGAAGATACATGAACATATCGACTTTTTGCACCTAAAATATCGATTTTTAGCATAATTTAGGCCTTTTTTTGAAAATTTTCTAGCACCTAGTTGGCATGTAGAGATCGCTTCTGGGACCAAAAAATATCGAATTTTCGGGAATTTTGAGCCTGAATTTGGGACATAAACGGGTACAGAAGATGCATACACATATTGACTTTGAGCACCTAAAATACCGATTTTGAGCATGTTTTCGGCCTGTATTTTAAAAAAATACTCTAACACGGAGTAGGCATGTACAGATCGCTTCTGGAACCCAAAAAAATCGAATTTTCGGGTGTTTTGAGCCTGAATTTGAGATATAAACGGGTACACCAGATGCATACACATATTGACTTTGAGCACCTAAAATATCGATTTTTAGCATGTTTTGAGCCTATATTTTGAAAAAATTCTAGCACTGAGTAGGCATGTACAGATCACTTCTGGGACCCAAAAATATTGAATTTTCGGGTGTTTTGAGCCTGAATTTGGGATATAAACGGGTACAGAAGATGCATACACATATTGACTTTGAGCACCTAAAATACCGATTTTGAGCATGTTTTCGGCCTGTATTTTAAAAAAATACTCTAACACGGAGTAGGCATGTACAGATCGCTTCTGGAACCCAAAAATATCGAATTTTCGGGTGTTTTGAGCCTGAATTTGAGATATAAACAGGTACTGAAGATGCATGCACATATTGACTTTTTGCACCTAAAATATCGATTTTGAGCATGTTTTGGGTCTGTATTTTGAAAATATTCTAGCACTGAGTAGGCATGTACAGATCGCGTCTGTGACCCAAAAATATCGAATTTTCGGGTGTTTTGAGCATGAATTTGAGATATAAACGGGTACAGAAGATGCATGCACATATCGACTTTGGGCACCAAAAATATCGATTTTTAACATGTTTTGGGCCTATATTATGAAAATATTCTAGCACTAAGTAGGCATGTACAGATCGCTTCTGAGACCCCCCAAAATCGAATTTTCGGGTGTTTTGAGCCTGAATTTGGGATATAAACGGGTACAGAAGATGCAAACACATATTGACTTTGGGCACCTAAAATATCGATCTTCAGCATGTTTTGGGCCAGTATTTTGAAAATACTGTAACACTGAGTAGGCATGTACATATCGCTTCTGGGACCCAAAAATATCGAATTTTCGGGTGTTTTGAGCCTGAATTTGAGATATAAACGGGTAAAGAAGATGCATGCCATATCGACATTGGGCACCAAAAATATCGATTTTTAGCATGTTTTTGGCCTATACTTTGAAAATATTCTAGCACTGAGTAGGCATGAACAGTTTGTTTATGGGACAAAAATATCGGATTTTCGGGTGTTCTTAGCCTGAATTTGGGATATAAACTTGTACAGAATTTGCATACACATATTGACTTTGGGCATCTAAAATACCGATTTTGAGCATGTTTTGGGTCTGAATCTTGAAAACATTCTAGCAAGGAGTAGGCATGTACAGATCGCTTCTGGGACCAAAAAATATCGATTTTTGGGTGTTTTGAGTCTGAATTTGAGATATAAACGGGTACAGAAGATGCATGCACATATCGACTTTGGGCACCTAAAATATCGATTTTTAGCATGTTTTTGGCCTATACTTTGTAAATATTCTAGCACAGAGTAGGCATGTACAGTTTGCTTCTAGGACCAAAAATATTCGAATTTTCGGGTGTTTTGAGCCTGAATTTGAGATATAAACGGGTACTGAAGATGCATACACATATTGACTTTTTGCACCTAAAATATCGATTTTGAACATGTTTTGGTTCTGAATCTTGAAAAAAATTCTAGCAAGGAGTAGGCATGTACAGATTGCTTCTGGGACCAAAAAATATCGATTTTTTTGGTGTTTTGAGTCTAAATTTGAGATATAAACGTGTACAGAAGATGCAAGCACATATCGACTTTGGGCACATAAAATATCGATTTTTAGCATGTTTTGAGCCTATATTTTGAAAATATTCTAGCACTGAGTAGGCATGTACAGATCGCTTCTGGGACCCAAAAATATCGAATTTTCGGGTGTTTTGAGCCTGAAATTGGGATATAAACGGGTAGGTTACAGAAGATGCATAGACATATTGACTTTGGGCCTTTAAAAAATCCATTTTTAGCATGTTTTGGGCCTGTATTTTAAAAATACTCTAACACCGAGTTGGCATGTACAGATCGCTTCTGGGACCCAAAAATATCGAATTTTCGGGTGTTTTGAGCCTGAATTTGAGATATAAACGGGTACAGAAGATACATGAACATATCGACTTTTTTCACCTAAAATATCGATTTATAGCATGTTTTAGGCCTTTTTTTTGACAATTTTCTAGCACCTAGTAGGCATGTACAGATCGCTTCTGGGACCCAAAAATATCGAATTTTCGGGTGTTTTGAGCCTGAATTTGGGATATAAACGGGTACAGAAGATGCATACACATATTGACTTTTTTCACTTAAAATATCAATTTTTAGCATGTTTTGACCCTGTATTCTGAAAATACTCTAACACAGAGTAGGCATGTACAGATCGCTTCTGGGACCCAAATATATCGAATTTTTGGGTGTTTTGAGCCTGAATTTGAGATATAAACGGGTACTGAAGATGCATGCACATATCGACTTTTTGCACATAAAAAATCGATTTTGAGCATGTTTTGGGTCTGTATCTTGAAAACATTCTTGCAAGGAGTAGGCATGTACAGATTACTTAAGGGACCCAAAAATATCGAATTTTCGGGTGTTTTGAGCCTGAATTTGATATATAAACGGGTACAGAAGATGCATGCACATATCGACTATGGTCACCCAAAGTATCGATTTTTAGCATGTTTTGGGCCTATATTATGAAAATATTTTAGCACTGAGTAGGCATGTACAGATCGCTTCTGTGACCCCCAAAAATCGAATTTTCGGGTGTTTTGAGCTTGAATTTGGGATATAAACGGGTACAGAAGATGCATGCACATATCGACTTTGGGCACCCAAAATATCGATTTTTAGCATGTTTTGGGCCTATATTATGAAAATATTCTAGCACTAAGTAGGCATGTACAGATCGCTTCTGAGAATCCCCAAAATCGAATTTTCGGGTGTTTCGAGCCTTAATTTGGGATATAAACGGGTACAGAAGATGCATACACATATTGACTTTGAGCACGTAAAATATCGATTTTTAGCATGTTTTGGCCCTGTATTTTGAAAATACTCTAACACGGAGTAGGCATGTACAGATCGCTTCTTGGACCCAAAAATATCGAATTTTCAGGTGTTTTGAGCATGAATTTGAGATATAAACGGGTACTGAAGATGCATGCACATATCAACTTTTTGCACCTAAAATATCGATTTTGAGCATGTTTTGGGTATGTTTCTTGAAAACATTCTAGTAAGGAATAGGCATGTACAGATCGCTTCTGGGTTCCAAAAAATCGAATTTTCGGGTGTTTTGAGCCTGAATTTGAGATATAAACGGGTACAGCAGATGCATACACATATTGACTTTGAGCACCTAAAATATCGATTTTTAGCATGTTTTGAGCCTATATTTTGAAAAAATTCTAGCACTGAGTAGGCATGTACAGATCACTTCTGGGACCCAAAAATATTGAATTTTCGGGTGTTTTGAGCCCGAATTTGGGATATAAACGGGTACAGAAGATGGATACACATATTGACTTTGAGAACCTAAAATATCGATTTTCAGCATGTTTTGGGCCTGTATTTTGAAAATACTCTAACACGGAGTAGGCATGTACAGATCGCTTCTAGGACCCAAATATATCGAATTTTTAGGGTGTTTTAAGCTTGAATTTGAGATATAAACGGGTACTGAAGATGCATGCACATATCGACTTTGGGCACCTAAAATATCGATTTTTAGCATGTTTTGGGCCTATATTAAGAAAATATTCTAGCACTGAGTAGGCATGTACAGATCGCTTCTGGGACAAAAATATCGATACAGAAGATGCATGCACATATCGACTTTGGGCACCTAAAATATCGATTTTTAGCATGTTTTTGGCCTATACTTTGTAAACATTCTAGCAAGGAGTAGGCATGTACAGATCGCTTCTGGGACCCAAAAATAATGGATTTTTGGGTGTTTTTAACCTGAATTTGAGATATAAACGGGTACAGAAGATGCATGCAAATATCGACTTTGGACACCTAAAATATCGATTTTGGGCATGTTTTGAGCCAGTATTTTGAAAATACTCTAACACGGAGTAGGCATGTACAGATCGCTTCTGGGAACTAAAAAATCGAGTTTTCGGGTGTTTTGAGCCAGAATTTGAGATATAAACGGGTACAGAAGATACATGAACATATCGACTTTTTGCACCTAAAATATCGATTTTTAGCATGATTTAGGCCTTTTTTTGAAAATTTTCTAGCACCTAGTTGGCATGTAGAGATCGCTTATGGGACCAAAAAATATCGAATTTTCGGGAATTTTGAGCCTGAATTTGGGACATAAACGGGTACAGAAGATGCATACACATATTGAATTTGATCACGTAAAATATCGATTTTTAGCATGTTTTGGCCCTGTATTCTGAAAATACTCTAACACGGAGTAGGCATGTACAGATCGCTTATGGGACCCAAAAAAATCGAATTTTCGGGTGTTTTGAGCCTGAATTTGAGATATAAACGGGTACAGAAGATGCATACACATATTGACTTTGGGCACCTAAAATATCGATTTTTAGCATGTTTTGGGCCTGTATTTTGAAAATACTCTAACACGGAGTAGGCATGTACAGATCGCTTCTGAGACCCAAATATATCGAATTTTCGGGTGTTTTGAGCCTGAATTTGAGATATAACCGGGTACTGAAGATGCATGCACATATCGACTTTTTTCACTTAAAATATCGATTTTGAGCATGTTTTGGGACTGTATCTTGAAAACATTCTAGCACTGGGTAAGCATGTACAGATAGCTTATTGGACCCAAAAATATCGAATTTTCGGGTGTTTTGAGCCTGAATTTGAGATATAAACGGGTACAGATGATACATGAACATATCGACTTTTTGCACCTAAAATATCGATTTTTAGCATGATTTAGGCCTTTTTTTGAAAATTTTCTAGCACCTAGTTGGCATGTAGAGATCGCTTCTGGGACCAAAAAATATCGAATTTTCGGGAATTTTGAGCCTGAATTTGGGACATAAACGGGTACAGAAGATGCATACACATATTAAATTTGAGCACGTAAAATATCGATTTTTAGCATGTTTTGGCCCTGTATTCTGAAAATACTCTAACACGGAGTAGGCGTGTACAGATCGCTTATGGGACCCAAAAAAATCGAATTTTCGGGTGTTTTGAGCCTGAATTTGAGATATAAACGGGTACAGAAGATGCATACACATATTGACTTTGGGCACCTAAAATATCGATTTTTAGCATGTTTTGGGCCTGTATTTTGAAAATACTCTAACACGGAGTAGGCATGTACAGATCGCTTCTGAGACCCAAATATATCGAATTTTCGGGTGTTTTGAGCCTGAATTTGAGATATAACCGGGTACTGAAGATGCATGCACATATCGACTTTTTTCACTTAAAATATCGATTTTGAGCATGTTTTGGGTCTGTATCTTGAAAACATTCTAGCACTGGGTAAGCATGTACAGATCGCTTATTGGATCCAAAAATATCGAATTTTCGGGTGTTTTGAGCCTGAATTTGAGATATAAACGGGTACACCAGATGCATACACATATTGACTTTGAGCACCTAAAATATCGATTTTTAGCATGTTTTGAGCCTATATTTTGAAAAAATTCTAGCACTGAGTAGGCATGTACAGATCACTTCTGGGACCCAAAAATATTGAATTTTCGGGTGTTTTGAGCCTGAATTTGGGATATAAACGGGTACAGAAGATGCATACACATATTGACTTTGAGCACCTAAAATATCGATTTTGAGCATGTTTTGGGCCTGTATTTTGAAAATACTCTAACACGGAGTAGGCATGTACAGATCGCTTCTAGGACCCAAATATATCGAATTTTCGGGTGTTTTGAGCCTGAATTTGAGATATAAACGGGTACTGAAGATGCATACACATATTGACTTTTTGCACTTAAAATATCGATCTCCAGCATGTTTTGGGTCTGTATCTTGAAAACATTCTAGCACTGGGTAGGCATGTACAGATCACTTCTTGGACCCAAAAATTATGAATTTTCGGGTGTTTTGAGTCTGAATTTGGGATATAAACGGGTACAGAAGATGCATACACATATTGACTTTGAACACCTAAAATATCGATTTTGAGCATGTTTTGAGTCTGTATTTTGAAAATACTCTAACACGGAGTAGGCATGTACAGATCGCTTTTGGGACCCAAAAATTTCGAATTTTCGGGTGTTTTGAGCCTGAATTTGAGATATAAACGGGTACAGAAGATACATGAACATATCGACTTTTTTCACCTAAAATATCGATTTATAGCATGTTTTAGGCCTTTTTTTTGACAATTTTCTAGCACCTAGTAGGCATGTACAGATCGCTTCTGGGACCCAAAAATATCGAATTTTCGGGTGTTTTGAGCCTGAATTTGGGATATAAACGGGTACAGAAGATGCATACACATATTGACTTTTTTCACTTAAAATATCGATTTTTAGCATGTTTTGACCCTGTATTCTGAAAATACTCTAACACAGAGTAGGCATGTACAGATCGCTTCTGGGACCCAAATATATCGAATTTTTGGGTGTTTTGAGCCTGAATTTGAGATATAAACGGGTACTGAAGATGCATGCACATATCGACTTTTTGCACATAAAAAATCGATTTTGAGCATGTTTTGGGTCTGTATCTTGAAAACATTCTTGCAAGGAGTAGGCATGTACAGATTACTTAAGGGACCCAAAAATATCGAATTTTCGGGTGTTTTGAGCCTGAATTTGATATATAAACGGGTACAGAAGATGCATGCACATATCGACTATGGTCACCCAAAGTATCGATTTTTAGCATGTTTTGGGCCTATATTATGAAAATATTTTAGCACTGAGTAGGCATGTACAGATCGCTTCTGTGACCCCCAAAAATCGAATTTTCGGGTGTTTTGAGCTTGAATTTGGGATATAAACGGGTACAGAAGATGCATGCACATATCGACTTTGGGCACCCAAAATATCGATTTTTAGCATGTTTTGGGCCTATATTATGAAAATATTCTAGCACTAAGTAGGCATGTACAGATCGCTTCTGAGAATCCCCAAAATCGAATTTTCGGGTGTTTCGAGCCTTAATTTGGGATATAAACGGGTACAGAAGATGCATACACATATTGACTTTGAGCACGTAAAATATCGATTTTTAGCATGTTTTGGCCCTGTATTTTGAAAATACTCTAACACGGAGTAGGCATGTACAGATCGCTTCTTGGACCCAAAAATATCGAATTTTCAGGTGTTTTGAGCATGAATTTGAGATATAAACGGGTACTGAAGATGCATGCACATATCAACTTTTTGCACCTAAAATATCGATTTTGAGCATGTTTTGGGTATGTTTCTTGAAAACATTCTAGTAAGGAATAGGCATGTACAGATCGCTTCTGGGTTCCAAAAAATCGAATTTTCGGGTGTTTTGAGCCTGAATTTGAGATATAAACGGGTACAGCAGATGCATACACATATTGACTTTGAGCACCTAAAATATCGATTTTTAGCATGTTTTGAGCCTATATTTTGAAAAAATTCTAGCACTGAGTAGGCATGTACAGATCACTTCTGGGACCCAAAAATATCGAATTTTCAGGTGTTTTGAGCATGAATTTGGGATATAAACGGGTACAGAAGATGGATACACATATTGACTTTGAGAACCTAAAATATCGATTTTCAGCATGTTTTGGGCCTGTATTTTGAAAATACTCTAACACGGAGTAGGCATGTACAGATCGCTTCTAGGACCCAAATATATCGAATTTTTAGGGTGTTTTAAGCTTGAATTTGAGATATAAACGGGTACTGAAGATGCATGCACATATCGACTTTGGGCACCTAAAATATCGATTTTTAGCATGTTTTGGGCCTATATTAAGAAAATATTCTAGCACTGAGTAGGCATGTACAGATCGCTTCTGGGACAAAAATATCGATACAGAAGATGCATGCACATATCGACTTTGGGCACCTAAAATATCGATTTTTAGCATGTTTTTGGCCTATACTTTGTAAACATTCTAGCAAGGAGTAGGCATGTACAGATCGCTTCTGGGACCCAAAAATAATGGATTTTTGGGTGTTTTTAACCTGAATTTGAGATATAAACGGGTACAGAAGATGCATGCAAATATCGACTTTGGACACCTAAAATATCGATTTTGGGCATGTTTTGAGCCAGTATTTTGAAAATACTCTAACACGGAGTAGGCATGTACAGATCGCTTCTGGGAACTAAAAAATCGAGTTTTCGGGTGTTTTGAGCCAGAATTTGAGATATAAACGGGTACAGAAGATACATGAACATATCGACTTTTTGCACCTAAAATATCGATTTTTAGCATGATTTAGGCCTTTTTTGAAAATTTTCTAGCACCTAGTTGGCATGTAGAGATCGCTTATGGGACCAAAAAATATCGAATTTTCGGGAATTTTGAGCCTGAATTTGGGACATAAACGGGTACAGAAGATGCATACACATATTGAATTTGATCACGTAAAATATCGATTTTTAGCATGTTTTGGCCCTGTATTCTGAAAATACTCTAACACGGAGTAGGCATGTACAGATCGCTTATGGGACCCAAAAAAATCGAATTTTCGGGTGTTTTGAGCCTGAATTTGAGATATAAACGGGTACAGAAGATGCATACACATATTGACTTTGGGCACCTAAAATATCGATTTTTAGCATGTTTTGGGCCTGTATTTTGAAAATACTCTAACACGGAGTAGGCATGTACAGATCGCTTCTGAGACCCAAATATATCGAATTTTCGGGTGTTTTGAGCCTGAATTTGAGATATAACCGGGTACTGAAGATGCATGCACATATCGACTTTTTTCACTTAAAATATCGATTTTGTCATGTTTTGGGACTGTATCTTGAAAACATTCTAGCACTGGGTAAGCATGTACAGATCGCTTATTGGACCCAAAAATATCGAATTTTCGGGTGTTTTGAACCTGAATTTGAGATATAAACGGGTACAGATGATACATGAACATATCGACTTTTTGCACCTAAAATATCGATTTTTAGCATGATTTAGGCCTTTTTTTGAAAATTTTCTAGCACCTAGTTGGCATGTAGAGATCGCTTCTGGGACCAAAAAATATCGAATTTTCGGGAATTTTGAGCCTGAATTTGGGACATAAACGGGTACAGAAGATGCATACACATATTAAATTTGAGCACGTAAAATATCGATTTTTAGCATGTTTTGGCCCTGTATTCTGAAAATACTCTAACACGGAGTAGGCGTGTACAGATCGCTTATGGGACCCAAAAAAATCGAATTTTCGGGTGTTTTGAGCCTGAATTTGAGATATAAACGGGTACAGAAGATGCATACACATATTGACTTTGGGCACCTAAAATATCGATTTTTAGCATGTTTTGGGCCTGTATTTTGAAAATACTCTAACACGGAGTAGGCATGTACAGATCGCTTCTGAGACCCAAATATATCGAATTTTCGGGTGTTTTGAGCCTGAATTTGAGATATAACCGGGTACTGAAGATGCATGCACATATCGACTTTTTTCACTTAAAATATCGATTTTGAGCATGTTTTGGGTCTGTATCTTGAAAACATTCTAGCACTGGGTAAGCATGTACAGATCGCTTATTGGATCCAAAAATATCGAATTTTCGGGTGTTTTGAGCCTGAATTTGAGATATAAACGGGTACACCAGATGCATACACATATTGACTTTGAGCACCTAAAATATCGATTTTTAGCATGTTTTGAGCCTATATTTTGAAAAAATTCTAGCACTGAGTAGGCATGTACAGATCACTTCTGGGACCCAAAAATATTGAATTTTCGGGTGTTTTGAGCCTGAATTTGGGATATAAACGGGTACAGAAGATTCATACACATATTGACTTTGAGCACCTAAAATATCGATTTTGAGCATGTTTTGGGCCTGTATTTTGAAAATACTCTAACACGGAGTAGGCATGTACAGATCGCTTCTAGGACCCAAATATATCGAATTTTCGGGTGTTTTGAGCCTGAATTTGAGATATAAACGGGTACTGAAGATGCATACACATATTGACTTTTTGCACTTAAAATATCGATCTATAGCATGTTTTGGGTCTGTATCTTGAAAACATTCTAGCACTGGGTAGGCATGTACAGATCACTTCTGGGACCCAAAAATATTGAATTTTCGGGTGTTTTGAGTCTGAATTTGGGATATAAACGGGTACAGAAGATGCATACACATATTGACTTTGAACACCTAAAATATCGATTTTGAGCATGTTTTGGGTCTGTATTTTGAAAATACTCTAACACGGAGTAGGCATGTACAGATCGCTTTTGGGACCCAAAAATTTCGAATTTTCGGGTGTTTTGAGCCTGAATTTGAGATATAAACGGATACAGAAGATGCATGCACATATCGACTTTGGGCACCCAAAATATCGATTTTTAGCATGTTTTGGGCCTATATTATGAAAATATTCTAGCACTAAGTAGGCATGTACAGATCGCTTCTGAGACCACCCAAAGTCGAATTTTCGGGTGTTTTGAGCCTGAATTTGAGATATAAACGGATACAGAAGATGAATGCACATATCGACTTTGGGCACCAAAAATATCGATTTTAGCATGTTTTTGGCCTATACTTTGAAAATATTCTAGCACTGAGTAGGCATGTACAGTTTGTTTCTGGGACCAAAAATATTGGATTTTCGGGTGTTCTGAGCCTGAATTTGGTATATAAACTTGTACAGAATTTGCATACACATATTGACTTTGGGCACCTAAAATATCGATTTTGAGCATGTTTTGGGCCTGATTCTTGAAAACATTCTAGCAAGGAGTAGGCATGTACAGATCGCTTCTGGGACCAAAAAATTTCGATTTTTTGGGTGTTTTGAGTCTGAATTTGAGATATAAACGGATACAGAAGATGCATTAACATATCGACTTTGGGCACCTAAAATATCGATTTTTATCATGTTTTTGGCCTATACTTTGTAAATATTCTAGCACAGAGTAGGCATGTACAGTTTGCTTCTAGGACCAAAAATATTGATTTTTCGGGTGTTTTGAGCCTGAATTTGAGATATAAACGGGTAGGTTACAGAAGATCCATACACATATTGACTTTGGGCCTTTAAAATATCAATTTTTAGCATGTTTTGGGCCTGTATTTTAAAAATTCTCTAACACCGAGTTGGCATGTAGAGATCGCTTCTGGGACCCAAAAATATCGAATTTTCGGGTGTTTTGAGCATGAATTTGAGATATAAACGGGTACAGAAGATGCGTGCACATATCAACTTCGGGCACCCAAAATATCGATTTTAAATCCCTACAGGTGATTACTCCCCTGCAGGAATTCATGGCTTGAGGAATCTTGGCTTCAACTTCATAATTGTGGATCTGACGTAATTTTAGCAAAATGGCTACTTGTTTAGAATTAAATGTTTTGACTTGGAGGTCTCCAGATGCAAGTTTTTTTACTGATTCATCCACACCAGCCCAGCCATCAATTACCTTTTGAACAATGAAGGGATTGAGGCCGGCTAGTGGGGCCGAACCAGTTGCATGAAACATAACAAATGATGCATTTTTCACGTCAATGTCAAGGGGTGTTCGAGTCTCGGTTCGTCCGTCGGTTCGTGGTGGTGGTGGTCGGTCATGGCCGCCTCCTCCGCTATACGGAGGAGGGGTTGGGAGGGAAGGCAACATAGTAACCACTTCCCCCAAGGTTGGGGGGAAGTTGGAAGGAGAAAAGAAAACACCAGAAAGGGATTTATACCAGCCCTAATTAACTAATGATTGTGATCAACCTCTCAACCCACACTAAGGTGGTCCGACTGTGTTAAACCACACCCAGAGCTATCAGTGGGGGAGTCCACCATAGGCAGGAGGCAAAGTTGATCTCAATATAAAGATATAGACACCTACTATATCTACTACCAGCTATGGAGGGAAGGAATACTAGCTAAGCCTAGTGGTCACCAGAAGAGAGAGCATAAAAACATACGACCTCTCTCTCCACGACCCAGTCTCAAAGTCCACTGCCTGCTTTTTTTTTTTTTTTTTTTTTTTTTTTTTTTTTTTTTTTTTTTTTTTTTTTTTTTTTTTTTTTCCCTGGCCTATCGACCATGGTGTTGGTCATTAAGGCCTTTTATTTTTTTTATTTTATTTTTAATTTATTTATTTATTTTTTTAATTTTATTTATTTATTATTATTTTAATTTTAACTTTTTGCATATTATTTTTATGCATTTATTTTTATTATTATTATTACATCAAAACTTAAAACTAAACATATATAATAATTTTCCTATTTTGTACTTTCATACAAATAATATTTCTTAATTTAACATCCTAGCTAATAAATTAATCTATGTACCTACACAACCAATAGCTAACTAGACTAATACCTATACCAGCCAATCGCTAAACCTAGACAGACAAATCGCTAAACCTATATTAGACAATCGCTAAACCTAGCTAATACATCATAATATACAATATATACAACACATAATTTATAGCATTCATAATTGAAAAATAGGCATACAAAAATGGTAACAATAGAAATAAAAAGTCACATCACTCTGATCAGTTCGGTCTCCCTCAAGAAAGTCATCAATTTATCAGTCACACCACCATCCCCATCACCTAAGAGAGCTGAGAGTGTGAAGGGGACTTTTACTGCATCGCAGTAACTTATGAGGGAAGCACGTTCCCCCACAAATCGCCGACAATGCAGGATGATATGACTGATAGATAACACCGCATTGCAGGTGTTACAATGCGGTGGAAAACGTTTGTCTATATATGGTTCTAGATGAGTTATTCTGGTGCAGTTTGTTCTCAGTCTTGCCAGGATACGTTCTTCTAATCGATTGGGCCGGTTGGCAGTGGCCCAATTACCTAGTTGAGGCTTGATGGTGTTGATGTTAAGTCTGGTCCACTGACCTTGCCACAGAAGATGAATTGATTTCTTTCCGAGGGATAGACACGACTGCAGATCACGAGAGACGTCCCAAGTCTCCTCGAGCTCTACAGCCGATTTCGCAAGTAAGTCTGCCCGTTCATTGCCATAAATACGACAATGCCCGGGCACCCAGATCAGAGTGAAGGACTTGTTGCATAAGTGCAACTTATTAATGATGCGACCCAGGATTTCATTGGAAATAGTTTGACATGAATTAATTGCCTGAAGGGCTGACTTGGAGTCTGAGAAAATTACTATTGAATTATGTCGAGAATTTATTTCATAGTCTATGGCTTTGTCTATAGCGAAAAGTTCAGCTGTAAACACAGATGTATGTATCGGCAATCTGTACCTAAGTTCACATTCACTCGACCATACACTCGCACCCACACTTTCATCTGACTTGGAGCCGTCAGTGTACACGTGATGAGACCCCAGGTGACTGCGGATGATACCACCGAACAAGTGGTGTATCTCCAACTCCGGCGCCTTTTCTTTTGATGATGGTAACCACGATGTGTTGACGCCGAAGTTGGGTGTCTCCCACGGTGGTATCTTGGTGGTGATGAACTTGTCGCAGTCCCCGAGGTCTATTTGTAGTTGTTGTTCTAGTTGGTGGAGGCGTACAGCCAGTGGCCTCCGTCTTCCGTGGTGAAGGTAGTGATGTTGTTGAAGGGAGGCACTGGCTACGTTACCGATCTCCGACTTCCTGATGGTGGACATGGCGGTGTTGATGGCGAGTTGATCCCGTCGAAGTCGGAGAGGAGGTATGTTCGCCTCCACCTCCATCCTAGCTACACGTGTACACTTCAGAGCTCCCAAACACACACGTAAACATTTATTCTGGTACACATCCAATCTTCCTAATGTTGTATCTGATGCCGATCCATACACCTGTGAGCCATAGTCTAGCTTTGTACGAATAAGGGTCTTATACACCATTAATAAAGATTTCTTGTCGGCTCCCCATGTGGTACCTGATAGGTACTTAAGGACATTTAAAGGTTTTTCACAACGAACAAGCAAATTATTAATATGATGTGTAAAATTTAACCTTTGGTCAAAATGAATTCCTGCTTGAATCCGTCCTACTGAAAACTGTGCATTACGTGACGAGTGCCACATTGCACAATCATCAGCATACAACGAGTATTTAAGATTCCTGGGAACTAGAGCTGATGACAGAATATCATTGATCATGATGTTAAAAAGTGTTGGACTAAGCACGCTTCCCTGTGGCACCCCGTTCTCTTGGACAAAAATGTCCAATGTTACGTTACAGGGAAGGGTGACAGAAAAAGTTCTGTCACGCAAAAAGTTGTTGATGAAAATGGGCAAATTACCTCTTAAACCATAACCGTGAAGCTTCATCAGAATACCGTGTCGCCATGTCATGTCATAGGCTTTATGGATGTCCAAGAACACCCCTACCATGAATTCTTTATTGGCAAATGCCTTTGAAATGCAATGTTCCAGGTTCATCAAGTGGTCAACTGTGCTCCGGTGTTTCCGGAAGCCACATTGTCGATCACTCAATAAACCCTTCGCTTCTAAAACAAAAAGTAGCGTATTATTTATCATTCTTTCCATGACTTTACAGAGGCAAGAAGTCAACACAATAGGTCGAAATGAACTGGGATTCACAAGACGACCAGACTGTTTAGGTATCGGTATGATCCACGCAAAGTGCCATGAGTCTGGGAAGGTGTTAGACACCCAAATCTCATTATATACTGCTAGCAACTTGACCAGGTTATCCTGGCCAAGATGCCGGATCATACCGTACGTAATGGTGTCAGGTCCAGGACTGGTGTCTTTACAGGATCTTAGGGCAAGGAGAAGTTCGTCTATCGTAAACTCCCAGTTGTACGGGTAGTCTACGTCTTCTGTGGCAAAGTCTATTTCTTGTAGTTCAGCCATACGTTAGTGATGGAGAAAACGTTGATCGTAATTGGCTGAACTACTTACTTTTGAGAAACTCCTAGCAAGTACGTTTGCTACGTCCACGGGATCGTCGTAGATGTTATTATCCACTTGAAGAGTGGTGATGGGAGTATACGGGCGTTTGTTATTTAGTATCTTTATAGTGGACCAGACTTTTGTAAGTGGTGTAAAACGATTAACCGTGGACACAAACGACCGCCAAAAGTCCCTTTTAGCTCTATTAATTACTCTCCTTGCCTCAGCCCTCGCCCGTTTGTAAGCTATAAAGTTGTTTTGAGTGGGCTGTTTGTCAAAAATCCTGTATCTCCTATTACGTTTCCTTAATGCCTCTCGGCAATCCGTTGACCACCAATGTGCTTCACGTTTATTTCGAATTATAGAGGTTTTGGGAATAGCAACCTCAGCTGCGTGTAAAATGTTTTGTGTTAAATTTCGCATCTTTTCATCTATGGTCTCCCCGGACATATCTAGGTCGACGATCCTCCCGAAAGACCCCCAATCTGCTCTCTTAAAATTAAACTTTGGCACCAAAGGGGCCGAAACAGTATGACTTGAATAAGAGAGACAGATGGGAAAGTGGTCACTACCAAGGGAGTCGGACTCAGGATGCCAAGAAAAATCCTGGTGTATATCCGGGGAGGCCAGAGACAAATCGATGGCCGAAAAGTTGCCAGAACGATCGTCAACCCTGGTGGCTTGACCATCGTTCAGGAGGCAGAGGTTGGATTGTTGTATAATGTCTGCCATCTGCCCTCCGCGAGCATCAGTTCTTAAGCTTCCCCACTGACAGTGATGGGCATTAAAATCGCCCAGTACCAATTTTTTACCATGCAGTTCTCTAAATAAATTGTGTAATGAATCACTGTCAATGGGGCCGCGTGGCGGACAGTAAAGAGAGCAGATGGATATGTAGGTGTTGTGTAATTTCACTCTGCAAGCAACGGCTTCCAGAGTAGTGTTTAATGTTATTTGTGTCTGTGGATATGATTTGTGTGTGTATATTGCTACTCCGTGTCCATCGTTTCTCCTGTATGCGTTGTAATGTTTAAATTGTGTTGGGTCAGAGTGATTCTCCAACCCTGTCTCCTGTAAACAGACGACGTCTGGCCTGTGTGTGTGTAATAATATTGATATGTTGTTCAATTTATTCCCAAGACTTCTACAATTCCACTGTAGTACAGTGAACATGGCGATTTAAGAGTTACGGGGTCGGCCTGAGCGCTTAGTCTTCTTGTGCCGCCCGCCGCGTGGCGAGTAGCTACCGGGGGACCTTTCCCGGTTCTTGCGTCCGGAGACATCCATTGCTTCCTCATCAATGGTGAGTCTCCCAGACTCCACCGAGGAAGAGCTATCCCTTCTCCCCCCCGATGAAGTGGGAGTAGGGTGTGTGCAAGGGTAGAGTCTTCAGGAGAGTGGAGCCCCGCGCCAGTACACGTGTCCGCACAATGCTGGACCAAACAATACAATAGGACTGGAAGTGTGTACTGGCGCATTGGACCACTTTCTTGTTCTGCAACACCAACACCGACCAAAGGGCATCAGTCTTCACAACAGATAGTCCTGGGCTGCCAACACCAGTAAGTCTATGATATTACTGCTAACTCAAACACTTCACCTTGGCCAACTCCACGACGCTTTCACTAGTCACAGGAAATTGTATCCATGAGACTGATCTTCAAGGTAGGTTCGTAGAGAGCAACAATAAAAGCACAAGTAATGGCTGCCGATAGTACTGTGGTCCATTAGAGTAATCGTCACTGCATTTCCCACGACTTCATCACCCACACAGCACTTGCTTCATTTCACTTCCACTGTTAATCGTAAACTCACTGCCTGCATCAGGCACAGCTAGCCTTATATACAGTTTGGGTGAAGCCCGGTTTATCTCGAACGAGAAATTAAAGACAGTCTTCTCCAGATTCGAATAACTAAACTTAAAACTAGTGGCGGTGCTGGAGGGGAACCTGATGGTAGTTTGGGATACGACTGAACTAGGTCTAAGGAGAGGACAGGGTCATCACAATACACATATTGACTTTGGTCACCTAAAATATCGATTTTCAGGATGTTTTGGGCCTGTATTTTGAAAAAACTCTAACACGGAGTAAGCATGTACAGATAGCTTCTGGGACCCAAAACTTTCGAATTTTCGGGTGTTTTTAACCTGAATTTGAGATATAAACGGATACAGAAGATGCATACACATATTGGCTTTTGGCACCTAAAATATCGATTTTCAGCATATTTTGGGCCTATATTTTGAAAACATTCTAGCACTGAGTAGACATATACAGATTCTCTTCAGGGACCCAAAAATATCGAATTTTCGGGAGTTTTGAGCCTGAATTTGGGATGTAAACGGGTACAGAAGATGCATGCACTTATTGACTTTGGGCACCTAAAATATCGATTTTGAGCATGTTTTGGGCCTGTATGTTGAAAATATTCTAACATTGAGTAGGCATGTACAGATCGCTTCTGGGACCCAAAAATATCGAATTTTCGGGTGTTTTGAGCCTGAATTTGAGATATAAACGAATATAGAGGATGCATGCACTTATCGACTTTGGGCATCCAAAATATCGATTTTTAGCATGTTTTGGGCCAATATTTTGAAAATATACTAGCACTGAGTAGGCATATACAGATCGCTTTTGGGACCCAAAAATATCGACTTTTCGTTTGTTTTGAGCCTGAATTTGGTATATAAACGGGTACAGAAGATGCATGCTCATATTGACTTTTGGCACCTAAAATATAGATTTTCAGAATGTTTTGGGCCTGTATTTTGAAAATATTCTAACATTGTGTAGGCATCTACGGATCGCTTCTGGGACCCAAAAATATCGAATTTTCGGGTGTTTTGAGCCTGAATTTGGGATATATACGCGTACAGAAGATGCATACAAATATTGACTTTTGGCACCTAAAATATCGATTTTCAGCATGTTTTGGGCCTGTATTTTGAAAATATACTAGCACTGAGTAGGCATATACAGATCGCTTTTGGGACCCAAAAATATCGAATTTTCGGGTGCTTTAAGCCTGAATTTGGAATGTAAACGGATACAGAAGATGCATGCACATATTGACTTTGGGCACCTAAAATATCGATTTTCAGCATGTTTTGGGCCTGTATTTTGAAAATACTCTAACACGGAGTAGACTTGTACAGATCGCTTCTGGGACCCAAAAATATCGAATTCTCGGGTGCTTTGAGCCTGAATTTGGGATGTAAACGGGTACAGAAGATGCATGCACATATTGACTTTGGGGACCTAAAATATCGATATTCAGCATGTTTTGGGCCTGTATTTTGAAAATATTCTATTACTGAGTAGGCATGTACAGATCGCATTTGGGACCCAAAAATATCGAAATTTTCAGGGTGTTTTGAGCCTGAATATGAGATGTTAACGGGTACTGAAGATGCATGCACATATCGACTTTTTGCACCTAAAATATCGATTTTAAGCATGTTTTTGGTCTGTATCTTGAAATTATTTTAGCAAGTAGTAGGCATGTACAGATTGCTTCTGGGACGCAAAAAGATCGAATTTTAGGGTGTTTTAAGCCTGAATTTGGGATATAAACGAATACAGAAGATGCATCCACATATTGACTTTAGGCACCTAAAATATCGATTATCTGCATGTTTTGGGCTTGTATTTTGAAAATATTCAAACATTGAGTACAGATCGCTTCTGCGACCCAAAAATATCGAATTTTCGGGTCTTTTGAGCCTGAATTTGGTATACAAACGGGTACAGAAGATGCATACACATATTGACTTTGGGCACCTAAAATATCGATTTTCATCCTGTTTTCGGCCTGTATTTTGAAAATACTCTAACATGGAGTAGGCATGTACAGATCGCTTCTGAGACCCAAAATTATCGAATTTTCGGGTGTTTTTAACCTGAATTTGAGATATAAACAGGTACAGAAAATGCATACACATATTGACTTTTGGCACCTAAAAATATCGATTTTCAGCATGTTTTGGGCCTGTATTTTGAAAATACAATAACACGGAGTAGGCATGTACAGATCGCTTCTGGGACCCAAAAATATTGAATTTTCGGGTGTTTTGAGCCTGAATTTGAGATATAAACGGATACAGAAGAGGCATGAACATATTGACTTTGGGCACTTAAAATATCGATTTTCAGCATGTTTTGGGCCTGTATTTTGAAAATACTCTAACGAGAAGAAGGCATGTACAGATCGATTCTGGGACCCAAAAATATCGAATTTTCGGATGTTTTGACCATGAATTTGAGATATAAACGGGTACAGAAGATGCATACACATATCAACTTTGAACACCTAAAATATCGATTTTGAGCATGTTCTGGGTCTGTGTCTTGAAAACATTCTAGAAAGGAGTAGGCATGTACAGATCGCTTCTGGGACCCAAAAAAATTGAATTTTCGGGTGTTTTGAGCCTGAATTTGGGATATAAACTTGTACAGAAGATGCATGCACATATTGACTTTACGCACAAAAAATATCGAATTTCAGCATGTTTTGGGCCTGTATTTTGAAAATATTCTAACATTGAGTAGGCATGTACAGATCGTTACTAAGACCAAAAAATATCGAATTTTCCGGTGTTTTGAGCCTGAATTTGGGATTTAAATGGGTAAAGAAGATGCATGCATATATCGACTTTGGGCACCCTAAATATCGATTTTTAGCATGTTTTGGGCCTGCATTTTGAAAATATTAAAACATTCAGTAGGCATGTACAGATCGCTTCTGAGACCCAAATATATCGAATTTTCGGGTGTTTTGAGCATGAATCGGGAAATAAACGGGTACAGAAGATGCATACACATATTGACTTGGGGCACTTAAAATATTGTTTTCAACAGGTTTTTGGCCTGTATTTTGAAAATTATCAAACACGAAGTAGGCATGTACAGATCGCTTCTGGGACATGAAAAATATCGAATTTTCGGGTGTTTTTAGACTGAATTTGAGATATTAACGGGTACTGAAGATGCATGAACATATCGACTTTTTGCACCTAAAATATCGATTTTGAGCATGTTTTGGGTCTGTATCTTGAAAACATTCTAGCAAGGAGTAGGCATGTACAGATCGCTTCTGGGACGCAAAAATATCGAATTTTCGGGTGGTTTGAGCCTGAATTTGAGATGTAAACGGGTACAGAAGATGCATGCACATATTAACTTTGGGCTCCTAAAACATCGATTTTTAGCATGTTTTGGGCCTGTATTTTGAAAATATTCTATTACTGAGTAGGCATGTACAGATCGCTTCTGGGACCCAAAAATATCAAATTTTCGGGTATTTTGAGCCTGAATTTGAATATAAACGGATACAGAAGATGCATGCACATATCGACTTTGGGCACCTAAAATATCGATTTTTAATCATGTTTTGGGCCTTTATTTTGAAATTGTACAAGCACTGAGTAGGCATATACAGATCGCTTCTGGGACTCAAAAATATTGAATTTTCCGGTGCTTTTAGCCTGAATTTGGGATGTAAACGGGTACAGATGATGCATGCACATATTGACTTTGGGGACCTAAAATATCGATTTTCAGCATGTTTTGGGCCTGTATTTTGAAAATACTCTAACAAGGAGTATTCATGTACAGATCGCTTCTGGGACCCAAAAATATCGATTTTTCGGGTGTTGTGAGACTGAATATGAGATATAAACAAGTACAGAAGATGCATGCACATATCGACTTTTCTCACCTATAATATCGATTTTTAGCATGTTTTGAGCCTATTTTTTGATAACATTCTCGCACTGAGTAGGCATGTACAAATTGCTTCTGATACCAAAAAATATCGAATTATCGGGTGTTTTTAGCCTGAATTTAGGATATAAACGGGTACAGAAGATACTTGCTCATATTGACTTTGGGCCCCTAAAATATCGGTTTTTAGCATATTTTGGGTCTGTATTTTCAAAATATTATAATATTGCGTAGGCATGCACAGATTGCTTCTGAGACCGAAAAATATCGAATTTTCGGGTGTTTTGAGCCTGAATTTGGGATGTAAACGGATACAGAAGATGCATGCACATATTGACTTTGGGCACCTAAAATATCGATTTTCAACTTGTTTTTCTGCCTGTATCTTGAAAACATTATAACAAGGAATAGGCATGTACAGATCGCTTCTGGGACCCCAAAATATCGAATTTTCGGGTGTTTTGAGCCTGAATTTGAGCTATAAACGTATACAGATGATGCAAGCACATATCGACTTTGGGAACCCAAAATATAGATTTTTACCTTTTTTTAAGCCTATATTTTGAAAATATACTAGCACTGAGTAGGCATATACAGACCGCTTCTGGGACCCAAAAATATCGAATTATCGGGGTGTTTGAGCCTGAATTTGGGATGTAAACGGGTACAGAAGATGCATGCACATACACATATTAACTTTGGGCAAATTAAATATATATTTTCAGCATGTTTTGGGCCTGTATTTTAAAAATATTCTAACATTGAGTAGGCATGTACAGATCGCTTCTGGGACCCAAAAATATCGATTTTTAGGGTGTTGTGAGAATGAATATGAGATATAAACGGGTACAGAAGATGCATGCACATATCGACTTTTCTCACCAATAATATCGATTTTTAGCATGTTTTGAGCCTATATTTTGATAACATTCTCGCACTGAGTAGGCATGTACAAATCGCTTCTGATACCAAAAAATATCGAATTATCGGGTATTTTTAGCCTGAATTTAGGATATAAACGGGTACAGAAGATACTTGCACATATTGACTTTGGGCCCCTAAATTATCGATTTTCAGCATATTTTGGGCCTGTATTTTCAAAATATTCTAATATTGAGTAGGCATGCACAGATTGCTTCTGAGACCCAAAAATATCGAATTTTCGGGTGTTTGAGCCTGAATTTGGGATGTAAACGGGTACAGAAGATGCATGCACATATTAACTTTGGGCACATAAAATATCGATTTTGAGCATGTTTTGGGCCTGTATTTTGAAAATACTCTAACACGGAGTAGGCATGAACAGATCGCTTCTGGGACCCAAAAATATCGAATTATCGGGAGTTTTGACCCTGAATTTGAAATATAAACGGGTACAGATGATGCATGCACATATCGAATTTGGACATATAGAATATCGATTTTTAGCATGTTTTAAGCCTATATTTTGAAAACATTCTAGCACTGAGTAGGCATATACAGATCACTTTTGGGACCCAAAAATATCGAAATTTCGGGTGGTTTGAGCCTGTATTTGGGATATAAACGGGTACAGAAGATGCATACACGTATTGACTTTTGGCACCTATAATATCGATTTTCAGCATGTTTTCGGCCTGTATTTTGAAAATATTCTAACATTGAGTAGGCTTGTACAGATCGCTTCTGGAACCCAAAAATATTGAATTATCGGGTGTTTTGAGCCTGAATTTGAGAAATGAACGGGTACTGAAGATGCATGCACATATCGACTTTGGGCACCTGAAATATCGATTTTGAGCATGTTTTGGGTCTGTATCTTAAAAACATTTTAGCAACGAGTAGGCATGTACAGATTGCTTCTGGGACCCAAACATATCGAATTTTCGCGTGTTTTGAGCCTGAATTTGAGATATAAACGGGTACAGAAGATGCATGAACATATCGACTTTTTGTATCTAAAATACCGATTTTTAGCATGATTTGAGCTTATATTTTAAAAACATTCTAGCACTGAGTACGCATATACAGATCGCTTCTGTGACCCAAAACTATCGAATTTTCGGGTATTTTGAGCCTGAATTTTGGATATAAAAGGGTACAGAAGATGCATGCACATATTGACTGAAAATCGATATTTTAGGTGCCCAAAGTCAATAGGTGTATGCTTCTTCTGTACCAGTTTATATCCCAAATTCAGGCTCAAAACACCCGAAAATTTGATTTCTTTCGGTCCCAGAAGTGATCTGTACATGCCTACTCAGTGCTAGAATGTTTTCAAAATATAGGCTCAAAACATGCTAAAAATCGATATTTTAGGTGTCCAGAGTCAATATGTGCATGCATCTTCTGTACCTGTTTATATCTCAAATTCAGGCTCAAAACACCCGAAAATTCGATATTTTTGCGTCCCAGAAGCAATCTGTATATGCGTACTCAGTGCTAGAATGTTTTCAAAATATAGCCTCAAAACATGCTAAAAATCGATATTTTAGGTGTCCAAAGTCGATATGTGCATGCATCTTCTGTACCCGTTTATATCTCAAATTCAGGCTCAAAACACCCGAAAATTCGATATTTTTGGGTCCCAAAAGCAATCTGTACATGCCTACTCCGTGTTAGAGTATTTTCAAAATACATGCCCAAAACATCCTGAAAATCTATATTTTAGGTTTCCAAAGTCGATATATTGCATACATCTTCTGTACCCGTTTATATCTCACATTCATGCTCAAAACACCTGAAAATTCGATATTTTTGGGTCCTAGAAGCAATCTGTACATGCCTACTCAGTGCTAAAATATTTCCAAAATATAGTCCCAAAACATGTTAAAAATCGATATTGTAGGTGCTCCAAGTCGATATCTGCATGCATCTTCTGTACCTGTTTATATCTCAAATTCAGGCTCAAAACTCCCGAAAATTCAATATTTTTGGGTCCCAGAAACGACCTGTACATGCCTACTCCGTGTTAGAGTATTTTCAAAATACAGGCCCAAAACATGCTGAAAATCGATATTTTAGTTGCCCAAAGTCAATATGTGTATTCATCTTTTGTACCCGTTTATATCCCAAATTCAGGCTCAAAACACCCGAAAATTCGATATCTTTGGGTCCCAGAAGCAATCTGTACATGCCTACTCAGTGCTAGAATATTTTCAAAATATAGGCCCAAAACATGCTAAATATCGATATTTTAGGTGCCCTAAGTCGATATGTGCATGCATCTTCTGTACCCGTTTATATCTCAAATTCAGCCTCAAAACACCCAAAAATTCGATATTTTTGGGTCCCAGAAGCGATCTGTACATGCCTACGCAGTGGTAGAGTATTTTCAAAATACAGGCCCAAAACATGCTCAAAACCGATATTTTTGGTGCCCAAACTAAATATGTGTATGTATCTTCTGTACCTGTTTATATCTCAAATTCAGCCTCAAAACACCCGAAAAATCGATATTTTTGGGTCCCAGAAGCAATCTGTACATGCCTACTCCATGTTAGAGCATTTTCAAAATACAGGCCCAAAACATCCTGAAAATCGATATTTTAGGTTTCCAAAGTCAATATGGGTATTCATTTTTTGTACCCGTTTATATCCCAAATTCAGGCTCAAAACACCCGAAAATTCGATATCTTTGGGTCCCAGAAGCAATCTGTACATGCCTAGTCAGTGCTAGAATATTTTCAAAATATAGGCTCCAAACATGCTAAATATCGATATTTTAGGTGCACAAAGTCCATATGTGCATGCATCTTCTGTACCCGTTTATATCTCAATTTCAGCCTCAAAACGCCCGAAAATTCGATATTTTTGGGTCCCAGAAGCAATCTGTACATGCCTACTCAGTGCTAAAATATTTCCAAAATATAGTCCCAAAACATGTTAAAAATCGATATTGTAGGTGCCTAAAGTCGATATCTGCATGCATCTTCTGTACCTGTTTATATCTCAAATTCAGGCTCAAAACACCCGAAAATTCGATATTTTTGGGTCACAGAAACGACCTGTACATGCCTAATCCGTGTTAGAGTATTTTCAAAATACAGGCCCAAAACATGCTAAAAATCGATATTTTAGGTGCCCAAAGCCAATATGTGTATTAATCTTTTGTACCCGTTTATATCCCAAATTCAGGCTCAAAACTCCCGAAAATTCGATATCTTTGGGTCCCAGAAGCATTCTGTACATGCCAACTCAGTGCTAGAATATTTTCAAAATATAGGCCCATAACATGCTAAATATCGATATTTTAGGTGCCCAAAGTCGATATGTGCATGCATCTTCTGTACCCGTTTATATCTCAAATTCAGCCTCAAAACACCCGAAAATTCGATAATTTTGGGCCCCAAAAGCGATCTGTACATGCCTACTCAGTGTTAGAGTACTTTCAAAATACAGGCCCAAAACATGCTGAAAATCGATATTTTTGGTGCCCAAACTGAATATGTGTATGCATCTTCTGTACCCGTTTATATCTCAAATTCAGCCTCAAAACACCCGTAAATTCGATATTTTTGGGTCCCAGAAATGATCTGTACATGCTTACTCCGTGTTAGAGTATTTTCAAAATACAGGCCCAAAACATAATAAAAATAGATATTTTAGGTGCCCAAAGTCAATATGTGTATGAATCTTCTGTACCAGTTTATATCCCAAATTCAGGCTCAAAACACCCGAAAATTTGATATTTTTGGGTCCCAGAAGCGATCTGTACATGCCTACTCAGTGCTAGAATGTTTTCAAAATATAGGCTCCAAACATGCTCAAAATCGATATTTTAGGTGCAAAAAGTCGACATGTGCATACATCTTCATTACCCGTTTATATTTCAAATTCAGGCTCAAAACACCCGAAAATTCGATATATTAGGGTCCCAGAATCGATATGTACATGCCTACTCCGTGTTAGAGTATTTTCAAAATACAGGCCCAAAACATGCTGAAAATCGATATTTAAGGTGACCAAAGGCAATATGTGTATGCTTCTTCTGTACCCGTTTATATCTCAAATTCAGGCTCAAAACACACGAAAATTCGATATTTTTGGGTCCCAGAAGCGATCTCTACATGCCTACTCCGTGCTAGAATATTTTCAAAATATATGTCCAAAACATGCTAAATATCGATATTTTAGGTGCCCAAAGTCGATATGTGCATGCATTTTCTGTACCCTTTTATATATCAAATTCAAGCTCAAAACACCCGAAAATTCGATATTTTTGGGTCCCAAAAGCAATCTGTACATGCCTACTCCGTGTTAGAGTATTTTCAAATTACAGGCCCAAAACATCCTGAAAATCGATATTTTAGGTTTCCAAAGTCAATATATTGCATACATCTTCTGTACCCGTTTGTATCTCACATTCATGCTCAAAACACATGAAAATTCGATATTTTTGGGTCCCAGAAGCAATCTGTACATGCCTACTCAGTGCTAAAATATTTCCAAAATATAGTCCCAAAACATGTTAAAAATCGATATTGTAGGTGCTCCAAGTCGATATCTGCATGCATCTTCTGTACCTGTTTATATCTCAAATTCAGGCTCAAAACTCTCGAAAATTCGATATTTTTGGGTCCCAGAAACGACCTGTACATGCCTACTCCGTGTTAGAGTATTTTCAAAATACAAGCCCAAAACATGCTGAAAATCGATATTTTAGTTGCCCAAAGTCAATATGTGTATTCATCTTTTGTACCCGTTTATATCCCAAATTCAGGCTCAAAACACCCGAAAGTTCGATATCTTTGGGTCCCAGAAGCAATCTGTACATGCCTACTCAGTGCTAGAATATTTTCAAAATATTGGCCCAAAACATGCTAAATATCGATATTTTAGGTGCCCTAAGTCGATATGTGCATGCATCTTCTGTACCCGTTTATATCTCAAATTCAGCCTCAAAACACCCAAAAATTCGATATTTTTGGGTCCCAGAAGCGATCTGTACATGCCTACGCAGTGTTAGAGTATTTTCAAAATACAGGCCCAAAACATGCTCAAAACCGATATTTTTGGTGCCCAAACTAAATATGTGTATGCATCTTCTGTACCTGTTTATATCTCAAATTCAGCCTCAAAACACCCGAAAAATCGATATTTTTGGGTCCCAGAAGCAATCTGTACATGCCTACTCCGTGTTAGAGCATTTTCAAAATACAGGCCCAAAACATCCTGAAAATCGATATTTTAGGTTTCCAAAGTCAATATGGGTATTCATTTTTTGTACCCGTTTATATCCCAAATTCAGGCTCAAAACACCCGAAAATTCGATATCTTTGGGTCCCAGAAGCAATCTGTACATGCCTAGTCAGTGCTAGAATATTTTCAAAATATAGGCTCCAAACATGCTAAATATCGATATTTTAGGTGCCCAAAGTCCATATGTGCATGCATCTTCTGTACCCGTTTATATCTCAATTTCAGCCTCAAAACGCCCGAAAATTCGATATTTTTGGGTCCCAGAAGCAATCTGTACATGCCTACTCAGTGCTAAAATATTTCCAAAATATAGTCCCAAAACATGTTAAAAATCGATATTGTAGGTGCCTAAAGTCGATATCTGCATGCATCTTCTGTACCTGTTTATATCTCAAATTCAGGCTCAAAACACCGGAAAATTCGATATTTTTGGGTCCCAGAAACGACCTGTACATGCCTAATCCGTGTTAGAGTATTTTCAAAATACAGGCCCAAAACATGCTAAAAATCGATATTTTAGGTGCCCAAAGCCAATATGTGTATTAATCTTTTGTACCCGTTTATATCCCAAATTCAGGCTCAAAACTCCCGAAAATTCGATATCTTTGGGTCCCAGAAGCATTCTGTACATGCCAACTCAGTGCTAGAATATTTTCAAAATATAGGCCCATAACATGCTAAATATCGATATTTTAGGTGCTCAAAGTCGATATGTGCATGCATCTTCTGTACCCGTTTATATCTCAAATTCAGCCTCAAAACACCCGAAAATTCGATAATTTTGGGTCCCATAAGCGATCTGTACATGCCTACTCAGTGTTAGAGTACTTTCAAAATACAGGCCCAAAACATGCTGAAAATCGATATTTTTGGTGCCCAAACTGAATATGTGTATGCATCTTCTGTACCCGTTTATATCTCAAATTCAGCCTCAAAACACCCGTAAATTCGATATTTTTGGGTCCCAGAAATGATCTGTACATGCTTACTCCGTGTTAGAGTATTTTCAAAATACAGGCCCAAAACATAATAAAAATAGATATTTTAGGTTTCCAAAGTCAATATGGGTATTCATTTTTTGTACCCGTTTATATCCCAAATTCAGGCTCAAAACACCCGAAAATTCCATATCTTTGGGTCCCAGAAACGACCTTTACATGCCTAATCCGTGTTAGAGTATTTTCAAAATACAGGCCCAAAACATGCTAAAAATCGATATTTTAGGTGCCCAAAGCCAATATGTGTATTAATCTTTTGTACCCGTTTATATCCCAAATTCAGGCTCAAAACTCCCGAAAATTCGATATCTTTGGGTCCCAGAAGCAATCTGTACATGCCAACTCAGTGCTAGAATATTTTCAAAATATAGGCCCATAACATGCTAAATATCGATATTTTAGGTGCCCAAAGTCGATATCTGCATGCATCTTCTGTACCTGTTTATATCTCAAATTCAGGCTCAAAACACCGGAAAATTCGATATTTTTGGGTCCCAGAAGTGATCTGTACATGCCTACTCAGTGCTAGAATGTTTTCAAAATATAGGCTCCAAACATGCTCAAAATCGATATTTTAGGTGCAAAAAGTCGACATGTGCATACATCTTCAGTACCCGTTTATATTTCAAATTCAGGCTCAAAACACCCGAAAATTCGATATATTAGGGTCCCAGAATCGATCTGTACATGCCTACTCCGTGTTAGAGTATTTTCAAAATACAGGCCCAAAACATGCTGAAAATCGATATTTAAGTTGACCAAAGGCAATATGTGTATGCTTCTTCTGTACCCGTTTATATCTCAAATTCAGGCTCAAAACACACGAAAATTCGATATTTTTGGGTCCCAGAAGCGATCTCTACATGCCTACTCCGTGCTAGAATATTTTCAAAATATATGTCCAAAACATGCTAAATATCGATATTTTAGGTGCCCAAAATCGATATGTGCATGCATTTTCTGTACCCTTTTATATCCCAAATTCAAGCTCAAAACACCCGAAAATTCGATATTTTGGGGTCCCAAAAGCAATCTGTACATGCCTACTCCGTGTTAGAGTATTTTCAAATTACAGGCCCAAAACATCCTGAAAATCGATATTTTAGGTTTCCAAAGTCGATATATTGCATACATCTTCTGTACCCGTTTATATCTCACATTCATGCTCAAAACACATGAAAATTCGATATTTTTGGGTCCCAGAAGCAATCTGTACATGCCTACTCAGTGATAAAATATTTCCAAAATATAGTCCCAAAACATGTTAAAAATCGATATTGTAGGTGCTCCAAGTCGATATCTGCATGCATCTTCTGTACCTGTTTATATCTCAAATTCAGGCTCAAAACTCCCGAAAATTCGATATTTTTGGGTCCCACAAACGACCTGTACATGCCTACTCCGTGTTAGAGTATTTTCAAAATACAGGCCCAAAACATGCTGAAAATCGATATTTTAGTTGCCCAAAGTCAATATGTGTATTCATCTTTTGTACCCGTTTATATCCCAAATTCAGGCTCAAAACACCCGAAAATTCGATATCTTTGGGTCCCAGAAGCAATCTGTACATGCCTACTCAGTGCTAGAATATTTTCAAAATATAGGCCCAAAACATGCTAAATATCGATATTTTAGGTGCACAAAGTCGATATGTGCATGCATCTTCTGTACCCGTTTATATCTCAAATTCAGCCTCAAAACACCCAAAAATTCAATATTTTTGGGTTCCAGAAGCGATCTGTACATGCCTACGCAGTGGTAGAGTATTTTCAAAATACAGGCCCAAAACATGCTCAAAACCGATATTTTTGGTGCCCAAACTGAATATGTGTATGCATCTTCTGTACCCGTTTATATCTCAAATTCAGCCTCAAAACACCCGAAAATTCGATATTTTTGGGTCCCAGAAGCAATCTGTACATGCCTACTCCGTGTTAGAGCATTTTCAAAATACAGGCCCAAAACATCCTGAAAATCGATATTTTATGTTTCCAAAGTCAATATGTGTATTCATTTTTTGTACCCGTTTATATCCCAAATTCAGGCTCAAAAGACCCGAAAATTCGATATCTTTGGGTCCCAGAAGCAATCTGTACATGCCTAGTCAGTGCTAGAATATTTTCAAAATATAGGCCCAAAACATGCTAAATATCGATATTTTAGGTGCCCAAAGTCCATATGTGCATGCATCTTCTGTACCCGTTTATATCTCAATTTCAGCCTCAAAACGCCCGAAAATTCGATATTTTTGGGTCCCAGAAGTAATCTGTACATGCCTACTCAGTGCTAAAATATTTTCAAAATATAGTCCCAAAACATGTTAAAAATCGATATTGTAGGTGCCCAAAGTCGATATCTGCATGCATCTTCTGTACCTGTTTATATCTCAAATTCAGGCTCAAAACACCCGAAAATTCGATATTTTTGGGTCCCAGAAACGACCTGTACATGCCTAATCCGTGTTAGAGTATTTTCAAAATACAGGCCCAAAACATGCTAAAAATCGATATTTTAGGTGCCCAAAGCCAATATGTGTATTAATCTTTTGTACCCGTTTATATCCCAAATTCAGGCTCAAAACACCCGAAAATTCGATATCTTTGGGTCCCAGAAGCATTCTGTAAATGCCAACTCAGTGCTAGAATATTTTCAAAATATAGGCCCAAAACATGCTAAATATCGATATTTTAGGTGCCCAAAGTCGATATGTGCATGCATCTTCTGTACCCGTTTATATCTCAAATTCAGCCTAAAAACACCCGAAAATTCGATAATTTTGGGTCCCATAAGCGATCTGTACATGCCTACTCAGTGTTAGAGTACTTTCAAAATACAGGCCCAAAACATGCTGAAAATCGATATTTTTGGTGCCCAAACTGAATATGTGTATGCATCTTCTGTACCCGTTTATATCTCAAATTCAGCCTCAAAACACCCGAAAATTCGATATTTTTGGGTCCCAGAAATGATCTGTACATGCTTACTCCGTGTTAGAGTATTTTCAAAATACAGGCCCAAAACATAATAAAAATAGATATTTTAGGTGCCCAAAGTCAATATGTGTATGAATCTTCTGTACCAGTTTATATCCCAAATTCAGGCTCAAAACACCCGAAAATTCGATATTTTTGGGTCCCAGAATCGATCTGTACATGCCTACTCCGTGTTAGAGTATTTTCAAAATACAGGCCCAAAACATCCTGAAAATCGATATTTTAGGTTCCCAAAGTCAATATGTGTATTCATCTTTTGTACCCGTTTATATCCCAAATTCAGGCTCAAAACCCCCGAAAATTCTATATTTTTGGGTCCCAGAAGCAATCTGTACATGCCTACTCCGTGTTAGAGTATTTTTAAAATACAGGCCCAAAACATGCTGAAAATCGATATTTAAGGTGACCAAAGGCAATATGTGTATGCTTCTTCTGTACCCGTTTATATCTCATATTCTGGCTCAAAACACCCGAAAATTTGATATTTTTGGGTCCCAGAGGCGTTCTGTACATGCCTACTCCGTGTTAGAATATTTTCAAAATACAGGCCCAAAACATGCTGAAAATCGATATTTTAGGTTTCCAAAGTCAATATGTGCATGCATCTTCTGTACCTTTTTATATCTCAAATTCAGGCTCAAAACACACGAAAATTCGATATTTTTGGGTCAAAGAAGCAATCTGTACATGCCTACTCCGTGTTAGAGTATTTTCAAAATACAGTCCCAAAACATCCTGCAAATCGATATTTTAGGTTTCCAAAGTCAATATGTGTATTCATCTTTTGTACCCGTTTATATCCCAAATTCAGGCTCAAAACACCCGAAAATTAGATATCTTTGGGTACCAGAAGCAATCTGTACATGCCTACTCAGTGCTAGAATATTTTCAAAATATAGGCCCAAACCATGCTCAAAATCGATATTTTAGGTGCAAAAAGTCGAAATGTGCATGCATCTTCAGTACCCGTTTATATTTCAAATTCAGGCTCAAAACACCCGAAAATTCAATATTTTTGGGTCCCAGAAGCAATCTGTACATGCCTACTCAGTGCTAGAATATTTTTAAAATATAGCCTCAAAACATGCTAAAAATCGATATTTTAGGTGTCCAAAGTCGATATGTGCATGCATCTGCTGTACCTTTTTATATCTCAAATTCAGGCTCAAAACACCCGAAAATTCGATATTTTTGGGTCCCAGAGGCAATCTGTACATGCCTACTCCGTGTTAGAGTATCTTCAAAATACAGGCCCAAAACATAATAAAAATAGATATTTTAGGTGCCCAAAGTCAATATGTGTATGAATCTTCTGTACCAGTTTATATCCCAAATTCAGGCTCAAAACACCCGAAAATTCGATATTTTTGGGTCCCAGAAGCGATCTGTACATGCCTACTCAGTGCTAGAATGTTTTCAAAATATAGGCTCCAAACATGCTCAAAATCGATATTTTAGGTGCAAAAAGTCGACATGTGCATGCATCTTCAGTACCCGTTTATATTTCAAATTCAGGCTCAAAACACCCGAAAAATCGATATATGTGGGTCCCAGAATCGATCTGTACATGCCTACTCCGTGTTATAGTATTTTCAAAATACAGGCCCAAAACATGCTGAAAATCGATATTTAAGGTGACCAAAGGCAATATGTGTATGCTTCTTCTGTACCCGTTTATATCTCATATTCTGGCTCAAAACACCCGAAAATTCGATATTTTTGGGTCCCAGAGGCGTTCTGTACATGCCTACTCCGTGTTAGAATATTTTCAAAATACAGGCCCATAAACATGCTGAAAATCGATATTTTAGGTGCCCAAAGTCAATATGTGTATTCATCTTCTGTACCTGTTTATATTTCAAATTCAGGCTCAAAACACCAGAAAATTCAATATTTTTGGGTCCCAGAAGCAATCTGTACATGCCTACTCAGTGCTAGAATGTTTTTAAAATATAGCCTCAAAACATGCTAAAAATCGATATTTTAGGTGTCCAAAGTCGATATGTGCATGCATCTTCTGTACCTTTTTATATCTCAAATTCAGGCTCAAAACACCCGAAAATTCGATATTTTTGGGTCTCAGAAGCAATCTGTACATGCCTACTCCGTGTTAGAGTATTTTCAAAATACAGTCCCAAAACATCCTGCAAATCGATATTTTAGGTTTCCAAAGTCAATATGTGTATTCATCTTTTGTACCCGTTTATATCCCAAATTCAGGCTCAAAACACCCGAAAATTCGATATCTTTGGGTACCAGAAGCAATCTGTACATGCCTACTCAGTGCTAGAATATTTTCAAAAAATAGGCCCAAAACATGCTCAAAATCGATATTTTAGGTGCAAAAAGTCGAAATGTGCATGCATCTTCAGTACCCGTTTATATTTCAAATTCAGGCTCAAAACACCCGAAAATTCAATATTTTTGGGTCCCAGAAGCAATCTGTACATGCCTACTCAGTGCTAGAATATTTTTAAAATATAGCCTCAAAACATGCTAAAAATCGATATTTTAGGTGTCCAAAGTCGATATGTGCATGCATCTGCTGTACCTTTTTATATCTCAAATTCAGGCTCAAAACACACGAAAATTCGATATTTTTGGGTCCCAGAAGCAATCTGTACATGCCTACTCCGTGTTAGAGTATCTTCAAAATACAGGCCCAAAACATCCTGAAAATCGATATTTAAGTTTCCAAAGTCAATATGTGTATTCATCTTTTGTACCCGTTTATATCCCAAATTCAGGCTCAAAACACCCGAAAATTCGATATCTTTGGGTCCCAGAAGCATTCTGTACATGCCTACTCAGTGCTAGAATATTTTCAAAATATAGGCCCAAAACATGCTTAATATCGATATTTTAGGTGCCCAAAGTCGATATGTGCATGCATCTTCTGTACCCGTTTATATCTCAAATTCAGCCTCAAAAAACCCGAAAATTCGATATTTTTGGGTCCTAGAAATGATCTGTACATGCTTACTCCGTGTTAGAGTATTTTCAAAATAGAGGCCCAAAACATAATAAAAATAGATATTTTAGGTGCCCAAAGTCAATATGTGTATGAATCTTCTGTACCAGTTTATATCCCAAATTCAAACTCAAAACACCCGAAAATTCGATATTTTTGGGTTCCAGAAGCGATCTGTACATGCCTACTCAGTGCTAGAATGTTTTCAAAATATAGGCTCCAAACATGCTCAAAATCGATATTTTAGGTGCAAAAAGTCGACATGTGCATGCATCTTCAGTACCCGTTTATATTTCAAATTCAGGCTCAAAACACCCGAAAAATCGATATTTGTGGGTCCCAGAATCGATCTGTACATGCCTACTCCGTGTTAGAGTATTTTCAAAATACAGGCCCAAAACATGCTGAAAATCGATATTTAAGGTGACCAAAGGCAATATGTGTATGCTTCTTCTGTACCCGTTTATATCTCATATTCTGGCTCAAAACACCCGAAAATTCGATATTTTTGGGTCCCAGAGGCGTTCTGTACATGCCTACTCCGTGTTAGAATATTTTCAAAATACAGGCCCAAAACATGCTGAAAATCGATATTTTAGGTGCCCAAAGTCAATATGTGTATTCATCTTCTGTACCTGTTTATATTTCAAATTCAGGCTCAAAACACCAGAAAATTCAATATTTTTGGGTCCCAGAAGCAATCTGTACATGCCTACTCAGTGCTAGAATATTTTCAAAATATAGACACAAAACATGCTCAAAATCGATATTTTAGGTGCAAAAAGTCGAAATGTGCATGCATCTTCAGTACCCGTTTATATTTCAAATTCATGCTCAAAACACCCGAAAATTCAATATTTTTGGGTCCCAGAAGCAATCTGTACATGCCTACTCAGTGCTAGAATATTTTTAAAATATAGACTCAAAACATGCTAAAAATCGATATTTTAGGTGTCCAAAGTCGATATGTGCATGCATCTGCTGTACCTTTTTATATCTCAAATTCAGGCTCAAAACACACGAAAATTCGATATTTTTGGGTCCCAGAAGCAATCTGTACATGCCTACTCCGTGTTAGAGTATCTTCAAAATACAGGCCCAAAACATCCTGAAAATCGATATTTAAGTTTCCAAAGTCAATATGTGTATTCATCTTTTGTACCCGTTTATATCCCAAATTCAGGCTCAAAACACCCGAAAATTCGATATCTTTGGGTCCCAGAAGCATTCTGTACATGTCTACTCAGTGCTAGAATATTTTCAAAATATAGGCCCAAAACATGCTTAATATCGATATTTTAGGTGCCCAAAGTAGATATGTGCATGCATCTTCTGTACCCGTTTATATCTCAAATTCAGCCTCAAAAAACCTGAAAATTCGATATTTTTGGGTCCCAGAAATGATCTGTACATGCTTACTCCGTGTTAGAGTATTTTCAAAATACAGGCCCAAAACATAATAAAAATAGATATTTTAGGTGCCCAAAGTCAATATGTGTATGAATCTTCTGTACCAGTTTATATCCCAAATTCAGGCTCAAAACACCCGAAAATTCGATATTTTTGGGTCCCAGAAGCGATCTGTACATGCCTACTTAGTGCTAGAATGTTTTCAAAATATAGGCTCCAAACATGCTCAAAATCGATATTTTAGGTGCAAAAAGTCGACATGTGCATGCATCTTCTGTACCCGTTTATATCTCAAATTCAGCCTCAAAACACCCGAAAATTCGATATCTTTGGGTCCCATAAGCGATCTGTACATGCCTACTCAGTGTTAGAGTACTTTCAAAATACAGGCTCAAAACATGCTGAAAATCGATATTTTTGGTGCCCAAACTGAATATGTGTATGCATCTTCTGTACCCGTTTATATCTCAAATTCAGCCTCAAAACACCCGTAAATTCGATATTTTTGGGTCCCAGAAATGATCTGTACATGCTTACTCCGTGTTAGAGTATTTTAAAAATACAGGCCCAAAACATATTAAAAATAGATATTTTAGGTTTCCAAAGTCAATATGGGTATTCATTTTTTGTACCCGTTTATATCCCAAATTCAGGCTCAAAACACCCGAAAATTCCATATCTTTGGGTCCCAGAAACGACCTGTACATGCCTAATCCGTGTTAGAGTATTTTCAAAATACAGGCCCAAAACATGCTAAAAATCTATATTTTAGGTGCCCAAAGCCAAAATGTGTATTAATCTTTTGTACCCGTTTATATCCCAAATTCAGGCTCAAAACTCCCGAAAATTCGATATCTTTGGGTCCCAGAAGCAATCTGTACATGCCAACTCAGTGCTAGAATATTTTCAAAATATAGGCCCATAACATGCTAAATATCGATATTTTAGGTGCCCAAAGTCGATATCTGCATGCATCTTCTGTACCTGTTTATATCTCAAATTCAGGCTCAAAACACCGGAAAATTCGATATTTTTGGGTCCCAGAAGTAATCTGTACATGCCTACTCAGTGCTAGAATGTTTTCAAAATATAGGCTCCAAACATGCTCAAAATCGATATTTTAGGTGCAAAAAGTCGACATGTGCATACATCTTCAGTACCCGTTTATATTTCAAATTCAGGCTCAAAACACCCGAAAATTCGATATATTAGGGTCCCAGAATCGATCTGTACATGCCTACTCCGTGTTAGAGTATTTTCAAAATACAGGCCCAAAACATGCTGAAAATCGATATTTAAGGTGACCAAAGGCAATATGTGTATGCTTCTTCTGTACCCGTTTATATCTCAAATTCAGGCTCAAAACACACGAAAATTCGATATTTTTGGGTCCCAGAAGCGATCTCTACATGCCTACTCCGTGCTAGAATATTTTCAAAATATATGTCCAAAACATGCTAAATATCGATATTTTAGGTGCCCAAAGTCGATATGTGCATGCATTTTCTGTACCCTTTTATATCCCAAATTCAAGCTCAAAACACCCGAAAATTCGATATTTTGGGGTCCCAAAAGCAATCTGTACATGCCTACTCCGTGTTAGAGTATTTTCAAATTACAGGCCCAAAACATCCTGAAAATCGATATTTTAGGTTTCCAAAGTCGATATATTGCATACATCTTCTGTACCCGTTTATATCTCACATTCATGCTCAAAACACATGAAAATTCGATATTTTTGGGTCCCAGAAGCAATCTGTACATGCCTACTCAGTGCTAAAATATTTCCAAAATATAGTCCCAAAACATGTTAAAAATCGATATTGTAGGTGCTCCAAGTCGATATCTGCATGCATCTTCTGTACCTGTTTATATCTCAAATTCAGGCTCAAAACTCCCGAAAATTCGATATTTTTGGGTCCCAGAAACGACCTGTACATGCCTACTCCGTGTTAGAGTATTTTCAAAATACAGGCCCAAAACATGCTGAAAATCGATATTTTAGTTGCCCAAAGTCAATATGTGTATTCATCTTTTGTACCCGTTTATATCCCAAATTCAGGCTCAAAACACCCGAAAATTCGATATCTTTGGGTCCCAGAAGCAATCTGTACATGCCTACTCAGTGCTAGAATATTTTCAAAATATAGGCCCAAAACATGCTAAATATCGATATTTTAGGTGCACAAAGTCGATATGTGCATGCATCTTCTGTACCCGTTTATATCTCAAATTCAGCCTCAAAACACCCAAAAATTCAATATTTTTGGGTTCCAGAAGCGATCTGTACATGCCTACGCAGTGGTAGAGTATTTTCAAAATACAGGCCCAAAACATGCTCAAAACCGATATTTTTGGTGCCCAAACTGAATATGTGTATGCATCTTCTGTACCCGTTTATATCTCAAATTCAGCCTCAAAACACCCGAAAAATCGATATTTTTGGGTCCCAGAAGCAATCTGTACATGCCTACTCCGTGTTAGAGCATTTTCAAAATACAGGCCCAAAACATCCTGAAAATCGATATTTTATGTTTCCAAAGTCAATATGTGTATTCATTTTTTGTACCCGTTTATATCCCAAATTCAGGCTCAAAAGACCCGAAAATTCGATATCTTTGGGTCCCAGAAGCAATCTGTACATGCCTAGTCAGTGCTAGAATATTTTCAAAATATAGGCCCAAAACATGCTAAATATCGATATTTTAGGTGCCCAAAGTCCATATGTGCATGCATCTTCTGTACCCGTTTATATCTCAATTTCAGCCTCAAAACGCCCGAAAATTCGATATTTTTGGGTCCCAGAAGCAATCTGTACATGCCTACTCAGTGCTAAAATATTTTCAAAATATAGTCCCAAAACATGTTAAAAATCGATATTGTAGGTGCCCAAAGTCGATATCTGCATGCATCTTCTGTACCTGTTTATATCTCAAATTCAGGCTCAAAACACCCGAAAATTCGATATTTTTGGGTCCCAGAAACGACCTGTACATGCCTAATCCGTGTTAGAGTATTTTCAAAATACAGGCCCAAAACATGCTAAAATCGATATTTTAGGTGCCCAAAGCCAATATGTGTATTAATCTTTTGTACCCGTTTATATCCCAAATTCAGGCTCAAAACACCCGAAAATTCGATATCTTTGGGTCCCAGAAGCATTCTGTAAATGCCAACTCAGTGCTAGAATATTTTCAAAATATAGGCCCAAAACATGCTAAATATCGATATTTTAGGTGCCCAAAGTCGATATGTGCATGCATCTTCTGTACACGTTTATATCTCAAATTCAGCCTCAAAACACCCGAAAATTCGATAATTTTGGGTCCCATAAGCGATCTGTACATGCCTACTCAGTGTTAGAGTACTTTCAAAATACAGGCCCAAAACATGCTGAAAATCGATATTTTTGGTGCCCAAACTGAATATGTGTATGCATCTTCTGTACCCGTTTATATCTCAAATTCAGCCTCAAAACACCCGAAAATTCGATATTTTTGGGTCCCAGAAATGATCTGTACATGCTTACTCCGTGTTAGAGTATTTTCAAAATACAGGCCCAAAACATAATAAAAATAGATATTTTAGGTGCCCAAAGTCAATATGTGTATGAATCTTCTGTACCAGTTTATATCCCAAATTCAGGCTCAAAACACCCGAAAATTCGATATTTTTGGGTCCCAGAATCGATCTGTACATGCCTACTCCGTGTTAGAGTATTTTCAAAATACAGGCCCAAAACATCCTGAAAATCGATATTTTAGGTTCCCAAAGTCAATATGTGTATTCATCTTTTGTACCCGTTTATATCCCAAATTCAGGCTCAAAACCCCCGAAAATTCGATATCTTTGGGTCCCAGAAGCAATCTGTACATGCCTACTCCGTGTTAGAGTATTTTCAAAATACAGGCCCAAAACATGCTGAAAATCGATATTTAAGGTGACCAAAGGCAATATGTGTATGCTTCTTCTGTACCCGTTTATATCTCATATTCTGGCTCAAAACACCCGAAAATTTGATATTTTTGGGTCCCAGAGGCGTTCTGTACATGCCTACTCCGTGTTAGAATATTTTCAAAATACAGGCCCAAAACATGCTGAAAATCGATATTTTAGGTTTCCAAAGTCAATATGCGCATGCATCTTCTGTACCTTTTTATATCTCAAATTCAGGCTCAAAACACCCGAAAATTCGATATTTTTGGGTCTCAGAAGCAATCTGTACATGCCTACTCCGTGTTAGAGTATTTTCAAAATACAGTCCCAAAACATCCTGCAAATCGATATTTTAGGTTTCCAAAGTCAATATGTGTATTCATCTTTTGTACCCGTTTATATCCCAAATTCTGGCTCAAAACACCCGAAAATTCGATATCTTTGGGTACCAGAAGCAATCTGTACATGCCTACTCAGTGCTAGAATATTTTCAAAATATAGGCCCAAACCATGCTCAAAATCGATATTTTAGGTGCAAAAAGTCGAAATGTGCATGCATCTTCAGTACCCGTTTATATTTCAAATTCATGCTCAAAACACCCGAAAATTCAATATTTTTGGGTCCCAGAAGCAATCTGTACATGCCTACTCAGTGCTAGAATATTTTTAAAATATAGCCTCAAAACATGCTAAAAATCGATATTTTAGGTGTCCAAAGTCGATATGTGCATGCATCTGCTGTACCTTTTTATATCTCAAATTCAGGCTCAAAACACCCGAAAATTCGATATTTTTGGGTCCCAGAAGCAATCTGTACATGCCTACTCCGTGTTAGAGTATCTTCAAAATACAGGCCCAAAACATCCTGAAAATCGATATTTAAGTTTCCAAAGTCAATATGTGTATTCATCTTTTGTACCCGTTTATATCCCAAATTCAGTCTCAAAACACCCGAAAATTCGATATCTTTGGGTCCCAGAAGCATTCTGTACATGCCTACTCAGTGCTAGAATATTTTCAAAATATAGGCCCAAAACATGCTTAATATCGATATTTTAGGTGCCCAAAGTCGATATGTGCATGCATCTTCTGTACCCGTTTATATCTCAAATTAAGCCTCAAAAAACCCGAAAATTCGATATTTTGGGGTCCTAGAAATGATCTGTACATGCTTACTCCGTGTTAGAGTATTTTCAAAATACAGGCCCAAAACATAATAAAAATAGATATTTTAGGTGCCCAAAGTCAATATGTGTATGAATCTTCTGTACCAGTTTATATCCCAAATTCAGGCTCAAAACACCCGAAAATTCGATATTTTTGGGTCCCAGAAGCGATCTGTACATGCCTACTCAGTGCTAGAATGTTTTCAAAATATAGGCTCCAAACATGCTCAAAATCGATATTTTAGGTGCAAAAAGTCGACATGTGCATGCATCTTCAGTACCCGTTTATATTTCAAATTCAGGCTCAAAACACCCGAAAAATCGATATATGTGGGTCCCAGAATCGATCTGTACATGCCTACTCCGTGTTATAGTATTTTCAAAATACAGGCCCAAAACATGCTGAAAATCGATATTTAAGGTGACCAAAGGCAATATGTGTATGCTTCTTCTGTACCCGTTTATATCTCATATTCTGGCTCAAAACACCCGAAAATTCGATACTTTTGGGTCCCAGAGGCGTTCTGTACATGCCTACTCCGTGTTAGAATATTTTCAAAATACAGGCCCAAAACATGCTGAAAATCGATATTTTAGGTGCCCAAAGTCAATATGTGTATTCATCTTCTGTACCTGTTTATATTTCAAATTCAGGCTCAAAACACCCGAAAATTCAATATTTTTGGGTCCCAGAAGCAATCTGTACATGCCTACTCAGTGCTAGAATGTTTTTAAAATATAGCCTCAAAACATGCTAAAAATCGATATTTTAGTTGTCCAAAGTCGATATGTGCATGCATCTTCTGTACCTTTTTATATCTCAAATTCAGGCTCAAAACACCCGAAAATTCGATATTTTTGGGTCTCAGAAGCAATCTGTACATGCCTACTCCGTGTTAGAGTATTTTCAAAATACAGTCACAAAACATCCTGCAAATCGATATTTTAGGTTTCCAAAGTCAATATGTGTATTCATCTTTTGTACCCGTTTATATCCCAAATTCAGGCTCAAAACACCCGAAAATTCGATATCTTTGGGTACCAGAAGCAATCTGTACATGCCTACTCAGTGCTAGAATATTTTCAAAAAATAGGCCCAAAACATGCTCAAAATCGATATTTTAGGTGCAAAAAGTCGAAATGTGCATGCATCTTCAGTACCCGTTTATATTTCAAATTCAGGCTCAAAACACCCGAAAATTCAATATTTTTGGGTCCCAGAAGCAATCTGTACATGCCTACTCAGTGCTAGAATATTTTTAAAATATAGCCTCAAAACATGCTAAAAATCGATATTTTAGGTGTCCAAAGTCGATATGTGCATGCATCTGCTGTACCTTTTTATATCTCAAATTCAGGCTCAAAACACCCGAAAATTCGATATTTTTGGGTCCCAGAAGCAATCTGTACATGCCTACTCCGTGTTAGAGTATCTTCAAAATACAGGCCCAAAACATCCTGAAAATCGATATTTAAGTTTCCAAAGTCAATATGTGTATTCATCTTTTGTACCCGTTTATATCCCAAATTCAGCCTCAAAACACCCGAAAATTCGATATCATTGGGTCCCAGAAGCATTCTGTACATGCCTACTCAGTGCTAGAATATTTTCAAAATATAGGCCCAAAACATGCTTAATATCGATATTTTAGGTGCCCAAAGTCGATATATGCATGCATCTTCTGTACCCGTTTATATCTCAAATTCAGCCTCAAAAAACCCGAAAATTCGATATTTTTGGGTCCTAGAAATGATCTGTACATGCTTACTCCGTGTTAGAGTATTTTCAAAATACAGGCCCAAAACATAATAAAAATAGATATTTTAGGTGCCCAAAGTCAATATGTGTATGAATCTTCTGTACCAGTTTATATCCCAAATTCAGCCTCAAAACACCCGAAAATTCGATATCTTTGGGTACCAGAAGCAATCTGTACATGCCTACTCAGTGCTAGAATATTTTCAAAATATAGGCCCAAAACATGCTCAAAATCGATATTTTAGGTGCAAAAAGTCGAAATGTGCATGCATCTTCAGTACCCGTTTATATTTCAAATTCAGGCTCAAAACACCCGAAAATTCAATATTTTTGGGTCCCAGAAGCAATCTGTACATGCCTACTCAGTGCTAGAATATTTTTAAAATATAGCCTCAAAACATGCTAAAAATCGATATTTTAGGTGTCCAAAGTCGATATGTGCATGCATCTGCTGTACCTTTTTATATCTCAAATTCAGGCTCAAAACACCCGAAAATTCGATATTTTTGGGTCCCAGAAGCAATCTGTACATGCCTACTCCGTGTTAGAGTATCTTCAAAATACAGGCCCAAAACATCCTGAAAATCGATATTTAAGTTTCCAAAGTCAATATGTGTATTCATCTTTTGTACCCGTTTATATCCCAAATTCAGGCTCAAAACACCCGAAAATTCGATATCTTTGGGTCCCAGAAGCATTCTGTACATGCCTACTCAGTGCTAGAATATTTTCAAAATATAGGCCCAAAACATGCTTAATATCGATATTTTAGGTGCCCAAAGTCGATATGTGCATGCATCTTCTGTACCCGTTTATATCTCAAATTCAGCCTCAAAAAACCCGAAAATTCGATATTTTTGGGTCCTAGAAATGATCTGTACATGCTTACTCCGTGTTAGAGTATTTTCAAAATAGAGGCCCAAAACATAATAAAAATAGATATTTTAGGTGCCCAAAGTCAATATGTGTATGAATCTTCTGTACCAGTTTATATCCCAAATTTAAACTCAAAACACCCGAAAATTCGATATTTTTGGGTCCCAGAAGCGATCTGTACATGCCTACTCAGTGCTAGAATGTTTTCAAAATATAGGCTCCAAACATGCTCAAAATCGATATTTTAGGTGCAAAAAGTCGACATGTGCATGCATCTTCAGTACCCGTTTATATTTCAAATTCAGGCTCAAAACACCCGAAAAATCGATATTTGTGGGTCCCAGAATCGATCTGTACATGCCTACTCCGTGTTAGAGTATTTTCAAAATACAGGCCCAAAACATGCTGAAAATCGATATTTAAGGTGACCAAAGGCAATATGTGTATGCTTCTTCTGTACCCGTTTATATCTCATATTCTGGCTCAAAACACCCGAAAATTCGATATTTTTGGGTCCCAGAGGCGTTCTGTACATGCCTACTCCGTGTTAGAATATTTTCAAAATACAGGCCCAAAACATGCTGAAAATCGATATTTTAGGTGCCCAAAGTCAATATGTGTATTCATCTTCTGTACCTGTTTATATTTCAAATTCAGGCTCAAAACACCCGAAAATTCAATATTTTTGGGTCCCAGAAGCAATCTGTACATGCCTACTCAGTGCTAGAATGTTTTTAAAATATAGCCTCAAAACATGCTAAAAATCGATATTTTAGGTGTCCAAAGTCGATATGTGCATGCATCTTCTGTACCTTTTTATATCTCAAATTCAGGCTCAAAACACCCGAAAATTCGATATTTTTGGGTCCCAGAAGCAATCTGTACATGCCTACTCCGTGTTAGAGTATTTTCAAAATACAGTCCCAAAACATCCTGCAAATCGATATTTTAGGTTTCCAAATTCAATATGTGTATTCATCTTTTGTACCCGTTTATATCCCAAATTCAGGCTCAAAACACCCGAAAATTCGATATCTTTGGGACACAGAAGCAATCTGTACATGCCTACTCAGTGCTAGAATATTTTCAAAATATAGACACAAAACATGCTCAAAATCGATATTTTAGGTGCAAAAAGTCGAAATGTGCATGCATCTTCAGTACCCTTTTATATTTCAAATTCAGGCTCAAAACACTCGAAAATTCAATATTTTTGGGTCCCAGAAGCAATCTGTACATGCCTACTCAGTGCTAGAATATTTTCAAAATATAGCCTCAAAACATGCTAAAAATCGATATTTTAGGTGTCCAAAGTCGATATGTGCATGCATCTGCTGTACCTTTTTATATCTCAAATTCAGGCTCAAAACACCCGAAAATTCGATATTTTTGGGTCCCAGAAGCAATCTGTACATGCCTACTCCGTGTTAGAGTATCTTCAAAATACAGGCCCAAAACATCCTGAAAATCGATATTTAAGTTTCCAAAGTCAATATGTGTATTCATCTTTTGTACCCGTTTATATCCCAAATTCAGGCTCAAAACACCCGAAAATTCGATATCTTTGGGTCCCAGAAGCATTCTGTACATGTCTACTCAGTGCTAGAATATTTTCAAAATATAGGCCCAAAACATGCTTAATATCGATATTTTAGGTGCCCAAAGTAGATATGTGCATGCATCTTCTGTACCCGTTTATATCTCAAATTCAGCCTCAAAAAACCCGAAAATTCGATATTTTTGGGTCCCAGAAATGATCTGTACATGCTTACTCCGTGTTAGAGTATTTTCAAAATACAGGCCCAAAACATAATAAAAATAGATATTTTAGGTGCCCAAAGTCAATATGTGTATGAATCTTCTGTACCAGTTTATATCCCAAATTCAGGCTCAAAACACCCGAAAATTCGATATTTTTGGGTCCCAGAAGCGATCTGTACATGCCTACTCAGTGCTAGAATGTTTTCAAAATATAGGCTCCAAACATGCTCAAAATCGATATTTTAGGTGCAAAAAGTCGACATGTGCATGCATCTTCAGTACCCGTTTATATTTCAAATTCAGGCTCAAAACACCCGAAAAATCGATATATGTGGGTCCCAGAATCGATCTGTACATGCCTACTCCGTGTTAGAGTATTTTCAAAATACAGGCCCAAAACATGCTGAAAATCGATATTTAAGGTGACCAAAGGCAATATGTGTATGCTTCTTTTGTACCCGTTTATATCTCATATTCTGGCTCAAAACACCCGAAAATTCGATATTTTTGGGTCCCAGAGGCGTTCTGTACATGCCTACTCCGTGTTAGAATATTTTCAAAATACATGCCCAAAACATGCTGAAAATCGATATTTTCGGTGCCCAAAGTCAATATGTGTATTCATCTTCTGTACCTGTTTATATTTCAAATTCAGGCTCAAAACACCCGAAAATTCAATATTTTTGGGTCCCAGAAGCAATCTGTACATGCCTACTCAGTGCTAGAATATTTTCAAAATATAGGCCCAAAACATGCTCAAAATCAATATTTTAGGTGCAAAAAGTCGAAATGTGCATGCATCTTCAGTACCCGTTTATATTTCAAATTCATGCTCAAAACACCCGAAAATTCAATATTTTTAGGTCCCAGAAGCAATCTGTACATGCTTACTCCGTGTTAGAGTATTTTCAAAATACAGGCCCAAAACATAATAAAAATAGATATTTTAGGTGCCCAAAGTCAATATGTGTATGAATCTTCTGTACCAGTTTATATCCCAAATTCAGGCTCAAAACACCCGAAAATTCGATATTTTTGGGTCCCAGAAGCGATCTGTACATGCCTACTCAGTGCTAGAATGTTTTCAAAATATAGGCTCCAAACATGCTCAAAATCGATATTTTAGGTGCAAAAAGTCGACATGTGCATGCATCTTCAGTACCCGTTTATATTTCAAATTCAGGCTCAAAACACCCGAAAAATCGATATTTGTGGGTCCCAGAATCGATATGTACATGCCTACTCCGTGTTAGAGTATTTTCAAAATACAGGCCCAAAACATGCTGAAAATCGATATTTAAGGTGACCAAAGGCAATATGTGTATGCATCTTCAGTACCCGTTTATATTTCAAATTGAGGCTCATAACACCCAAAAATTCTATATTTTTGGGTCCCAGAGGCGTTCTGTACATGCCTACTCCGTGTTAGAATATTTTCAAAATACAGGCACAAAACATGCTGAAAATCGATATTTTAGGTGCCCAAAGTCAATATGCGTATTCATCTTCTGTACCTGTTTATATTTCAAATTCAGGCTCAAAACACCCGAAAATTCAATATTTTTGGGTCCCAGAAGCAATCTGTACATGCCTACTCAGTGCTAGAATATTTTTAAAATATAGCCTCAAAACATGCTAAAAATCGATATTTTAGGTGTCCAAAGTCGATATGTGCATGCATCTGCTGTACCTTTTTATATCTCAAATTCAGGCTCAAAACACCCGGAAATTCGATATTTTTGGGTCCCAGAAGCAATCTGTACATGCCTACTCCGTGTTAGAGTATCTTCAAAATACAGGCCCAAAACATCCTGAAAATCGATATTTAAGTTTCCAAAGTCAATATGTGTATTCATCTTTTGTACCCGTTTATATCCCAAATTCAGGCTCAAAACACCCGAAAATTTGATATCTTTGGGTCCCAGAAGCATTCTGTACATGCCTACTCAGTGCAAGAATATTTTCAAAATATAGGCCCAAAACATGCTTAATATCGATATTTTAGGTGCCCAAAGTCGATATGTGCATGCATCTTCTGTACCCGTTTATATCTCAAATTCAGCCTCAAAAAACCCGAAAATTCGATATTTTTGGGTCCCAGAAATGATCTGTACATGCTTACTCCGTGTTAGAGTATTTTCAAAATACAGGCCCAAAACATAATATAAATAGATATTTTAGGTGCCCAAAGTCAATATGTGTATGAATCTTCTGTACCAGTTTATATCCCAAATTCAGGCTTAAAACACCCGAAAATTCGATATTTTTGGGTCCCAGAAGCGATCTGTACATGCCTACTCAGTGCTAGAATGTTTTCAAAATATAGGCTCCAAACATGCTCAAAATCTATATTTTAGGTGCAAAAAGTCGACATGTGCATGCATCTTCAGTACCCGTTTATATTTCAAATTCAGGCTCAAAACACCCGAAAAATCGATATTTTTGGGTCCCAGAATCGATCTGTACATGCCTACTCCGTGTTAGAGTATATTCAAAATACAGGCCCAAAACATGCTGAAAATCGATATTTAAGGTGACCAAAGGCAATATGTGTATGCTTCTTCTGTACCCGTTTATATCTCATATTCAGGCTCAAAACACCCGAAAATTCGATATTTTTGGGTCCCAGAGGCGTTCTGTACATGCCTACTCAGTGCTAGAACATTTTCAAAATATAGGCCCAAAACATGCTCAAAATCGATATTTTAGGTGCAAAAAGTCGACATGTGAATACATCTTCAGTACCCGTTTATATTTCAAATTCAGGCTCAAAACACCCGAAAATTCAATATTTTTGGGTCCCAGAAGCATTCTGTACATGCCAACTCAGTGCTAGAATATTTTCAAAATATAGCCTCAAAACATGCTAAAAATCGATATTTTAGGTGTCCAAAGTCGATATGTGCATGCATCTTCTGTACCCGTTTATATCTCAAATTAAGGCTCAAAACACCCGAAAAATCGATATTTTTGCGTCCCAGAAGCAATCTATACATGCCTACTCCGTGTTAGAGTATTTTCAAAATACAGGCCCAAAACAAGCTGAAAATCGATATTTTAGGTGACCAAAGTTAATATGTGCATGCATCTTCAGTACCCGTTTATATTTCAAATTCAGATTCAAAACACCCGAAAATTCGATATTTTTGGGTCCCAGAAGCGATCTGTATATGCCTGCTCAGTGCTAGAATGTTTTCAAAATATAGGCTCAAAACATGCTAAAAATCGATATTTTAGGTGCAAAAAGTCGATATGTGCATACATCTTCTGTACCCGTTTATATCTCAAATTCAGGCTTAAAACACCCAAAAAGTCGATATTTTTGGGTCCCAGAATCGATCTGTACATGCCTACTCAGTGCTAGAATATTTCCAAAATATAGTCCCAAAACATGCTGAAAATCGATATTGTAGGTGCCCAAAGTCAATATGTGCATGCATCTTCTGTACCTGTTTATATATCAAATTCAGGCTCAAAACGCCTGAAACTTCGATATTTTTTGGTCCCGGAAGCGATCTGTACATGCCTACTCAGTGCTAGAATATTTTCAAAATATAGGCCCAAAACATGCTAAAAATCGATATTGTAGGTGCCCAAAGTCGATATGTGCATACACCTTCAGTACCTGTTTATATCTCAAATTCAAGCTCAAAACACCCGTAAATTCGATATTTTTGGGTCCCAGAAATGATCTGTACATGCTTACTCCGTGTTAGAATATTTTCAAAATACAGGCCCAAAACATAATAAAAATAGATATTTTAGGTGCCCAAATTCAATATGTGTATAAATCTTCTTTACCAGTTTATATCCTAAATTCAGGCTCAAAACACCCGAAAATTCGATATTTTTGGGTCCAAGAAGCGATCTGTACATGCCTACTCAGTGCTAGAATGTTTTCAAAATATAGGCTCCAAACATGCTCAAAATCGATATTTTAGGTGCAAAAAGTCGACATGTGCATGCATCTTCAGTACCCGTTTATATTTCAAATTCAGGCTCAAAACACCCGAAAATTCGATATTTTTGGGTCCCAGAATCGATCTGTACATGCCTACTCCGTGTTCGAGTATTTTCAAAATACAGGCCCAAAACATGTTGAAAATCGATATTTAAGGTGCCCAAAGGCAATATGTGTATGCTTCTTCTGTACCCGTTTATATCTCAAATTCTAGCTCAAAACACCCGAAAATTCGATATTTTTGGGTCCCAGAAGCGATCTCTACATGCCTAGTCAGTGCTAGAATATTTTCAAAATATATGTCCAAAACATGCTAAATATCGATATTTTAGGTGCCCAAAGTCGATATGTGCATACATCTTCTGTACCCGTTTATATCCCAAATTCAAGCTCAAAACACTCAAAAATTCGATATTTTTGGGTCCCAGAAACGACCTGTACATGCCTACTCCGTGTTAGAGTATTTTTAAAATACAGGCCCAAAACATGCTGAAAATCGATATTTTAGGTGCCCAAAGTCAATATGTGTATTAATTTTTTATACCCGTTTATATCCCAAATTCAGGCTCAAACCACCCGAAAATTCGATATCTTTGGGTCCCAGAAGCAATCTGTACATGCCTACTCAGTGCTAGAATATTTTCAAAATATAGTCCCAAAACATGCTAAATATCGATATTTTAGGTGCCCAAAGTCGATATGTGCATGCATCTTCAGTACCCGTTTATATCTCAAATTTAGCCTCAAAAAACCCAAAAATTCAATATTTTTAGGTCCCAGAAGCGATCTGGACATGCCTACTCAGTGTTAGAGTATTTTCAAAATACAGGCCCAAAACATGCTGAATATCGATATTTTAGTTGCCCAAACTGAATATGTGTATGCATCTTCTGTACCAGTTTATATCCCAAATTCAGGCTCAAAACACCTAAAAATTCGATATTTTTGGGTCCCAGAAGCGATCTGTACATGCATACTCAGTGTTAGAGTATTTTCAAAATACAGGCCCAAAACATAATAAAAATCGATATTTTAGGTGCCCAAACTGAATATGTGTATGCATCTTCTGTACCCGTTTATATTTCAAATTCAGGCTCAAAACACCCGAAAATTCAATATTTTTGGGTCCCAAAAGCGATCTGTACACGCCTACTCAGTGCTAAAACATTTTCAAAATATAGGCCCAAAACATGTTAAAAATCGATATTTTAGGTGCAAAAAGTCGACATGTGCATGCATCTTCCGTACCCGTTTATATTCCAAATTCAGGCTCAAAACACCCGCAAATTCAATATTTTTGGGTCCCAGAAGCGATCTGTACATGCCTACTCAGTACTAGAATGTTTTCAAAATATAGGCCCAAAACATGCTCAAAATCTATTTTTTAGGTGTCCAAAGTCGATATGTGCATACATCTTCTGTACCCGTTTATATCTCAAATTCAGGCTCAAAACACCCGAAATTTCGATATTTTTGGGTCCCAGCAGCGATCTGTACATGCCTACTCAGTGCTAATATATTTTTAAAATATAGTCCCAAAACATGTTAAAAATCGATATTGTAGGTGCCCAAAGTCGATATGTGCATGCATCTTCTGTACCTGTTTATATCTCAAATTAAGGCTCAAAACACCCGAAAATTCGATATTTTTGGGTCCCAGAAACGACCTGTACATGCCTACTCCGTGTTAGAGTATTTTCAATAGACAGGCCCAAAACATGCTGAAAATCGATAGTTTAGGTGCCCAAAGTCAATATGTGTATTCATCTTTTGTATCAGTTTATATCCCAAATTCAGGCTCAAAATACCTGAAAATTCGATATTTTTGGGTCCCAGAAGCGATCTGTACATGCCTACTCAGTGTTAGAGTATTTTCAAAATACAGGCCCAAAACATAATAAAAATCGATATTTTAGGTGCCCAAACTGAATATGTGTATGCATCTTCTGTACCCGTTTATATCTCAAATTCAGCCTCAAAACACCCGAAAAATCGATATTTTTGGGTTCCAGAGGCGTTTTGTACATGCCTACTCATTGCTAGAACATTTTCAAAATATAGGAGCAAAACATGCTCTAAATCGATATTTTAGGTGCAAAAAGTCGACATGTGCATGCATATTCAGTACCCGTTTATATTTCAAATTCAGGCTCAAAACACCCTAAAATTCAATATTTTTGGGTCCCAGAAGCGATCTGTACATGCCTACTCAGTGCTAGAATGTTTTCAAAATACAGTGCCAAAACATGCTCAAAATCGATATTGTAGGTGCCCAAAGTCGATATGTGCATACATCTTCTGTACCTGTTTATATCTCAAATTCAGGCAAAAAACAAAAGAAAATTTCATATTTTTGGGTCCCAGAATCGATCTGTACATGCCTACTCCGTGTTAGAGTATATTCAAAATACAGGCCCAAAACATGCTGAAAATCGATATTTTAGGTGCCTAAAGTCAATATGTGTATGCTTCTTCTGTACCCGTTTATATCTCAAATTCTGGCTCAAAACACCCGAAAATTCGATATTTTTGGGTCCCAGAAGCGATCTCTACATGCCTACTCAGTGCTAGAATATTTTCAAAATATAGGTCCAAAATATGCTAAATATCGATATTTTAGGTGCTCAAAGTCGATATGTTCATGCATCTTCTGTACCCGTTTATATCCCAAATTCAAGCTTAAAACACTCGAAAATTCAATATTTATGGGTCCCAGAGGCGATTTGTACATGCCTACTCAGTGCTAGAATATTTTCAAATTATAGGCCCAAAACATGCTCAAAATCGATATTTTAGGTGCAAAAAGTCGATATGTGCATGAATCTTCATTACCCGTTTATATTTCAAATTTAGATTCAAAATACCCGAAAGTTCATTTTTTTTTTGGTCCCAGAAGCGATTTGTACATGCCTACTCAGTGCTTGAATGTTTTCAAAATATAGGCTCAAAACATGCTAAAAATCGATATTTTAGGGGCCCAAAGTCGATATGTGCATGCATCTTCTGTACCCGTTTATATCCCAAATTCAAGCTCAAAACACTAGAAAATTCAATATTTATGGGTCCCAGAAGCGATCTGTACATGCCTACTCAGTGTTAAAGTATTTTTTTTAAATACAGGCCCAAAACATGCTGAAAATCGATATTTTAGGTGCCCAAACTTAATATGTGTATGCATCTTCTCTACTTGTTTATATCCCAAATTCAGGCTCATAACACTCGAAAAATCGATATTTTCGGGTCTCAGAGGCGATTTGTACATGCCTACTCAGTGCTAGAATATTTTCAAATTCTAGGGCCAAAACATGCTCAAAATCTATATTTTAGGTGCAAAAAGTCGATATGCGCATGTATCTTCAGTACCCGTTTATATTTCAAATTCAGATTCAAAACACCCGTAAATTCGATATTTTTGGGTCCCAGAAGCGATCTGTATATGCCTGCTCAGTGCTAGAATGTTTTCAAAATATAGGCTCAAAACATGCTAAAAATCGATATTTTAGGTGTCCAAAGTCGATATGTGCATACATCTTCTGTACCCGTTTATATCTCAAATTCAGGCTCTAAGCACCCGAAAATTCGATATTTTTGGGTCCCAGAAACGACCTGTACATGCCTACTCCGTGTTAGAGTATTTTTAAAATACAGGCCCAAAACATGCTGAAAATCGATATTTTCGGTGTCCATAGTCAATATGTGCATACATCTTCTGTACCCGTTTATATCTCAAATTCATGCTCAAAACACCCAAAAATTCGATTTTTTTTGGGTCCCAGAAGCAATCTGTACATGCCTACTCAGTGCTAAAATATTTCCAAAATATAGTCCCAAAACATGCTCGAAATCTATATTTTAGGTGCAAAAAGTCGATATGTGCATGAATCTTCAATACCCGTTTATATTTCAAATTCAGATTCAAAACACCTGAAAATTCGATATATTTGGGTCCCAGAAGCAATCTGTACATGCCTACTCAGTGCTAGAATATTTTCAAAATATAGGCCCAAAACATGCTAAATATCGATATTTTAGGTGCCCAAAGTCGATATGTGCATGCATCTTGTGTACCCGTTTATATCTCAAATTCAGCCTCAAAACGCCCGAAAATTCGATATTTTTGGGTCCCAAAAGCAATCTGTACATGCCTACTCAGTGCTATAATGTTTTCACAATATAGTCCGAAAACATGCTGAAAATCGATATTTTAGGTGCCCAAAGTCAATATGTGTATTCATCTTTTGTTCCCGTTTACATCCCAAATTCAGGCTCAAAACACCCGAAAATTCGATATCTTTGGGTCCCAGAAGCAATCTGTACATGCCTACTCAGTGGTAGAGTATTTTCAAAATACAGGCCCAAGACATGCTCAAAACTGATATTTTTGGTGCCCAAACTGAATATGTGTATGCATCTTCTGTACCCGTTTATATCTCAAATTCAGCCTCAAAACACTAGAAAAAACGATATTTTTGGGTCCCAGAAGCGATATGTAAATACTTTCTCAATGTTAGAATATTTTAAAAATACAGGCCCAAAACATGCTGAAAATCGATAATTTAGGTGCCCAAAGTCGATATGTGCATGCATCTTCTGTACCCGTTTATATCCCAAATTCAAGCTCAAAACACTCGAAAATTCAATATTTATGGGTCCCAGAAGCGATCTGTACATGCCTACTCAGTGTTAAAGTATTTTTTTTAAATACAGGCCCAAAACATGCTTAAAATCGATATATTAGGTGCCCAAACTTAATATGTGTATGCATCTTCTGTACCTGTTTATATCCCAAATTCAGGCTCAAAACACTCGAAAAATCGATATTTTCGGGTCTCAGAGGCGATTTGTACATGCCTACTCAGTGCTAGAATATTTTCAAATTCTAGGCCCAAAACATGCTCAAAATCTATATTTTAGGTGCAAAAAGTCGATATGTGCATGAATCTTCAATACCCGTTTATATTTCAAATTCAGATTCAAAACACCCGAAAATTCGATATATTTGGGTCCCAGAAGCAAGCTGTACATGCCTACTCAGTGCTAGAATATTTTCAAAATATAGGCCCAAAACATGCTAAATATCGATATTTTAGGTGCCCAAAGTCGATATGTGCATTCATCTTGTGTACCCGTTTATATCTCAAATTCAGCCTCAAAACGCCCGAAAATTCGATATTTTTGGGTCCCAGAAGAGATATGTACATGCCTACTCAGTGCTAGAATGTTTTCACAATATAGGGTCGAAACATGCTAAAAATCGATATTTTAGGTGTCCAAAGTCGATATGTGCATACATCTTCTGTACCCGTTTATATCTGAAACTCATGCTCAAAACACCCGAAAATTCGATATTTTTGGGTCCCAGAAGCAATCTGTACATGCCTACTCAGTGCTAAAATATTTCCAAAATATAGTCCCAAAACATGTTAAAAATCAATATCTTAGGTGCCCCAAGTCGATATCTGCATGCATCTTCTGTACCTGTTTATATCTCAAATTCAGGCTCAAAACACCCGAAAATTCGATATTTTTGGGTCCCAGAAACGACCTGTACATGCCTACTCCGTGTTAGAGTATTTTCCAAATACAGGCCCAAAACATGCTGAAAATCGATATTTTAGGCGATCAAAGTCAATATGTGTATTCATCTTTTGTATCCGTTTATATCCCAAATTCAGACTCAAAACACCCGAAAATTCGATATCTTTGGGTCCCAGAAGCAATCTGTACATGCCTACTCAATAATAGAATATTTTCAAAATACAGGCCCAAAACATGCTGAAAATCGAAATTTTTGGTGCCCAAAGTCAATATGTGCATGAATCTTCTGTACCCGTTTACATCCCAAATTCAGGCTCATAGCACCCGAAAAATCGATATTTTTGGGTCCCAGAAGCGATCGGTATATGCCTACAAAGTGCTAGAATATTTTCAAAATATAGGCCCAAAACATGTTAAAAATCGATATTTTGGGTGCCCAAAGTCGATATGTGCATGAATCTTCTGTATCCGTTTATATCTCAAATTCAGTGTCAAACCACCCGAAAATTCGATATTTTTGGGTCCCAGAAGCGATCTGTACATGCCTACTCAGTGCTTGAACATTTTCAAAATATAGGCCCAAAACATGCTCAAAATCGATATTTTAGGTGCAAAAAGTCGACATGTGCATGCATCTTCAGTACCCGTTTATATTTCAAATTCAGGCTCAAAACACCCGAAAAATCGATATTTTTGGGTCCCAGAATCGATCTGTACATGCCTACTCCGTGTTAGAGTATTTTCAAAATACAGGCCCAAAACATGCTGAAAATCGATATTTTAGGTGCCCAAAGTCAATATGTGTATTCATCTTTTATACCCGTCTATATCCCATATTCAGGCTCAAAACACCCGAAAATTCGATATTTTTGGGTCCCAGAAGCGATCTGTACATGCCTACTCCTTGTTAAAATGTTTTCAAGATACAGACCCTAAACATGCTCAAAATCGATATTTTAGGTGCAAAAAGTCGATATGTGCATGCATCTTCAGTACCCGTTTATATTTCAAATTCAGATTCGAAACACCCGAAAATTCGATATTTTTGGGTCCCAGAAGCGATCTGTATATGCCTGCTCAGTGCTAGAATGTTTTCAAAATAGAGGCTCAAAACATGCTAAAAATCGATATTTTAGGTGTCCAAAGTCGATATGTGCATACATCTTTTGTACCCGTTTATATCTCAAATTCAGGCTCAAAACACCCAAAAAGGCGATATTTTTGGGTCCCAGAAGCGATCTGTACATGCCTACTCAGTGCTAGAATATTTCCAAAATATAGTCCCAAAACATGCTAATAATCGATATTGTAGGTGCCCAAAGACGATATGTGCATGCATCTTCTGTACCTGTTTATATCTCATATTCAGACTCAAAGCAACCGAAAATTCGATATTTTTGGGTCACAGAAATGATCTATACATGCTTACTCCGTGTTAAAGTATTTTCAAAATACAGGCCCGAAACATAATAAAAAAAGATATTTTAGGTGCCCAAAGTCAATATGTGCATGCATCTTCTATACCTGTTTATATCTCAAATTCAGGCTCAAACCACCCGAAAATTCGATATCTTTGGGTCCCAGAAGCAATCTGTACATGCCTACTCAGTGCTAGAATATTTTCAATATATAGGCCCAAAACATGCTAGATATCGATATTTTAGGTGCCCAAAGTCGATATGTGCATGCATCTTCAGTACCCGTTTATATTTCAAATTGAGGCTCATAACACCCAAAAATTCAATATTTTTGGGTCCCAGAAGCAATCTGTACATGCCTACTCAGTGCTAGAATATTTTCTAAATAAAGCCTTAAAACATGCTAAAAATCGATATTTTAGGTGTCCAAAGTCGATATGTGCATGCATCTTCTGTACCCGTTTATATCTCAAATTCAGGCTCAAAACACTAGAAAATTCGATATTTTTGGGTCCCAGAGGCGATTTGTTCATGCCTACTCAGTGCTAGAGTATTTTCAAATTATAACCCCCAAACATGCTCAAAATCTATATTTTAGGTGCAAAAAGTCGATATGTGCATGAATCTTCAGTACCCGTTTATATTTCAAATTCAGATTCAAAGAACTTGAAAATTCAATATTTTTGGGTCCCAGAAGCGATCTGTACATGCCTACTCAGTGCTTGAATGTTTTTAAAATATAGGCTCAAAACATGCTCAAAATCTATATTTTAGGTGTCCAAAGTCGATATGTGCATACATCTTCTGTACCCGTTTATATCTCAAATTCAGGCTCAAAACACCCGAAAATTCGATATTTTTGCGTCCCAGAAGCGATCTGTACATGCCTACTCAGTGCTAAAATATTTCCAAAATATAGTCCCAAAACATGTTAAAAATCGATATTGTAGGTGCCCAAAGTCGATATGTGCATGCATTTTCTGTACCTGTTTATATCACAAATTCAGGCTCAAAATACCCAAAAATTCGATATGTTTAGGTCCCAGAAACGACCTGTACATGCCTACTCCGTGTTAGAGTATTTTCAAAATATAGTCCCAAAACATGCTGAAAATCGATATTTTAGGTGCCCAAAGTCAATATGTGTATTCATCTTTTGTTCCCGTTTATATCCCAAATTCAGGCTCAAAACACCCGAAAATACGATATCTTTGGGTCCCAGAAGCAATCTGTACATGCCTACTCAGTGCTAGAATATTTTCAAAATATAGGCCCAAAACATGCTGAAAATCGATATTTTAGGTGCCCAAAGTCAATATGTGTATGCATCTTCTGTACCCGTTTATATCTCAAATTCAGCCTCAAAACACCCGAAAAATCGATATTTTTGGGTCCCATAAGCGATATGTAAATACTTTCTCAATGTTAGAATATTTTAAAAATACAGGCCCAAAACATGCTGAAAATCGATAATTTAGGTTCCCAAAGTCGATATGTGCATGCATCTTCTGTACCCGTTTATATCCCAAATTCAAGCTCAAAACACTCGAAAATTCAATATTTATGGGTCCCAGAAGCGATCTGTACATGCCTACTCAGTGTTAAAGTATTTTTTTTAAATACAGGCCCAAAACATGCTAAAAATCGATATTTTAGGTGCCCAAACTTAATATGTGTATGCATCTTCTGTACCTGTTTATATCCCAAATTCAGGCTCAAAACACTCGAAAAATCGATATTTTCGGGTCTCAGAGGCGTTTTGTACATGCCTACTCAGTGCTAGAATATTTTCAAATTCTAGGCCCAAAACATTCTCAAAATCTATATTTTAGGTGCAAAAAGTCGATATGTGCATGAATCTTCAATACCCGTTTATATTTCAAATTCAGATTCAAAACACCCGAAAATTCGATATCTTTGGGTCCCAGAAGCAATCTGTACATGCCTACTCAGTGCTAGAATATTTTCAAAATATAGGCCCAAAACATGCTAAATATCGATATTTTAGGTGCCCAAAGTCGATATGTGCATGCATCTTGTGTACCCGTTTATATCTCAAATTCAGCCTCAAAACGCCCGAAAATTCGATATTTATGGGTCCCAGAAGAGATATGTACATGCCTACTCAGTGCTAGAATGTTTTCACAATATAGGGTCGAAACATGCTAAAAATCGATATTTTAGGTGTCCAAAGTCGATATGTGCATACATCTTCTGTACCCGTTTATATCTCAAATTCATGCTCAAAACACCCGAAAATTCGATATTTTTGGGTCCCAGAAGCAATCTGTACATGCCTACTCAATGCTAAAATATTTCCAAAATATAGTCCCAAAACATGTTAAAAATCAATATTGTAGGTGCCCCAAGTCGATATCTGCATGCATCTTCTGTACCTGTTTATATCTCAAATTCAGGCTCAAAACACCCGAAAAGTCGATATTTTTGGGTCCCAGAAACGACCTGTACATGTCTACTCCGTGTTAGAGTATTTTCCAAATACAGGCCCAAAACATGCTGAAAATCGATATTTTAGGTGCCCAAAGTCAATATGTGTATTCATCTTTTGTACCCGTTTATATCCCAAATTCAGGCTCAAAACACCCGAAAATTCGATATCTTTGGGTCCCAGAAGCAATTTGAACATGCCTACTCAGTGCTAGAATATTTTCAAAATATAGGCCCAAAACATGCTAAATATCGATATTTTAGGTGCCCAAAGTCGATATGTGAATGCATCTTCTTTACCCGTTTATATCTCAAATTCAGCCTCAAAACACCCAAAAATTCCATATTTTTGGGTCCCAGAAGCGATCTGTACATGCCTACTCAGTGGTAGAGTATTTTCAAAATACAGGCCAAAAACATGCTCAAAACCGATATTTTTGGTGCCCAAACTGAATATGTGTATTCATCTTCTGTACCCGTTTATATCTCAAATTCAGCCTCAAAACACCCGAAAATTCGACATTTTTGGGTCCCAGAAGCGATCTGTACATGCCTACTCAATAATAGAATATTTTCAAAATACAGGCCCAAAACATGCTCAAAACCGATATTTTTGGTGCCCAAACTGAATATGTGTATGCATCTTCTTTACCCGTTTATATCTCAAATTCAGCCTCAAAACACCCAAAAATTCAATATTTTTGGGTCCCAGAAGTGATCTGTACATGCCTACTCAGTGGTAGAGTATTTTCAAAATACAGGACCAAAACATGCTCAAAACCGATATTTTTGGTGCCCAAACTGAATATGTGTATGCATCTTCTGTACCCGTTTACATCCCAAATTCAGGATCAAAGCACCCGAAAATTCGATATTTTTTGGTCCCAGAAGCGATCTGTATATGCCTACTCAGTGCTAGAATATATTCAAAATATAGGCCCAAAACATGTTAAAAATCGATATTTTGGGTGCCCAAAGTCGATATGTGCATGCATCTTCTGTATCCGTTTATATCTCAAATTCAGTGTCAAACCACCCGAAAATTCGATATTTTTGGGTCCCAGAAGCGATCTGTACATGCCTACTCAGTGCTTGAACATTTTCAAAATATAGGCCCAAAACATGCTCAAAATCGATATTTTAGTTGCAAAAAGTCGACATGAGGATGCATCTTCAGTATCCGTTTATATTTCAAATTCAGGCTCAAAACACCCGAAAATTTAATATTTTTGGGTCCCAGAAGCAATCTGTACATGCTTACTTAGTGCTAGAATGTTTTTAAAATATAGCCTCAAAACATGCTAAAAATCGATATTTTAGGTGTCCAAAGTCGATATGTGCTTGCATCTTCTGTACCCGTTTATATCTCAAATTCAGGCTCAAAACACCCGAAAATTCGATATTTTTGGGTCCCAGAAGCGATCTCTACATGCCTACTCAGTGCTAGAATATTTTCAAAATATAGGCCCAAAACATGCTAAATATCGATATTTTAGGTTTCCAAAGTCAATATGTGTATTTATCTTTTGTACCCGTTTATCTCCCAAATTCAGGCTCAAAACACCCGAAAATTCGATATCTTTGGGTCCCAGAAGCAATCTGTACATGCCTACTCAGTGCTAGAATATTTTCAAAATATAGGCCCAAAACATGCTAAATATCGATATTTTAGGTGCCCAAAGTCCATATGTGCATGCATCTTCTGTACCCGTTTATATCTCAAATTCAGCCTCAAAACACCCGAAAATTCGATATTTTTGGGTCCCAGATGCGTTCTGTACATGCCTACTCAGTGCTAGAACATTTTCAAAATATAGGCCCAAAACATGCTCAAAATCGATATTTTAGGTGCAAAAAGTCGACATGTGCATACATCTTCAGTACCCGTTTATATTTCAAATTGAAGCTCAAAACACCCGAAAATTCAATATTTTTGGGTCCCAGAAGCAATCTGTTCATGCCTACTCAGTGCTTGAATGTTTTCAAAATATAGGCTTAAAACATGCTAAAAATCGATATTTTAAGTGTCCAAAGTCGATATGTGCATGCATTTTCTGTACCTATTTATACGTCAAATTCAGGCTCAAAACACCCGAAAATTCGATATTTTTGGGTCCCAGAAGCGATCTGTACATGCCTACTCAGTGCTAGAATGTTTTCAAAATATAAGATAAAAACATGCTATAAATCTTTATTTTAGGTGTCCAAAGTCGATATTTGCATACATCTTCTGTACAAGTTTATATCTCAAATTCAGTCTGAAAACACCCGAAAATTCGATATTTTTGGGTCCCAGAAGCGATCTGTACATGCCTACTCAGTGCTAAAGTATTTCCAAAATATAGTCCCAAAACATGTTAAAAATCGATATTGAAGCTGCCCAAAGTCGATATCTGCATGCATCTTCTGTACCCGTTTATATCTCAAATTCAGGCTCAAAACACCCGAAAATTCGATATTTTTAGGTCCCAGAAACGACCTGTACATGCCTACTCGGTGTTAGAGTATTCTTAAAATACAGGCCCAAAACATCCTGAAAATCGATTTTTAGGTTCCCAAAGACAATATGTGTATTCATCTTTTGTACCCGTTTATATCCCAAATTCAGGCTCAAAACACCCGAAAATTCGATATCTTTGGGTCCCAGAAGCAATCTGTACATGCCTACTCAGTGCTAGAATATTTTCAAAATATAGGCCCAAAACATGCTAAATATCGATATTTTAGGTGCCCCAAGTCGATATGTGCATGCATCTTCTGTACCCGTTTATATCTCAAATTCATGCTCAAAACACCCGAAAATTCGATATTTTTGGGTCCCAGAAGAGATCTGTACATGCCTACTCAGTGCTAGAATGTTTTCACAATATAGGGTCGAAACATGCTAAAAATCGATATTTTAGGTGTTTAAAGTCGATATGTGCATACATCTTCTGTACCCGTTTATATCTCAAATTCATGCTCAAAACACCCGAAAATTTGATATTTTTGTGTCCCAGAGGCGTTCTGTACATGCCTACTCAGTGCTAGAACATTTTCAAAACATAGGCCCAAAACATGCTCAAAATCGATATTTTAGGTGCAAAAAGTCGACATGTGCATGCATCTTCAGTACCCGTTTATATTTCAAATTCAGGCTCAAAACACCCGAAAATTCAATATTTTTGGGTTCCAGAAGCAATCTGTATATGCCTACTCAGTGCTAGAATGTTTTTAAAATATAGCCTTAAAACATGCTAAAAATCGATATTTTAGGTGCCTAAGTCGATATGGGAATGCATCTTCTGTACCCGTTTATATCCCAAATTCAAGCTCAAAACACTAGAAAATTTAATATTTATGGGTCCCAGAAGCGATCTGTACATGCCTACTCAGTGTTAAAGTATTTTTTTTAAATAAAGGCCCAAAACATGCTGAAAATCGATATTTTAAGTGCCCAAACTTAATATGTGTATGCATCTTCTGTACCTGTTTATATCCCAAATTCAGACTCAAAACACTCGAAAAATCGATATTTTTGGGTCTCAGAGGCGATTTGTACATGCCTACTCAGTGCTAGAATATTTTCAAATTCTAGGACCAAAACATGCTCAAAATCTATATTTTAGGTGCAAAAAGTCGATATGTGCATGCATCTTCAGTACCCGTTTATATTTCAAATTCAGGCTCAAAACACCCGAAAATTCAATATTTTTGGGTCCCAGAAGCAATCTGTATATGCCTACTCAGTTCTAGAATGTTTTTGTAATATAGCCTCAAAACATGCTAAAAATCGATATTTTAGGTGTCCAAAGTCGATATGTGCATGCATCTTCTCAACCCGTTTATATCTCAAATTCAGGCTCAAAACGCCCGAAAATTCGATATTTTTGGGTCCCAGAAGCAATCTGTACATGCCTACTCCGTGTTAGAGTATTTTCAAAATACAGGCCCAAAACATCCTGAAAATCGATATTTTAGGTTCCCAAAGTCAATATGTGTATTCATCTTTTGTACCCGTTTATATCCCAAATTCAGGCTCAAACCCCCCGAAAATTCGATATCTTTGGGTCCCAGAAGCAATCTGTACATGCCTACTCTGTGGTAGAGTATTTTGAAAATACAGGCCCAAAACATGCTCAAAACCGATATTTTTGGTGCCCAAATTGAATATGTGTATGCATCTTCTGTACCCGTTTATATCTCAAATTCAGCCTCAAAACACCCAAAAATTCGATATTTTTGGGTCCCAGAGGCGTTCTGTACATGACTACTCAGTGATAGAACATTTTCAAAATATAGGCCCAAAACATGCACAAAATCGATATTTTAGGTGCAAAAAGTCGACATGTGCATGCATCTTCAGTACCCGTTTATATTTCAAATTCAGGCTCAAAACACCCGAAAATTCAATATTTTTGGGTCCCAGAAGAGATCTGTACATGCCTACTCAGTTTTAGAATGTTTTTGTAATATAGCCTCAAAACATGCAAAAAATCGATATTTTAGGTGTCCAAAGTCGATATGTGCATGCATCTTCTCAACCCGTTTATATCTCAAATTCAGGCTCAAAACACCCGAAAATTCGATATTTTTGGGTCCCAGAAGCAATCTGTACATGCCTACTCCGTGTTAGAGTATTTTCAAAATACAGGCCCAAAACATCCTGAAAATCGATATTTTAGGTTCCCAAAGTCAATATGTGTATTCATCTTTTGTACCCGTTTATATCCCAAATTCAGGCTCAAAACCCCCGAAAATTCGATATCTTTGGGTCCCAGAAGCAATCTGTACATGCCTACTCAGTGCTAGAATATTTTCAAAATATAGGCCCAAAACATTCTAAATATCGATATTTTAGGTGCCCAAAGTCCATATGTGCATGCATCTTCTGTACCCGTTTATATCTCAAATTCAGCCTCAAAACGCCCGAAAATTCGATATTTTTGGGTCACAGAGGCGTTCTGTACATGCCTACTCAGTGCTAGAATGTTTTCAAAATATAGGTTTAAAACATGCTAAAAATCGATATTTTAGGTGTCCAAAGTCGATATTGGCATACATCTTCTGTACCCGTTTATATCTCAAATTCAGTCTCAAAACACCCGAAAATTCGATATTTTTGGGTCCCAGAAGCAATCTGTACATGCCTACTCAGTGCTAAAATATTTCCAAAATATAGTCCCAAAACATGTTAAAAATCGATATTGTAGGTGCCCAAAGTCGATATCTGCATGCATCTTCTGTACCTGTTTATATCTCAAATTCAGGCTCAAAACACACGAAAATTCGATATTTTTGGGTCCCAGAAACGACCTGTACATGCCTTATCCGTGTTAGAGTATTTTCAAAATACAGGCCCAAAACATGCTGAAAATCGATATTTTAGGTGCCCAAAGTCAATATGTGTATGAATCTTTTATACCCGTTTATATCCCAAATTCAGGCTCAAAACACCCGAAAATTCGATATCTTTAGGTTCCAGAAGCAATCTGTACATGCCTACTCAGTGCTAGAATATTTTCAAAATATAGGCCTAAAACATGCTAAATATCGATATTTTAGGTGCCCAAAGTCGACATGTGCATGCATCTTCTGTACCCGTTTATATCTCAAATTCAGCCTCAAAACACCCAAAAATTCAATATTTTTGGGTCCCAGAAGCGATCTGTACATGCCTACTCAGTGTTAAAGTATTTTCAAAATACAGGCTTAAAACATGCTCAAAATCGATATTTTAGCTGCCCAAACTGAATATGTGTATGCATCTTCTGTACCCGTTTATATCTCAAATTCAGCCTCAAAACACCCGAAAATTCGATATTTTTGGGTCCCAGAGGCGTTCTGTACATGCCTACTCAGTGCTAGAACATTTTCAAAATATAGGCCCAAAACATGCTCAAAATCGATATTTTAGGTGCAAAAAGTCGACATGTGCATGCATCTTCAGTACCCGTTTATATTTCAAATTCAGGCTCAAAACACCCGAATATTCAATATTTTTGGGTCCCAGAAGCAATCTGTACATGCCTACTCAGTGCTAGAATGTTTTCAAAATATAGGCCCAAAACATGCTCAAAATCGATATTTTAGGTGCAAAAAGTCGATATGTGCATGCATCTTCTGTACCCGTTTATATCTCAAATTCAGGCTCAAAACACCCTAAAATTCGATATTTTTGCGTCCCAGAAGCAATCTGGACCTGCCTACTCCGTGTTAGAGTATTTTCAAACTACAGGCCCAAAACATAATGAAAATAGATATTTTATGTGCCCAAAGTCAGTATGTGTATGAATCTTCTGTACCCGTTTATATCCCAAATTCAGGCTCAAAACACCCGAAAATTCGATGTTTTTGGGTCACAGAAGCGATCTCTACATGCCTACTCAGTGCTAGAATATTTTCAAAATATAGTACCAAAACATGCTAAAAATAGATATTATAGGTGCCCAAAGTCGATATGTGCATGGATCTTCTGTACCTGTTTATATCTCGAATTCAGGCTAAAAAAAAAAGAAAATTTGATATTTTTGGGTCCCAGAATCGATCTGTACATGCCTACTCCGTGTTAGAGTATTTTCAAAATACAGGACCAAAACATGCTGAAAATCGATAGTTTAGGTGACCAAAGTCAATATGTGTATGCTTCTTCTGTACCCGTTTATATATCAAATTCAGGCTCAAAACACCCGAAAATTCGATATTTTTGGGTCCCAGAAGCGATCTGTACATGCCTACTCCTTGTTAGAATGTTTTCAAGATACAGACCCAAAACATGCTCAAAATCGATATTTTAGGTGCAAAAAGTCGATATGTGCATTCATATTCAGTTCCCGTTTATACTTCAAATTCAGATTAAAAAAACCCAAAAATTCGATATTTTTGGGTCCCAGAAGCAATCTGTATATGCCTGCTCAGTGCTAGAATATTTCCAAAATATAGTCATAAAACATGCTGAAAATCGATATTGTAGGTGCCCAAAGTTGATATGTGCATGCATCTTCTGTACCTGTTTATATCTCAAATTCAGGTTCAAAACACCCGAAAATTCAAAATTTTCGGTCCCAGAAATGATTTATACATGCTTACTCCGTGTTAGAGTATTTTCAAAATACAGGCCCAAAACATAATGAAAAAAGATATTTTAGGTGCCCAAAGTCAATATGTGCATGCATCTTCTGTACTTGTTTATATCTCAAATTCAGGCTCAAAACGCCCGAAACTTCGATATTTTTGGGTCCCTGAAGCGATCTGTACATGCCTACTCAGTGCTAGAATATTTTCACTATATAGTCCCAAAACATGCTAAAAATCGATATTGTAGGTGCCCAAAGTCGATATGTGCATGCATCTTCTGTACCTTTTTATATCTCAAATTCAGGCTCAAAACACCCGAAAATTCGATATTTTTTGGTCCCAGAATCGATCTGTACATGCCTACTCAGTGCTAGAATATTTTCATAATATAGTCCCAAAACATGCTAAAAATCGATATTGTAGGTGCCCAAAGTCGATATGTGCATGCATCTCCTGTACCTGTTTATATCTCAAATTCAGGCTCAAAACACCCGAAAATTCGATATTTTCGGGTCCCAGAAATGATCTGTACATGCTTACTCCGTGTTGGAGTATTTTCAAAATACAGGCCCAAAACATAATAAAAATAGATATTTTAGTTGCCCAAAGTCAATATGTGTATGAATCTTCTGTACCAGTTTATATCCCAAATTCAGGCTCAAAACACCCAAGAATTCGATATTTTTGTGTCCCAGAAGCGATCTGTACATGCCTACTCAGTGCTAGAATGTTTTCAAAATATAGGCTCCAAACATGCTCAAAATCGATATTTTAGGTGCAAAAAGTCGACATGTGCATGCATCTTTTATACACGTTTATATCCCAAATTCAGACTCAAAACACCCGAAAATTCGATATTTTTGGGTCCCAGAAGCAATCTGTACATGCCTACTCCGTGTTAGAGTATTTTCAAAATACAGGCCCAAAACATAATGAAAATAGATATTTTAGGTGCCCAAAGTCAATATGTGTATGAATCTTCTGTACCCGTTTATATCCCAAATTCAGGCTCAAAACACCCTAAAATTCGATATTTTTTGGTCACAGAAGCGATCTCTACATGCCTACTCAGTGCTAGAATATTTTCAAAATATAGTACCAAAACATGCTAAAAATAGATATTATAGGTGCCCAAAGTCGATATGTGCATAGATCTTCTGTACCTGTTTATATCTCAAATTCAGGCTAAAAAAAAAAGAAAATTTGATATTTTTGGGTCCTAGAATCGATCTGTACATGCCTACTCCGTGTAAGAGTATTTTCAAAATATAGGCCCAAAACATGCTGAAAATCGATATTTTAGGTTCCCAAAGTCAATATGTGTTTTCATCTTTTATACCCGTTGATATCCCAAATTCTGGCTCAAAACACCCGAAAATTCGATATCTTTGGGTCCTAGAAACAATCTGTACATGCCTACTCAGTGTTAGAGTATTTTCAAAATACAGGCCCAAAACATGCTCAAAATCGATATTTTAGGTGCCCAAACTAAATATGTGTATGCATCTTCTGTACCCGTTTATATCTCAAATTCAGCCTCAAAACACCCGAAAAATCGATATTTTTGGGTCCCAGAGGCGTTCTGTACATGCCTACTCAGTGCTAGAAAATTTTCAAAATATAGGCCCAAAACATGCTCAAAATCGATATTTTATGTGCAAAAAGTCGACATGTGCATGCATCTTCAGTACCCGTTTATATTTCAAATTCAGGCTCATAACACCCGAAAATTCGATATTTTAGGGTCCCAGAAGCAATCTGTACATGCCTACTCAGTGCTAGAATATTTAAAAATATAGCCTCAAAACATGCGAAAAATCGATATTTTAGGTGTCCAAAGTCGATATGTGCATGCATCTTCTGTACCCGTTTATATCTCAAATTCAGGCTCAAAACACCCGAATATTCGATATTTTTGCGTCCCAGAAATGATCAATACATGCTTACTCCGTGTTAGAGTGTTTTCAAAATACAGGCCCAAAACATAATGAAAAAAGATATTTTAGGTGCCCAAAGTCAATATGTGCATGCATCTTCTGTACCTGTTTATATCTCAAATTCAGGCTCAAAACGCCCGAAACTTCGATATTTTTGGGTCTCTGAAGCGATCTGTACATGCCTACTCAGTGCTAGAATATTTTCACTATATAGTCCCAAAACATACTAAAAATCGATATTGTAGGTGCCCAAAGACGATATGTGCATGCATCTTCTGTACCTTTTTATATCTCAAATTCTGGCTCAAAACACCCGAAAAGTCGATATTTTTGGGTCCCAGAAGCGATCTGTACATGCCTACTCAGTGCTAGAATATTTTCAAAATATAGTCCCAAAACATGCTAAAAATCGATATTTTAGGTGCCCAAAGTCGATATGTGCATGCATCTTCTGTACCTGTTTATATCTCAAATTCAGGCTCAAAACACCCGAAAATTCGATATTTTTGGTTCCCAAAAATGATCTGTACATGCTTACTCCGTGTTAGAGTATTTTCAAAATACAGGCCCAAAACATAATAAAAATAGATATTTTAGGTGCCCAAAGTCAATATGTGTATGAATCTTATGTACCAGTTTATATCCCAAATTCAGGCTCAAAACACCGGAAAATTCGATATTTTTGGGTCCCAGAAGCGATCTGTACATGCCTACTCAGTGCTAGGATGTTTTCAAAATATAGGCTACAAACATGCTCAAAATCGATATTTTAGGTGCAAAAAGTCGACATGTGCATGCATCTTCAGTTCACGTTTATATTTCAAATTCAGACTCAAGACACCCGAAAATTCGATATTTTTGGGTCCCAGAATCGATCTGTACATGCCTACTCCGTGTTAGAGTATTTTCAAAATACATGCCCAAAACATGCTGAAAATCGATATTTAAGGTGACCAAAGGCAATATGTGTATGCATCTTTTGTACCCGTTTATATCTCAAATTCAGGCTCAAAACACGCGAAAATTCGATAATTTTGGGTAACAGAAGCGATATCTACATGCCTATTCAGTGCTAAAATATTTTCAAAATATAGGTCCAAAACATGCTAAATATCGATATTTTAGGTGCCCAAAGTCGATATGTGCATGCATCTTCTGTACCCGTTTATATCCCAAATTCAAGCTCAAAACACTCGAAAATTTGATATTTTTGAGTCCCAGAAACGACCAGTACATGCCTACTCCGTGTTAGAGTATTTTCAAAATACAGGCCCAAAACATGCTGAAAATCGATATTTTTGGTGCCCAAAGTCAATATCTGTATTTATCTTTTATACCCGTTTATATCCCAAATTCAGGCTCAAAACACCCGAAAAATCGATTTTTTTGGGTCCCAGAGGCGTTCTGTACATGCCTACTCAGTGCTAGAACATTTTCAAAATATAGGCCCAAAACATGCTCAAAATCGATATTTTAGGTGCCCAAAGTCGACATGTGCATGCATCTTCAGTACCCGTTTATATTTAAAATTCAGGCTCAAAACACCCGAAAATTCAATATTTTTGGGTCCCAGAAGCAATCTGTACATGCCTACTCAGTGCTAGAATGTTTTCAAAATATAGCCTCAAAACATGCTAAAAATCGATATTATAGGTGTCCAAAGTCGATATGTGCATGCATCTTCTGTACCCGTTTATATCTCAAATTCAGGCTCAAAACACCCGAAAATTCGATATTTTTGCGTCCCAGAAGCAATCTGTACATGCCTACTCCGTGTTAGAGCATTTTCAAAATACAGGCCCAAAACATAATGAAAATCGATATTTTAGGTGCCCAATGTCAATATGTGTATGAGTCTTCTGTACCCGTTTATATCCCAAATTAGTGCTAGAATATTTTCAAAATATAGGCCCAAAACATGCTCAAAATCGATATTTTATGTGCAAAAAGTCGATATGTGCATGCATCTTCAGTACCCATTTATATTTCAAATTCAGGCTCAAAACACCCGAAAATTCGATATTTTTGGGTTCCAGAAGCGATCTGTACATGCCTACTCAGTGCTAGAATGCTTTCAAAATATAGGCTCAAAACATGCCAAAAAAAAAAAAGATTTTATGTGTCCAAAGTCGATATGTGCATGCATCTTCTGTACCCGTTTATATCTCAAATTCAGGCTCAAAACACCCGAAAATTCGATATTTTTGGGTCCCAGAAGCGATCTGTACATGCCTACTCCGTGATAGGGTTTTTTCAAAATACAGTCCCAAAATATGCTGAAAATCGATATTTAAGGTGCCCAAAGTCAATATGTGTATGCATCTTCTGAAACCGTTTGTATCCCAAATTCAGGCTCAAAACACCCGAAAATTCGATATTTTCGGGTCCCAGAAGCGATCTGTACAACCCTACTCAGTGCTAGAATATTTTCAAAATAGGCCCAAAACATGCTAAATATCGATATTTTAGGTGTCCAAAGTCAATATGTGCATGCATCTTCTGTACCCGTTTATATCTCAAATTAAGGCTCAAAACACCTAAAAATTCGATATTTTTGGGTCCCAGAAGCGACCTGTACACGCCTACTTCGTGTTTAGAGTGTTTTCAAAATATAGGCCCAAAACATGCTGAAAATCGATATTTTAGGTGACTGATGTCAATATGTGCATGCATCTTCTGTACCCGTTTATATCCCAAATTCAGGCTCAAAACACCCGAAAATTCAATATTAAGGGGTCCCAGAAGCGATCTGTACATGCCTACTCAGTGCTAGAATATTTTCAAAATATAGGCCCAAAACAAGCTAAATATCGATATTTTAGGTGCCCAAAGTCGATATGTGCATTCATCTTCTGTACCCGTTTATATCTCAAATTCAGGCTCAAAACACCCGAAAATTCGATATTTTTGTGTCCCAGAAGCGATCTGTACATGCCTACTCCATGTTAGAGTATTTTCAAAATACATGGCAAAACATGGCTTAAAATCGATATTTAGGTTCCCAGATTCAATATGTGTATGCATCTTCTGCACTCGTTTATATCCCAAATTCATGCTCAAAACACCCAAAAATTCAATATTTTTGGGTCCAAGAAGCGATCTGTACATGTCTACTCCATGTTAGAGTATTTTCAAAATACATGGCAAAACATGGCTTATAATCGATATTTTAGGTGCCCAGAGTCAATATGTGTAAGCATCTTCTGCACCCGTTTATATCTCAACTTCAGGCTCAAAACACACGAAAATTCGAAATTTTTGGGTCCCAGAAGCGATCTGTACATGTCTACTCCCTGTTAGAGTATTTTCAAAATACAGGCCCAAAACAGAATAAAAATCGATATTATAGGTGACCAAATTCAATATGTGTATGAATCTTCTGTACCCGTTTGTATCCCAAATTCAGGCTCAAAACATCCGAAAATTCGATATTTTTGGGTCCCAGAAGCGATCTGTACATGCCTACTCAGTTCTAGAATATTTTCAAAATATAGGCCCAAAACATGCAAAAAATCGATATTTTAGGTGTCCAAAGTCGATATATGCATGCATATTCTGTATATGTTTATATCTCAAATTCAGGCTCAAAACACCCGAAAATTCGATATTTTTGGGTCCCAGAAACGATCTGTACATGCCTACTCCGTGTTAGGATTTCTTCAAATTACAGGCCCAAAAGAAGCTGAAAATCGATATTTTAGGTGCCTTGAGTCAATATGAGTATGCATCTTTTGTACCCGTTTATATCCCAAATTCAGGCTCAAAACATCCAAAAATTCGATTATTTTTGGGTCCCAGAAGCGATCTGTACATACCTACTGAATGCTAGAATATATCTAAAATATAGGCCCAAAACATGCTAAAAATCGATATTTTGAGTGCCCAAAGACGATATGTGCATGGATCTTCAGTACCCGTTTATATCTGAAATTCAGGCTCAAAACACAGGAAAATTTGATATTTTTGGGTCCCAGAAGCAATCTGTACATGCCTACTCCGTGTTAGAGTATTTTTTTAAATACAGGCCCAAATATGCTAAAAATCGATATTTTAGGTGCCCAAAGTCGATATGTGCATCCATCTTCTGTACCCGTTTATATCTCAAATTCAGGCTCAAAACACACGAAAATTCGATATTTTTGGGTCCCAGAAGCGATCTGTACATGCCTACTCAGTTCTAGAATATTTTCAAAATATAGGCCCAAAACATGCAAAAAATCGATATTTTAGGTGTCCAAAGTCGATATGTGCATGCATCTTCTGTACCCGTTTATATCTCAAATTCAGGCCCAAAACACCCGAAGATTAGATATTTTTGGGTCCCAGAAGCGATCTGTACATGCCTAATCCATGTTAGAGTATTTTTTTAAATACAGGCCCAAAACATGCTCAAAATCGATATTTGGGTGCCCAAAGTCGATATGTGCATGCATCTTCTGTACGCGTTTATATCTCATATTCAGGCTCAAAACACCCAAAATTCGATATTTTTGAGTCCCAGAAGCGATCTCTACATGCCTACTTAGTGCTAGAATATTTTCAAAATATAGGCCCAAAACATGCTCAATATCGATATTTTATGTGCAAAAAGTCGATGTGTTCATGCATCTTCAGTACCCGTTTATATTTCAAATTCAGGCTCAAAACACCCGAAAATTCGATATTTTTGGGTCCCAGAAGCGATCTGTACATGCCTACTCAGTGCTAGAATGTTTTCAAAATATAGGCTCAAAACATGCCAAAAATAAAAATTTTATGTGCCCAAAGTCGATATGTGCATGCATGTTCTGTACCCGTTTAGATCTCAAATTCAGGCTCAAAACACCCGAAAATTCGATATTTTAGGGTCCCAGAAGCAATCTGCACATGTCTACTCCGTGTTAGAGTATTTTCAAAATACAGGCCCAAAGCATAATGAAAATCGATATTTTAGGTGCCCAAAGTCAATATGTGTATGAATCTTCTGTACCAGTTTGTATCCAAAGTTCAGGCTCAAAACACCCGAAAATTCGATATTTTTGGGTCCCAGAAGCGATCTGTACATGCCTACTCTGTGATAGGGTTTTTTCAAAATACAGTCCCAAAACATGCTGAAAATCGATATTTTAGGTCCCCAAAGTCAATATGTGTATGCATCTTCTGTAACCGTTTATATCCCAAATTCAGGCTCCAAACATCCGAAAATTCGATATTTTTGGGTCCCAGAAGCGATCTGTACAAGCCTACTCAGTGCTAGAATATTTTCAAAATAGGCCCAAAACATGCTAAATATCGATATTTTATGTGTCCAAAGTCGATATGTGATTGCATCTTCTGTACCCGTTTATATCTCAAATTCAGACTCAAAACACCCGAAAAGTTGATATTTTTGGGTCCCAGAAGCGATCTGTACATGCCTACTCCGTGTTAGAGTATTTTCAAAATACATGGCAAAACATGGCTTAAAATCGATATTTTAGGTGCCCAGAGTCAATATGTTAATGCATCTTCAGCACCCGTTTATATTCCAAATTTAGGCTCAAAACACCCGAAAATTCGATATTTTTGGGTCCCAGAAGCGATCTGTACAAGCCTACTCAGTGCTAGAATATTTTCAAAATATAGGCCCAAAACATGCTAAATATCGATATTTTAGGAGTCCAAAGTCGATATGTGCATGCATCTTCTGTACCCGTTTATATCTCAAATTCAGGTTCAAATCACCCGAAAATTCGATATTTTTGGGTCCCAGAAGCTATCTGAACATGCCTACTCCGTGTTAGAGTATTTTCAAAATACATGGCAAAACATGGCTTAAAATCGATATTTTAGGTGCCCAGAGTCAATATGTTAATGCATCTTCAGCACCCTTTTATATCCCAAATTTAGGCTCAAAACACCCGAAAATTTGATATTTTTGGGTTCCAGAAGCGATCTGTACATGCCTACTCAGTGTTAGAGTATTTTCAAAATACATGGCAAAACATGGCTTAAAATCGATATTTTAGGTGCCCAGAGTCAATATGTGTATGCATCTTCTTTACCCGTTTATATCTTAAATTCAGGCTCAAACTACCCGAAAATTCAATATTTTTGGGACCCAGAAGCAATGTGTACATACCTACTGAGTGCTAGAATATTTTCAAAATATAGCCGAAAACATGCTAAAAATCGATATTTTGAGTGCCCAAAGTCGATATGTGCATGGATCTTCTGTACCCGTTTATTTCTCAAATTCAGGCTCAAAACACCCGAAAATTCGATATTTTTGGGTTCCATAATCTATCTGGACATGCCTACTCTGTGTTAGAGTATTTTTTAAAATACAAGCCCAAAACATGCTCAAAATCGATATTTTGGGTGCCCAAAGTCGATATGTGCATGCATCTTCTGTACCCGTTTATATCTCAAATTCAGGCTCAAAACACCTGAAAATTCGATATTTTTGGGTCCCAGAAGCGGTTTGTACATGCCTACTCAGTGTAAAATATTTTCAAAATATAGGCCCAAAACATGCTAAAAATCGATATTTTAGGTGCCCAAAGTCGATATGTGCATGCATCTTCTGTACCCGTTTATATCTCAAATTCAGGCTCACAACACACGAAAATTCTATATTTTTGGGTCCCAGAAGCGATCTGTTCATGCCTACTCAGTGCTAGAATATTTTCAAAATATAGGCCCAAAACAAGCTAAAAATCGATATTTTGAGTTCCCAAAGTCGATATGTGCATGGATCTTCTGTACCCGTTTATATCTCATATTTAGGCTCAAAACACCCAAAATTCGATATTTTTGGGTCCCAGAAGCGATCTGTACATGCCTACTTAGTGCTAGAATATTTTCAAAATATAGGCCCAAAACCTGCTCAAAATCGATATTTTAGGTGCAAAAAGTCGATATGTGAATGCATCTTCTGTACCCGTTTGTATAACAAATTCAGGCCTAAAACACCCGAAAAATCGATATTTTTGGGTCCCAGAAGCGATCTGTACATGCCTACTCAGTTCTAGAATATTTTCAAAAAATAGGCCCAAAACATGCAAAAAAACGATATTTTAGGTTCCCAAATTCGATATGTGCATGAGCTTCTGTACCTGTTTTTATCTCAAATTCAGGCTCAAAACACCTGAAAATTCGATATTTTTGGGTCCCAGAAGCGATCTGTACATGCCTACTCCATGTTAGAGTATTTTTTAAAATACAGGCCCAAAACATGCTCAAAATCGATATTTTGGGTGCCCAAAGTCGATATGTGCATGCATCTTCTGCACCCGTTTATATCTCAAATTCAGGCTCAAAACACCCGAAAATTCGATTTTTTGGGTCCCAGAAGCGATCTGTACATGTCTACTCCGATTTAGAGTATTTTCAAAATACAGGCCCAAAAACATAATGAAAATCGATATTTTAGGTGCCCAAAGTCAATATGTGTATGAATCTTCTGTACCCGTTTGTATAACAAATTCAGGCTTAAAACACACGAAAATTCGATATTTTTGGGTCCCAGAAGCGATCTGTACATGCCTACTCAGTGTAAAATATTTTCAAAATATAGTCCCAAAACATGCTAAAAATCGATATTTTAGGTGCCCAAAGTCGATATGTGCATGCATCTTATGTACCCGTTTATATCTCAAATTCAGGCTCAAAACACACGAAAATTCGATATTTTTGGGTCCAAGAAGCGATCTCTACATGCCTACTCCGTGTTAGAGTATTTTTTTAAATACAGGCCCAAAACATGCTAAAAATCGATATTTTGGGTGCCCAAAGTCGATATGTGCATGTATCTTCTGTACCCGTTTATATTTCAAATTCAGGCTTAAAACACCTGAAAATTCAATATTTTTGAGTCCCAGAAGCGATCTGTACATGCCTACTCAGTGCTAGAATGTTTTCAAAATATTGGCTCAAAACATGCTAAAAATCAAAATCTTATGTGTCCAAAGTCGATATGTGCATGCATCTTCTGTACCCGTTTATATCTCAAATTCAGGCTCAAAACACCCGTAAATTCGATATTTTTGGGTCCCAGAAGCGATCTGTACATGTCTACTCCGATTTAGAGTATTTTCAAAATACAGGCCCAAAACATAATAAAAATCGATATTTTAGGTGCCCAAAGTCAATATGTGTATGAATCTTCTGTACCCATTTGTATAACAAATTCAGGCTTAAAACACCCAAAAATTCGATATTTTTGGGTCCCAGAAGCGATCTGTACATGCCTACTCAGTTCTAGAATATTTTCAAAAAATAGGCCCAAAACATGCAAAAAATCGATATTTTAGGTGTCCAAAGTCGATATGTCCATGCATCTTTAGTACCTGTTTTTATCTCAAATTCATAATTAAAACACCCGAAAATTCGATATTTTTGGGTTGAAGAAGCGATCTGTACATGCCTACTCCGTGTTAGGGTTTTTCAAAATACAGTCCTAAAAGATGCTGAAAATCGATATTTTAGGTGCCCAAAGTCAATATGTGTATGCATCTTCTGTACCCGTGTATATCTCAAATTCAGGCTCAAAACACCCGAAAATTCGATATTTTTGGGTTCCAGAAGCGATCTGTACATGCCTACGCCGTGTTAGAGTATTTTCAAAATACAGGGCAAAACATGGCTTAAAATCGATATTTTAGGTGCCCAGAGTCAATATGTGTATGCATCTTCTTTACCCGTTTATATCTCAAATTCAGGCTCAAAAAACCCTGAAAATTCGATATTTTTGGGTCCCAGAAGCGATCTGTACATGCCTACTCAGTGCTAAAATATTTTCAAAATATAGGCCCAAAACATGCTGAAAATAGATATTTTGAGTGCCCAAAGTCGATATGTGCATGGATCTTCTTGTACCAGCCCTGGCCTTGTCTCATTGAAGAATCTGTTACCTTGTTCTTGAGGGTGTAGTTGTTGGTTGGTTGTGAAGTTGGAGACGTGATTGGTGTTCAGTTGAGGTAAAAATAAACTTCAGTAGTAAAATTACTTACTTTATTCCTTAAATTAATTCTATGGAATTTTGTGCCTTGTCTTAAGGAGCCCAGAGGAAGATGTCTGGTCTTTCTAGATTGAGATGGTAGTGTCCTAACTGAGTCTCTTCTCAGTCGTTTATCTCTATTCTCTAACTTGAGTTGACAGCTATGTCTGGATACAATATTACCAACTTGATGGTTATGCTTTTCTGTGGTTTACCTGTGGCCATGTGGTAGGATGAATCACGTGGGACTATGGTCATGAGGCCTGAGTCATGCCTGAAAGGACCCTTGCTTCTATCTCCATATACCTATACTGTTAAATAGTTCGTGATACCTGGTTATCATACTTTCTATCTCTTGTCTATTTATTTAATGCCGGTTCTGGACAGGTAGTCTGTTATCTGACCCTATCTAATCTTATCGTTTACCTGCCTTGCCTCATGGTACGGTACAATCGCTCAGTCCGCTACCCAAATTATCTGTCCCAGATGATCTTTATTGTGGGAACAAATTTACAATAATTGGCCTCTTCAAAGATTACTCATCTAGAGTAAAGGGACTGAGTAGCTAGGAAATTAACAATGAATACTTAAAATTAAAAAATGGACCTTAAAGACATTGGCACACAGTATACTTAAAATTAACATCAATACATGAATATAAATACATTGGTACATAAAGAAATAATCTTAAAATTAATGTGTTGAGCTAGGTGCTTGTAGGTATATGTATGTAAGCTAAACCTATGCTGATGATTCACACATTAAGGAAGGGTAAGCATTATTGCTATGTTGAGTCTGTGATGGAGCAGTTAAAATATTCTTTTCAAGACGAGATAACACAGTATAACGTCGATAGACCTTCCTAATGCAAAATAAGAAAATCACTGTACAGGCCAAAAGAATCAGACATGGAATTATAAATGTAGGTAGCAATACTTCGTGATCCAGATATGGAGGAATCAAATTATCAGATAAGGATGTTTGAATCATCGTATCATTGAGTAGACTCAATAGTTTCACTTTTTCTGAAACAACTGATAATTGGGAGATATTAAACAAGTCGACATTATACGAAATATGTTGAAAGGTGGAAGAGAGAGTCATGTTTTCAAGCAAGTGATGTTTACTAGGTAAGGTAACTATTCTCTTGGATCGTATTTCACATGAATCTGCTGCCTTATAGTAGCCTTTAAGCAGACCATGTGTAGTGTCATTAGGGCAGATCAGTGTTACTTGTGTCTCAGCAGGAAAGTATAGATAGTGGAAATTAAAGAAATGACGATGAAAGAGAGTTTGATTAGTAACAGATTTGAAAGTACATGCAGAGAGTGCTTGATGAGTATCCCTTTGACTTAAAGTAATTGGACATGGTGCATCATTTGGAGCTTGAAATGCAAACAAATATGCAGGACAAACATATAAATGAAGATATGCTGCATGGCAATTGAGAAATTGAGCTTCACTAAGCACATCAACAAGAGAATAATCATCACTAAGAACAATATTTATAGGTTGGGAATCTAACATTAAAAGATTATTTTCTACATTCATTGGGAATGGTTGTACTGCATAGCCTGTGAAGGACATCTTACTCTTCATTGGAATAGTAATTAGTATATATTCTGGTATTAAAATACTGTTCATGACTGTATAATAATATTCCAGATTAGGTTCATGAAATATGGGAGTAAGATGGTAGTTCATCATAGCTATTACAAGTGCATCCTGCAATTGTTTGATTGGTAATAATCGCGAGTTAACCTTACCTAAACCTGCAGTAATTACATCCTTAATTAATGTTTGACATGACTCCCTAAGTCCTTGTACTTGAATTTCAGTTTCCTGCCAACTAACAGATATAAATAGAAGCCTAAGAATGCTATATGAGTTTTCTATTTCTGTAGATAATAGTTGCTGTTGTTTATTTAAAGCATCATAAATGGTATTCAAGTTTTTATCAATGATCTGAACACTTTTATATATTTGCCTGACTACCTTACCCTGATTTACAACTGTTTGTCCTACAACATTCAATTTTTGGGATAATGCCTGCACATCACTATCCATTGCAGTACCAAAGAGTGCCTTAGATATTTCACCTAAAAAATTAACTAAACCACGCTCCTGGCGGTGATGGTGGCTCTGAGCAATTGGATTCTTATGTAATAGGCGAGCAATGTAACTAAGGTCGCTTAATTCCTTCATAGTGCGTTGAACCTTAAAGGACATGACTGAATATAATGCCCTGAAATCACTAAATGCCATCGAGTCATTCCTGTCAGGCAAAACTAGTGTATCATTAAGTATCTGCAATCCTTGCTCAACGGCAGAAAATTTGCGAAATAAATCAGATATATCTTGTAAGGAATAAGAAATAGTAATAACATCTACCGTCACCAATATTTTACCAAATTGTTGGACGAGCGCTCCCGGGATAAGCACATCATCATTAGGGACGGTGGTTACGTCAGCGTAACCTGTTGTTGCCGCGAGTATGGCTATGAAAACCATAATATATGTTGAGTTGGGCCACATCTGTAAGAAGAATTATAATCTTTTATTTCTTCGCCGATCGGAGTTTCTGTTTATAATTGTTTATTTTATGATTATCAGTAGTAGAGATAATATTACTAGGAAGAGGAAATAGGTCATGTTCCAGAGATTTTGATTGGTTATTTAGATGGTGGGTTTGCGCGCTTTTAACCAATTTCTTTATTCTGTCTACATGAACAATATCATCCGCCTGAGTAAAATTATGCTTTATGGCAATCTTAGTGCCCCTGCCTACTACAGATATAACAGTGTACGGTCCCGTGAACCGAGGCAGAAGTTTCGAAGTTCGATCGGGTACCTGTAACATTACCTGATCACCTGGAGTGAAGGTTTGCGTTTTTGCTTAATTATGTTGCCTTATACGCATTTTATTTCTGCTAGCCTGTAAATTGTTTTGTACCTCATGATGAATTTGTTGAAATGCAACTCGCTGTCGTTCAGCGTAGTCGTCCATGTTGTAGCATGGCCTCTGTGTGGGAATTGTTATATCATATGGAAGACGTTTCTGCACGCCAAATATTATTTCATGAGGAGTCTTACCCACTGTTTCCGTTTTTGTAGCGTTTATAGAACAGACTGTCATATCAATCCAGTCCTCCCATGTGGAAGGGATTTTATTTATTGCCCCCCGAAGTACTTCTAATATTTTACGGTTTTGCCGTTCTGCTAACCCATTAGATGCAGGGTGATATGCTAATACAAACGTTTGCTTAATATTATAAAATTCAGATATCTTCTGTAAGATACTGTTACGAAATTCCTTACCATTATCTGAAATAATGATCTTGGGACATGTAAATGGACATATGAATTTGGATATAAATTTATGTGCAACCTCTTCTGCTGTTTTCGTTTTCAGTGGAGCTACCACCAAATATCTAGAAAAATGATCAACCACAGTTAATAAATAATTCGAGCCCTGATGTGACTGTGGGAGGGAGAGTAAATCCATTCCTACTATTTCCCATGGTTCACTCGGCATTGGATATTCCCCTAATGGAGCTGGTCCAATTGGATGTCCCTTATTTGCATTGCATGTTTCGCATTGAGCGATATGTGTTGCAACATCTACTTTCATTGTATGCCAATAGTACTTAGTACGGAGAGTGGACAGACATCGATCTCTGCCAGGATGTCCTGCTGTATTATGATATAAGGTTAATACTGAGGGAATCAAGGATTGTGGTATTACTATTTGATCAGTTTGAATGTTACGTTTCCTAAGTTTCCTATAAACAACATTATCATAAAGGGAGAAGTTATTTATGCTAATGGGTAATTCCTGACCATCATAATCATCACCTGAGTTTAATGAGTAATGTATTGCTTTTATCATAGAATCCTGTTGCTGATGTATACGAACTGCATTGAAGTCAAAGTCTATGGGTGACTTAGAAACTGAAGAGACAGGATGTCTGCTTAAAGCATCTGCTACATGATTTAATCGACCTGGAAGGTATTTAATATCAATATGCGGTTGAAATCCCTGAATTGTTAGATACCATCTAGCCAATTTCCCCGTGAGATTTTGAGTTTTCAGGAAGCCAATAATCGGTTGGTGATCTGTAAAAACTTGTAAAGGATATCCCAACACGATTTCCCTGAAGGTACGAAGTGCCCATACTACAGCCAAAGTTTCCTGTTCTGTTACAGAGTAACGAGTTTCCTGTGCATTTAATATTCTAGAGGCATACGCAATTACCTGACACCGACCTTTAGCAATTTCTTGCATAAGGACAGCGCCTAAACCTAATGAAGAAGCATCGGTACAAATTATAAAAGGTAACGAAAAATCTGGGAATGCAAGAATTGGAGCTGATACCAATTTATCCTTTAGTAATTCAAAGCTCAGCTGTTGTTCAGGCATCCATACAAAATCTGCATTTTTCTTGAGGAGATTATTTAGGGGCTTTGCTATTTGGGAAAAGTTTCTTACAAAGCTTCTATAATAAGAACATAAACCCAAGAATGACTTTACATTAGTTGCATTTTTTGGAGTAGGGAATTCTTTCATTGCTCGTATTTTATCAGATTGTGTATGGAGCCCTTTGCTATTGATGGTATGACCTAAAAATTTTATTTCCCGTCTAAGAAAGTGACATTTAGACATTTTAAGTTTAAGGCCTACCTGATGCAACCTATGCATAACCTTCTTTAATGTTTCTAAATGTGAAGGAACGTCCTTTGAAAAAATAATCAAATCGTCTAAATAAGCAATGACTTCATTATTGATATCGCCAAAAAGAAAATTTACCATACGCTGAAATGTGGATGGAGCATTACATAACCCAAATGGCATACGGGTGTATTCATAATGACCATGGGGAGTACTAAATGCCGTAATGGGTTGACTTTTATCATCTAATGCTACTTGCCAGTACCCACTGACTAAGTCTAATGTGGAGAATATAATAGGTTTTGTTTCACCAATGTTAGACAAAACATCTCTCAATAGAGGGAGGGGATATTTATCTTTAATTGTAGCATTATTTATTTTCCTGTAATCAATTACTGGTCTAAATTCACCATTATTTTTTGAAACCAAAAACATAGGGCTGTTATAAGGGGAGTGAGAATTCTTAATAATGCCTTCATCCAACATTTCACTTACCATTTCATTTACCATTTTCTGCCTACTATGAGGTAATCTATATGCTCGAGTATAAATAGGTTGAGGGGATGTTAGGGTAATGGTATGCTTTATAATATCGGTTTTTCCTAAGGATTCACCAGGTAGGGCAATCGCATCTCGATATATAGCTAGAATGTTGATAAGATCATCACGATAAGGTGGAAAATCACCGCCATGGACAAAATTACTAAGTTGTTCCCTTCCATGACTGTCAATATGATTCCCTTCGGTAAGAACCGATGCAATATTTCCTTGTGGTATTTGATCCAACTTCCATCTGTACAGATCACATAGATATGTTCCCTTTTTCACCTGAATATTGGTAGATGTTTTATTAAAGAGATAGATAGTAGCAATATTACTATCATTTACACTGGTTAAAGTAGATTCTAATCCCAGGTTCTTTATTTTCACTGACTCTATTAAGGATAGAACATTAGTATGTGGCTGTACATGAGATGGAAGCTTTACCTTCAATTTATGGACGAAATTTGGAGTTAATATAGTATTACATGCAGCAATAGCCTTTAAGATAATGGAGTCGTTTCCATCATTTGTATTATGAATTGAGTGAACGTTACTTGAACGTAAATAATGGCCAGGACAATCCTGTATTGGAATACATTTATTTTTGAAACGTATTATTTTAAATACTGGGTTAATGACAATATCCTGCCTAATAATGTCTGATAGTCCCAATACACCGTCTGTTGGTAGATCATAATTCCTTATTATATAGAATTTTATGTTTATATGGTTAGTTCCCTTTTCTAACCTTACAGGAAGGGTTAGTTTCCCTATGACCTGTAATTTATTTCCTGTTATGGCTGACAATTCTATGTCAATGGGCTCTAATTTATTATGTAAATGTCGCTGGGGATTTAAGTTGCACAATCTCTTAAAGGAATTTTCAGATAACAATGAAACTGCCGCGCCTGTGTCTATCATTAAAGAGGTGTTACAATGTAATACCTGTACAGGGATTGATAGTACATTACCGGTGGAGGCGACGACAGGGTTTATGGGACGTACTACTTTCTGGGATGTTGCCATTTCGAATATTGGGGTGGTCTCGTTTCGTACCTCGTGTTTCTTTGCATGTCCTCTTTCATTCTTTTAAGCACCACACATTCATCTGAGGAATGTGAAGTGGACTCATGTAAATGACAATATTTATTGGAATAAGAATACTTATTACGTTTCCATTGATAATTCCCCTTAGAATTATGTAAGAAATAACAGTCACTGGTATAATGATTAGTTTTGTTGCAATGTTTACAAAATTTCCTTTGTGACTTTCCTTGATTTGATGTGGCACTATTATTGAAAGTCTTCGTTTCCATTGATGGAGCAACATGTAATGCACGAGGTACGCTCTGAGGGTCTTTCATACTAAGTTTGGAAGCTAACTTGATTAGTTTGTCATTAGGACCAAAGGAATGTTTAGGAATATCCAAACGATATGTTTCTTTTAACAGTAACGTAAATTGGACATATTCGATTAATTTAATAACATTATCGAAGGTAATATTCCCATTATGTACCCAAGGTGAGGACTTTAATGATTCTTTGGCATCTAAGGCTAGGGACCCTGCTAATGCAAGTGCTTTTGCTGGATCATGTGCAGTTATGTTATCTGCATTTGTTTTAGCCATTCTTTGGACCCATGACAATGACCCATGGAGCTGACCATCTCCAAAAATATCTATGAGTGACTCCCTAAACGTATCATATGACGTTAAGTTATCAGGGTCAGAAAAAGCACTTGCTGTTAGCATATAGCTAGCTGGACTATCTGGTGCAATATGACCTCGCACAAACCTAATCTTATCTATATCCTGATTAATTTCTGCCTGACAAAATGCATCCTCCAAATGTCGCAAAAAGAGATGAATTCCATATCTTGGATTATCTCCCGTATATTGCTTCAAATAATTAGGGGTTGGTAATACTCTCACTGTTTGAAATTGGTTAGGCATAGCAGGTGAAGTTTGGCTAGAAGGAGTAGGGTTAGAGACATTAGGGGATTGTAGAGAAGTGGCCATGATTGGAGAGGATACAAGATGATATGGAATACCAGATCGAGTTTTAGAAGGAGATAGGATGGAAGAAGCAGAAGGAGATTCGTATGTGTCGGCACCAGGAATAAGACTTTGGGACACAGGGGATGAATTTTCTAGCCCGGAGCTCAATGAATCATTGGTAGTGGTATTCAATGTTAGGTTTGGGTCGTTTGGATGTTTAATGGGGGAAAATATATCGAAGCTCTGCTTTAACTTAATGAAAGTATTCTTTTTAGACATCAAATGAGGAACCTATAGCTTTCTAACATGTTCGTGAACAAATGGAAAATAATGTAATGTAATTTGTAAATGTACCTACGTTTTTGTGTAGAGTGATGCTGCTACGATGGTGACGACGTGATGACGAGGTCGAGCTGGGGTGTTGCCTGACGAGTCGATGTCGTGAAGATGAGACGATGTTGAAGTGATGAGGCGAAGATGATTAGTTAGCTCGCACACTAACACACTAATAGTCGTTATTGAAGTGAAGACGATGAACGTTGACTTGCTTTACGAGAGAATTTACGTAAGAGGTGTCAGCTTGGAGGTGATGGAGTGATGGCGTTGTCCTTACGAGAGCATTTACGTAACAGGATCGCCGATATGGTAGTGATGAAGTGATGATTGTTTGTTGTGAAGTGGATGAGGTCCTCCTTGTATGTCGCGTTGTAGTTATCTTGGAGCAGGAGACCTTTGTAGGTAATTTACTTGTGGCATAAATCTCCCTCGTTAGAGGTCATAAGATTATCACCACTGAAGGAATTGCTTGAGAGAATTTACAAGTCAATCCTTGAACTTGTTCTTAAACAATGTCAGCCTCTGGACTCCTGTGAAGTTTTTACCTTGCAATGTGCACTGTTGCAAAACACCGCCGCCACCATATGTACCAGCCCTGGGCTTGTCTCTTTGAAGAATCTGGTACCTTGTTCTTGAGGGTGTAGTTGTTGGTTGGTTGTGAAGTTGGAGACGTGATTGGTGTTCAGTTGAGGTAAAAATAAACTTCAGTAGTAAAATTACTTACTTTATTCCTTAAATTAATTCTATGGAATTTTGTGCCTTGTCTTAAGGAGCCCAGAGGAAGATGTCTGGTCTTTCTAGATTGAGATGGTAGTGTCCTAACTGAGTCTCTTCTCAGTCGTTTATCTCTATTCTCTAACTTGAGTTGACAGCTATGTCTGGATACAATATTACTAACTTGATGGTTATGCTTTTCTGTGGTTTACCTGTGGCCATGTGGTAGGATGAATCACGTGGGACTATGGTCATGAGGCCTGAGTCATGCCTGAAAGGACCCTTGCTTCTATCTCCAGATACCTATACTGATAAATAGTTCGTGATACCTGGTTATCATACTGTCTATCTCTTGTCTATTTATTTAATGCCGGTTCTGGACAGGTAGTCTGTTATCTGACCCTAGCTAATCTTATCGTTTACCTGCCTTGCCTCATGGTACGGTACATTCTGTACCCGTTTATATCTCAAATTCAGGTTCAAAACACACGAAAATTCGATATTTTTGGGTCCCAGAAGCGATCTGTACATGCCTACTCCGTGTTAGAGTATTTTTTAAAATACAGGCCCAAAACATGCTTAAAATCGATATTTTGGGAGCACAAAGTCGATATGTGCATGCATCTTCGATACCCGTTTATATCTCATATTCAGGCTCAAAACACCCAAAATTCGATATTTTTGGGTCCCAGAAGCGATCTGTATATGCCTACTTAGTGCTAGAATATTTTCAAAATATAGGCCCAAAACATGCTCAAAATCGATATTTTAGGTGCAAGAAGTCGATATGTGCATGCATCTTCAGTACCCGTTTATATTTCAAATTCAGGCTTAAAACACCCGAAAAATCGATATTTTTGGTGCCCAGAAGCAATCTGTACATGCCTACTCAGTGCTAGAATGTTTTCAAAATATAGGCTTAAAACATGCTAAAAATCAAAATTTTATGTGTCCAAAGTCGATATGTGCATGCATCTTCTGTACCCGTTTATATATCAAATTCAGGCTCAAAACACACGAAAATCCGATATTTTTGGGTCCCAGATGCGATCTGTACATGCCTACTCCGTGTTAGAGTATTTTTTAAAATACAAACCCAAAACATGCTTAAAATCGATATTTTGGGTGCCCAAAGTCGATATGTGCATGCATCTTCTATACCCGTTTATATCTCATATTCAGGCTCAAAACAAACAAAATTCGATATTTTAGGTCTCAGAAGCGATCTGTACATGCCTACTCAGTGCTAGAATGTTTTCAAAATATAGGCTCAAAACATGCTAAAAATCAAAATTTTATGTGTCCAAAGTCGATATGTGCATGCATCTTCTATACCCGTTTATATTTCAAATTCAGGCTCAAAACACCCAAAAATTCAATATTTTTGGGTCCCAGAAGCGATCTGTACATGCCTACTCAGTGTAAAATATTTTCAAAATATAGGCCCAAAACATGCTAAAAATCGATATTTTAGGTGCCCAAAGTCGATATGTGCATGCATCTTCTGTACCCGTTTATATCTCAAATTCAGGCTCAAAACACACGAAAATTCGATATTTTTGGGTCCAAGAAGCGATCTCTACATGCCTACTCCGTGTTAGAGTATTTTTTAAAATACAGGCCCAAAACATGCTCAAAATCGATATTTTGGGTGCCCAAAGTCGATATGTGCATGCATTTTCAGTACCCGTTTATATTTCAAATTCAGGCTTAAAACACCCGAAAATTCAATATTTTTGAGTCCCAGAATCGATCTGTACATGCCTACTCAGTGCTAGAATGTTTTCAAAATATTGGCTCAAAACATGCTAAAAATCAAAATCTTATGTGTCCAAAGTCGATATGTGCATGCATCTTCTATACCCGTTTATATTTCAAATTCAGGCTCAAAACACCCGTAAATTCGATATTTTAGGGTCCCAGAAGCGATCTGTACATGCCTACTCAGTGTAAAATATTTTCAAAATATAGGCCCAAAACATGCTAAAAATCGATATTTTAGGTGCCCAAAGTCGATATGTGCATGCATCTTCTGTACCCGTTTATATCTCAAATTCAGGCTCAAAACACACGAAAATTCGATATTTTTGGGTCCAAGAAGCGATCTCTACATGCCTACTCCGTGTTAGAGTATTTTTTAAAATACAGGCCCAAAACATGCTAAAAATCAAAATCTTATGTGTCCAAAGTCGATATGTGCATGCATCTTCTGTACCCGTTTATATCTCAAATTCAGGCTCAAAACACCCGTAAATTCGATATTTTTGGGTCCCAGAAGCGATCTGTACATGTCTACTCCGATTTAGAGTATTTTCAAAATACAGGCCCAAAAAATAATAAAAATCGATATTTTAGGTGCCCAATGTCAATATGTGTATGAATCTTCTGTACCCATTTGTATAACAAATTCAGGCTTAAAACACCCGAAAATTCGATATTTTTGGGTCCCAGAAGCGATCTGTACATGCCTACTCAGTTCTAGAATATTTTCAAAAAATAGGCCCAAAACATGCAAAAAATCGATATTTTAGGTGTCCAAAGTCGATATGTCCATTCATCTTTAGTACCTGTTTTTATCTCGAATTCATAATTAAAACACCCGAATATTCGATATTTTTGGGTTGAAGAAGCGATCTGTACATGCCTACTCCGTGTTAGGGTCTTTCAAAATACAGTCCTAAAAGATGCTGAAAATCGATATTTTAGGTGCCCAAAGTCAATATGTGTATGCATCTTCTGAACCCGTTTATATCTCAAATTCAGGCTCAAAACACCCAAAAATTCGATATTTTTGGGTCCCAGAAGCGATCTGTACATGCCTACGCCGTGTTAGAGTATTTTCAAAATACAGGGCAAAACATGGCTTAAAATCGATATTTTAGGTGCCCAGAGTCAATATGTGTATGCATCTTCTATACCGGTTTATATCTCAAATTCAGGCTCAAAAAACCCCGAAAATTCGATATTTTTGGTTCCCAGAAGCGATCTGTACATGCCTACTCAGTGCTAAAATATTTTCAAAATATAGGCCCAAAACATGCTAAAAATAGATATTTTGAGTGCCCAAAGTCGATATGTGCATGGATCTTCTGTACCCGTTTATATCTCAAATTCAGGCTCAAAACACCCGAAAATTCGATATTTTTGAGTCCCAGAAGCGATCTGTACATGCCTACTCCGTGTTAGAGTATTTTTTAAAATACAGGCCCAAAACATGCTTAAAATCGATATTTTGGGTGCCCAAAGTCGATATGTGCATGCATCTTCTATACCCGTTTATATCTCAAATTCAGGCTCAAAACACACGAAAATTCGATATTTTTGGGTCCCAGAAGCGATCTGTTTATGCCTACTAAGTGCTAGAATATTTTCAAAATATAGGCCCAAAACATGCTAAAAATCGATATTTTGAGTGCCCAAAGTCGATATGTGCATGGATCTTCTGTACCCGTTTATATCTCATATTTAAGGCTCAAAACACCCAAAATTCGATATTTTTGGGTCCCAGAAGCGATCTGTACATGCCTACTTAGTGCTAGAATATTTTCAAAATATAGGCCCAAAACCTGCTCAAAATCGATATTTTAGGTGCCCAAAGTCGATATGTGAATGCATCTTAAGTACCCGTTTATATTTCAACTTCAGGCTAAAAACACCCGAAAATTCGATATTTTTTGGTCCCAGAAGCGATCTGTACATGCCTACTTAGTGCTAGAATATTTTAAAAATATATGCACAAAACATGCTCATAATCGATATTTTAGGTGCAAAAAGTCGATATGTGCATGCATCTTCAGTACCCGTTTATATTTCAAATTCAGGCTCAAAACACCCCAAAATTCGATATTTTTGGGTCCCATAAGCGATCTGTACATGCCTACTCAGTTCAAGAATATTTTCAAAAAATAGGCCCAAAACATGCAAAAAATCGATATTTTAGGTGTTCTAAGTCGATATGTGCATGCATCTTCTGTACCTGTTTTTATCTCAAATTCAGGCTCAAAACACCCGAAAATTCGATATTTTTGGGTCCCTGAAGCAATCTGTACATGCCAACTCCGTGTTAGGGGTATTTCAAAATACAGTCCCAAAAGATGCTGAATATCGATATTTTAGGTGCCCAAAGTCAATATGTGCATGGATCTTCTGTACCCGTTTATATCTCAACTTCAGGCTCAAAACACCCGAAAATTCGATATTTTTGGGTCCCAGAAGCGATCTGTACATGCCTACTCAGTTCTAGAATATTTTCAAAAAATAGGCCCAAAACATGCAAAAAAACGATATTTTAGGTGCCCAAATTCGATATGCGCATGCATCTTCTGTACCTGTTTTTATCTCAAATTCAGGCTCAAAACACCCGAAAATTCGATATTTTTGGGTCCCAGAAGCGATCTGTACATGCCTACTCCATGTTAGAGTATTTTTTAAAATACAGGCCCAAAACATGCTTAAAATCGATATTTTAGGTGCCCAAAGTCGATATGTGCATGCATCTTCTGTACCCGTTTATATCTCAAATTCAGGCTCAAAACACTCGAAAATTCGATTTTTTGGGTCCCAGAAGCGATCTGTACATGTCTACTCCGATTTAGAGTATTTTCAAAATACAGGCCCAAAACATAATGAAAATCGATATTTTAGGTGCCCAAAGTAAATATGTGTATGAATCTTCTGTACCCGTTTGTATAACAATTTCAGGCTTAAAACACACGAAAATTCGATATTTTTGGGTCCCAGAAGCGATCTGTACATGCCTACTCAGTTCTAAAATATTTTAAAAAAATAGGCCCAAAACATGCAAAAAAACGATATTTTAGGTGCCCAAATTCGATATGTGCATGCATCTTCTGTATCTGTTTTTATCTCAAATTCAGGCTCAAAACACCCGAAAATTCGATATTTTTGGGTCCCAGAAGCGATCTGTTCATGCATACTCCATGTTAGAGTATTTTTTTAAATACAGGCCGAAAACATGCTCAAAATCGATATTTTGGGTGCCCAAAGTCGATATGTGCATGCATCTTCTGCACCCGTTTATATCTCAAATTCAGGCTCAAAACACCCGAAAATTCGATTTTTTGGGTCCCAGAAGCGATCTGTACATGTCTTCTCCGATTTAGAGTATTCTCAAAATACAGGCCCAAAACATAATGAAAATCGATATTTTAGGTGCCCAATGTCAATATGTGTATGAATCTTCTTTACCCGTTTGTATAACAAATTCAGGCATAAAACACACGAAAATTCGATATTTTTGGGTCCCAGAAGCGATTTGTACATGCCTACTTAGTTCTAGAATATTTTCAAAAAATAGGCCCAAAACATGCAAAAAATCGATATTTTAGGTGTCCAAAGTCGATATGTCCATGCATCTTTAGTACCTGTTTTTATCTCAAATTCATAATTAAAACACCCGAAAATTCGATATTTTTGGGTTGAAGAAGCGATCTGTACATGCCTACTCCGTGTTAGGGTTTTTCAAAATACAGTCCTAAAAGATGCTGAAAATCGATATTTTAGGTGCCCAAAGTCAATATGTGTATGCATCTTCTGTACCCGTGTATATCTCAAATTCAGGCTCAAAACACCCGAAAATTCGATATTTTTGGGTCCCAGAAGCGATCTGTACATGCCTACGCCGTGTTAGAGTATTTTCAAAATACAGAGCAAAACATGGCTTAAAATCGATATTTTAGGTGCCCAGAGTCAATATGTGTATGCATCTTCTATACCCGTTTATATCTCAAATTCAGGCTAAAAAAAAAACGAAAATTCGATCTTTTTGGGTCCCAGAAGCGATCTGTACATGCCTACTCAGTGCTAAAATATTTTCAAAATATAGGCCCAAAATATGCTAAAAATAGATATTTTGAGTGCCCAAAGTCGATATGTGCATGCATCTTCTGTACCCGTTTATATCTCAAATTCAGGCTCAAAACACCCGTAAATTCGATATTTTTGGGTCCCAGAAGCGATCTGTACATGTCTACTCCGTGTTAGAGTATATTTTAAAATACAGGCCCAAAACATGCTTAAAATCGATATTTTGGGTGCCCAAAGTCGATATGTGCATGCATCTTCTATACCCGTTTATATCTCAAATTCAGGCTTAGAACACACGAAAATTCGATATTTTTGGGTCCCAGGAGCGATTTGTACATGCCTACTTAGTACAAGAATATTTTCAAAAAATAGGCCCAAAACATGCAAAAAATCGATATTTTAGGTGTCCAAAGTCGATATGTCCATGCATCTTTAGTACCTGTTTTTATCTCAAATTCATAATTAAAACACCCGAAAATTCGATATTTTTGGTTGAAGAAGCAATTTGTACATGCCTACTCCGTGTTAGGGTTTTTCAAAATACAGTCCTAAAAGATGCTGAAAATCGATATTTTAGGTGCCCTAAGTCAATATGTGTATGCATCTTCTGTACCCGTGTATATCTCAAATTCAGGCTCAAAACACCCGAAAATTCGATATTTTTGGGTCCCAGAAGCAATCTGTACATGTCTACGCCGTGTTAGAGTATTTTCAAAATAAAGGGCAAAACATGGCTTAAAATCGATATTTTAGGTGCCCAGAGTCAATATGTGTATGCATCTTCTATACCCGTTTATATCTCAAATTCAGGCTCAAAAAAACCCGAAAATTCGATCTTTTTGGGTCCCAGAAGCGATCTGTACATGCCTACTCAGTGCTAAAATATTTTCAAAATATAGACCCAAAACATGCTAAAAATAGATATTTTGAATGCCCAAAGTCGATATGTGCATGGATCTTCAGTACCCGTTCATATCTCAAATTCAGGCTCAAAACACACGAAAATTCGATATTTTTGGGTCCCAGAAGCGATCTGTACATGCCTACTCCGTGTTAGAGTATTTTTTAAAATACAGGCCCAAAACATGCTTAAAATCGATATTTTGCGTGCCCAAAGTCGATATGTGCATGCATCTTCTATACCCGTTTATATCTCAAATTCAGGCTCAAAACACACGAAAATTCGACATTTTTGGGTCCCAAAAGCGATCTGTTTATGCCTACTAAGTGCTAGAATATTTTCAAAATATAGGCCCAAAACATGCTAAAAATCGATATTTTGAGTGCCCAAAGTCGATATGTGCATGGATCTTCTGTACCCGTTTATGTCTCATATTTAAGGCTCAAAACACCCAAAATTCGATATTTTTGGGTCCCAGAAGCGATCTGTACATGCCTATTTAGTGCTAGAATATTTTCAAAATATAGGCCCAAAACATGCTCAAAATCGATATTTTAGCTGCTAAAAGTCGATATGTGAATGCATCTTAAGTACCCGTTTATATTTAAAATTCAGGCTAAAAACACCCGAAAATTCGATATTTTTGGGTCCCAGAAGCGATCTGTATATGCCTACTTAGTGCTAGAATATTTTCAAAATATAGGCAAAAAAATGCTCAAAATCGATATTTTAGGTGCAAAAAGTCGATATGTGCATGCGTCTTCAGTACCCGTTTATATTTCAAATTCAGGCTCAAAACACCCCAAAATTCGATATTTTTGGGTCCCAGAAGCGATCTGAACATGCCTAGTCAGTTCTAGATTATTTTCAAAAAATAGGCCCAAAACATGCAAAAAATCGATATTTTAGGTGTTCTAAGTCGATATGTGCATGCATCTTCTGTACCTGTTTTTATCTCAAATTCAGGCTCAAAACGCCCGAAAATTCGATATTTTTGAGTCCCAGAAGCAATCTGTACATGCCAACTTCGTGTTAGGGGTTTTTCAAAATACAGTCCCAAAACATGCTGAATATCGATATTTTAGGTGCCCAAAGTTGATATGTCCATGCATCTTTAGTACCTGTTTTTATCTCAAATTCAGGGTCAAAACACCCGAAAATTCGATATTTTTGGGTCCCAGAAGCGATCTGTACATGCCTACTCCATGTTAGAGTATTTTTTTAAATACAGGCCCAAAACATGCGCAAAATCGATATTTTGGGTGCTCAAAGTCGATATGTGCATGCATCTTCTGCACCTGTTTATATCTCAAATGCAGGCTCAAAACATCCGAAAATTCGATTTTTTGGGTCCCAGAAGCGATCTGTAAATGTCTACTCCGATTTTGAGTATTTTCAAAATACAGGCCCAAAACATAATGAAAATCGATATTTTAGGTGCCCAAAGTCAATATGTGTATGAATCTTCTGTACCCGTTTGTATAAAAATTTCAGGCTTAAAACACACGAAAATTCGACATTTTTGGGTCCCAGAAGCGATCTGTACATGCCTACTCAGTTCTAGAATATTTTCAAAAAATAGGCCCAAAACATGCAAAAAAACGATATTTTAGGTGCCCAAATTCGATATGTGCATGCATCTTCTGTACCTGTTTTTATCTCAAATTCAGGCTCAAAACACCCGAAAATTCGATATTTTTGGGTCCCAGAAGCGATCTGTACATGTCTACTCCATGTTAGAGTAATTTTTTAAATACAGGCCCAAAACATGCTCAAAATCGAAATTTTGGGTGCCCAAAGTCGATAATTATGTGCATGCATCTTCTGCACCCGTTTATATCTCAAAATAAGGCTCAAAACACCCGAAAATTCGATTTTTAGGGTCCCAGAAGCGATCCGTACATGTCTACTCCGATTTAGAGTATTTTCAAAATACAGGCCCAAAACATAATGAAAATCGATATTTTAGGTGCCCAAAGTCAATATGTGTATGAATCTTCTGTACCCGTTTGTATAACAAATTCAGGCTTAAAACACACGAAAATTCGTTATTTTTGGGTCCCAGAAGCGATTTGTACATGCCTTCTTAGTTCTAGAATATTTTCAAAAAATAGGCCCAAAACATGCAAAAAATCGATATTTTAGGTGCCCAAAGTCGATATGTGCATGCATCTTCTATACCCGTTTATATCTCATATTCAGGCTCAAAACAAACAAAATTCGATATTTTTGGTCGAAGAAGCGATCTGTACATGCCTACTCAGTGTAAAATATTTTCAAAATATAGGCCCAAAACATGCTAAAAATCGATATTTTAGGTGCCCAAAGTCGATATGCGCATGCATCTTCTGTACCCGTTTATAACTCAAATTCAGGCTCAAAACACACGAAAATTCGATAATTTTGGGTCCAAGAAGCGATCTCTACATGCCTACTCCGTGTTAGAGTATTTTTTAAAATACAGGCCCAAAACATGCTCAAAATCGATATTTTGGGTGCCCAAAGTCGATATGTGCATGTATCTTCTGTACCCGTTTATATTTCAAATTCAGGCTTAAAACACCCGAAAATTCAATATTTTTGAGTCCCAGAAGCGATCTGTACATGCCTACTCAGTGCTAGAATGTTTTCAAAATATTGGCTCAAAACATGCTAAAAATCAAAATCTTATGTGTCCAAAGTCGATATGTGCATGCATCTTCTGTACCCGTTTATATCTCAAATTCAGGCTCAAAACACCCGTAAATTCGATATTTTTGGGTCCCAGAAGCGATCTGTACATGTCTACTCCGATTTAGAGTATTTTCAAAATACAGGCCCAAAACATAATAAAAATCGATATTTTAGGTGCCTAAAGTCAATATGTGTATGAATCTTCTGTACCCATTTGTATAACAAATTCAGGCTTAAAACACCCAAAAATTCGATATTTTTGGGTCCCAGAAGCGATCTGTACATGCCTACTCAGTTCTAGAATATTTTCAAAAAATAGGCCCAAAACATGCAAAAAATCGATATTTTTGGTGTCCAAAGTTGATATGTCCATGCATCTTTAGTACCTGTTTTTATCTCAAATTCAAAATTAAAACACCCGAAAATTCGATATTTTTGGGTTGAAGAATTGATCTGTACATGCCTACTCCGTGTTAGGGTTTTTTAAAATACAGTCCTAAAAGATGCTGAAAATCGATATTTTAGGTGCCCAAAGTCAATATGTGTATGCATCTTCCGTACCCGTGTACATCTCAAATTCAGGCTCAAAACACCCGAAAATTCGATATTTTTGGGTTCCAGAAGCGATCTGTACATGCCTACGCCGTGTTAGAGTATTTTCAAAATACTGGGCAAAACATGGCTTAAAATCAATATTTTAGGTGCCCAGAGTCAATATGTGTATGCATCTTCTATACCCGTTTATATCTCAAATTCAGGCTCAAGAAAACCCGAAAATTCGATCTTTTTGGGTCCCAGAAGCGATCTGTACATGCCTACTCAGTGCTAAAATATTTTCAAAATATAGGCCCAAAACATGCTAAAAATAGATATTTTGAGTGCCCAAAGTCGATATGTGCATGGATCTTCTGTACAGGTTTATATCTCAAATTCAGGCTCAAAACACACGAAAATTCGATATTTTTGGGTCCAAGAAGCGATCTGAACATGCCTACTCAGTTCTAGATTATTTTCAAAAAATAGACCCAAAACATGCAAAAAATCGATATTTTAGGTGTTCTAAGTCGATATGTGCATGCATCTTCTGTACCTGTTTTTATCTCAAATTCAGGCTCAAAACACCCGAAAATTCGATATTTTTGGGTCCCAGAAGCAATCTGTACATGCCAACTTCGTGTTAGGGGTTTTTCAAAATTCAGTCCCAAAACATCCTGAATATCGATATTTTAGGTGCCCAAAGTCAATATGTGCATGGATCTTCTGTACCCGTTTATATCTCAACTTCAGGCTCAAAACACACGAAAATTCGATATTTTTGGGTCCCAGAAGCGATCTGTACATGTCTTCTCCGTGTTAGAGTATTTTTTAAAATACAGGCCCAAAACATGCTTAAAATCGATATTTTGGGTTCCCAAAGTCGATATGTGCATGCATCTTCTATACCCGTTTATATCTCAAATTCAGGCCTAAAACACCCGAAAATTCGATATTTTTGGGTCCCAGAAGCGATTTGTACATGCCTACTTAGTTCTAGAATATTTTCAAAAAATAGGCCCAAAACATGCAAAAAATCGATATTTTAGGTGTCCAAAGTCGATATGTCCATGCATCTTTAGTACCTGTTTTTATCTCAAATTCATAATTAAAACACCCTAAAATTCGATATTTTTGGGTTGAAGAAGCAATTTGTACATGCCTACTCCGTGTTAGGGTTTTTCAAAATACAGTCCTAAAAGATGCTGAAAATCAATATTTTAGGTGCCCAAAGTCTATATGTGTATGCATCTTCTGTACCCGTGTATATCTCAAATTCAGGCTCAATACACACGAAAATTCGATATTTTTGGGTCCCAGAAGCGATCTGTACATGCCTACGCCGTGTTAGAGTATTTTCAAAATACAGGGCAAAACATGGCTTAAAATCGATATTTTAGGTGCCCAGAGTCAATATGTGTATGCATCTCCTATACCCGTTTATATCTCAAATTCAGGCTCAAAAAAACCCGAAAATTCGATCTTTTTGGGTCCCAGAAGCGATCTGTACATGCCTACTCAGTGCTAAAATATTTTCAAAATATAGACCCAAAACATGCTAAAAATAGATATTTTGAGTGCCCAAAGTCGATATGTGCATGGATCTTCGGTACCCGTTCATATCTCAAATTCAGGCTCAAAACACACGAAAATTCGATATTTTTGGGTCCCAGAAGCGATCTGTACATGCCTACTCCGTGTTAGAGTATTTTTTAAAATACAGGCCCAAAACATGCTTAAAATCGATATTTTGCGTGCCCAAAGTCGATATGTGCATGCATCTTCTATACCCGTTTATATCTCAAATTCAGGCTCAAAACACACGAAAATTCGACATTTTTGGGTCCCAGAAGCGATCTGTTTATGCCTACTAAGTGCTAGAATATTTTCAAAATATAGGCCCAAAACATGCTAAAAATCGATATTTTGAGTGCCCAAAGTCCATATGTGCATAGATCTTCTGTACCCGTTTATGTCTCATATTTAAGGCTCAAAACACCCAAAATTCGATATTTTTGGGTCCCAGAAGCGATCTGTACATGCCTATTTAGTGCTAGAATATTTTCAAAATATAGGCCCAAAACATGCTCAAAATCGATATTTTAGCTGCTAAAAGTCGATATGTGAATGCATCTTAAGTACCCGTTTATATTTAAAATTCAGGCTAAAAACACCCGAAAATTCGATATTTTTGGGTCCCAGAAGCGATCTGTATATGCCTACTTAGTGCTAGAATATTTTCAAAATATAGGCAAAAAACATGCTCAAAATCGATATTTTAGGTGCAAAAAGTAGATATGTGCATGCATCTTCAGTACCCGTTTATATTTCAAATTCAGGCTCAAAACACCCCAAAATTCGATATTTTTGGGTCCCAGAAGCGATCTGAACATGCCTACTCAGTTCTAGATTATTTTCAAAAAATAGGCCCAAAACATGCAAAAAATTGATATTTTAGGTGTTCTAAGTCGATATGTGCATGCATCTTCTGTACCTGTTTTTATCTCAAATTCAGGCTCAAAACGCCCGAAAATTCGATATTTTTGAGTCCCAGAAGCAATCTGTACATGCCAACTCCGTGTTAGGGGTTTTTCAAAATACAGTCCCAAAACATGCTGAATATCGATATTTTAGGTGCCCAAAGTTGATATGTCCATGCATCTTTAGTACCTGTTTTTATCTCAAATTCAGGCTCAAAACACCCGAAAATTCGATATTTTTGGGTCCCAGAAGCGATCTGTACATGCCTACTCCATGTTAGAGTATTTTTTTAAATACAGGCCCAAAACATGCGCAAAATCGATATTTTGGGTGCTCAAAGTCGATATGTGCATGCATCTTCTGCACCTGTTTATATCTCAAATGCAGGCTCAAAACATCCGAAAATTCGATTTTTTGGGTCCCAGAAGCGATCTGTAAATGTCTACTCCGATTTTGAGTATTTTCAAAATACAGGCCCAAAACATAATGAAAATCGATATTTTAGGTGCCCAAAGTCAATATGTGTATGAATCTTCTGTACCCATTTGTATAAAAATTTCAGGCTTAAAACACACGAAAATTCGACATTTTTGGGTCCCAGAAGCGATCTGTACATGCCTACTCAGTTCTAGAATATTTTCAAAAAATAGGCCCAAAACATGCAAAAAAACGATATTTTAGGTGCCCAAATTCGATATGTGCATGCATCTTCTGTACCTGTTTTTATCTCAAATTCAGGCTCAAAACACCCGAAAATTCGATATTTTTGGGTCCCAGAAGCGATCTGTACATGTCTACTCCATGTTAGAAAAAATTTTTAAATACAGGCCCAAAACATGCTCAAAATCGATATTTTGGGTGCCCAAAGTCGATAATTATGTGCATGCATCTTCTGCACCCGTTTATATCTCAAATTAAGGCTCAAAACACCCGAAAATTCGATTTTTTGGGTCCCAGAAGCGATCCGTACATGTCTACTCCGATTTAGAGTATTTTCAAAATACAGGCCCAAAACATAATGAAAATCGATATTTTAGGTGCCCAAAGTCAATATGTGTATGAATCTTCTGTACCCGTTTGTATAACAAATTCAGGCTTAAAACACACGAAAATTCGATTTTTTTGGGTCCCAGAAGCGATTTGTACATGCCTTCTTAGTTCTAGAATATTTTCAAAAAATAGGCCCAAAACATGCAAAAAATCGATATTTTAGGTGCCCAAAGTCGATATGTGCATGCATCTTCTATACCCGTTTATATCTCATATTCAGGCTCAAAACAAACAAAATTCGATATTTTTGGTCTAAGAAGCGATCTGTACATGCCTACTCAGTGTAAAATATTTTCAAAATATAGGCCCAAAACATGCTAAAAATCGATATTTTAGGTGCCCAAAGTCGATATGCGCATGCATCTTCTGTACCCGTTTATAACTCAAATTCAGGCTCAAAACACACGAAAATTCGATATTTTTGGGTCCAAGAAGCGATCTCTACATGCCTACTCCGTGTTAGAGTATTTTTTTAAAATACAGGCCCAAAACATGCTCAAAATCGATATTTTGGGTGCCCAAAGTCGATATGTGCATGTATCTTCTGTACCCGTTTATATTTCAAATTCAGGCTTAAAACACCCGAAAATTCAATATTTTTGAGTCCCAGAAGCGATCTGTACATGCCTACTCAGTGCTAGAATGTTTTTCAAAATATTGGCTCAAAACATGCTAAAAATCAAAATCTTATGTGTCCAAAGTCGATATGTGCATGCATCTTCTGTACCCGTTTATATCTCAAATTCAGGCTCAAAACACCCGTAAATTCGATATTTTTGGGTCCCAGAAGCGATCTGTACATGTCTACTCCGATTTAGAGTATTTTCAAAATACAGGTCCAAAACATAATAAAAATCGATATTTTAGGTGCCTAAAGTCAATATGTGTATGAATCTTCTGTACCCATTTGTATAACAAATTCAGGCTTAAAACACCCAAAAATTCGATATTTTTGGGTCCCAGAAGCGATCTGTACATGCCTACTCAGTTCTAGAATATTTTCAAAAAATAGGCCCAAAACATGCAAAAAATCGATATTTTTGGTGTCCAAAGTTGATATGTCCATGCATCTTTAGTACCTGTTTTTATCTCAAATTCAAAATTAAAACACCCGAAAATTCGATATTTTTGGGTTTAAGAAGCGATCTGTACATGCCTACTCCGTGTTAGGGTTTTTCAAAATACAGTCCTAAAAGATACTGAAAATCGATATTTTAGGTGCCCAAAGTCAATATGTGTATGCATCTTCCGTACCCGTGTACATCTCAAATTCAGGCTCAAAACACCCGAAAATTCGATATTTTTGGGTTCCAGAAGCGATCTGTACATGCCTGCGCCGTGTTAGAGTATTTTCAAAATACAGGGCAAAACATGGCTTAAAATCAATATTTTAGGTGCCCAGAGTCAATATGTGTATGCATCTTCTATACCCGTTTATATCTCAAATTCAGGCTCAAAAAAACCCGAAAATTCGATCTTTTTGGGTCCTAGAAGCGATCTGTACATGCCTACTCAGTGCTAAAATATTTTCAAAATATAGGCCCAAAACATGCTAAAAATCGATATTTTAGGTGCACAAAGTCGATATGCGCATGCATCTTCTGTACCCGTTTATAACTCAAATTCAGGCTCAAAACACACGAAAATTCGATATTTTTGGGTCCAAGAAGCGATCTCTACATGCCTACTCCGTGTTAGAGTATTTTTTAAAATACAGGCCCAAAACATGCTCAAAATCGATATTTTGGGTGCCCAAAGTCGATATGTGCATGTATCTTCTGTACCCGTTTATATTTCAAATTCAGGCTTAAAACACCCGAAAATTCAATATTTTTGAGTCCCAGAAGCGATCTGTACATGCCTACTCAGTGCTAGAATGTTTTCAAAATATTGGCTCAAAACATGCTAAAAATCAAAATCTTATGTGTCCAAAGTCGATATGTGCATGCATCTTCTGTACCCGTTTATATCTCAAATTCAGGCTCAAAACACCCGTAAATTCGATAATTTTGGGTCCCAGAAGCGATCTGTACATGTCTACTCCGATTTAGAGTATTTTCAAAATACAGGTCCAAAACATAATAAAAATCGATATTTTAGGTGCCTAAAGTCAATATGTGTATGAATCTTCTGTACCCATTTGTATAACAAATTCAGGCTTAAAACACCCAAAAATTCGATATTTTTGGGTCCCAGAAGCGATCTGTACATGCCTACTCAGTTCTAGAATATTTTCAAAAAATAGGCCCAAAACATGCAAAAAATCGATATTTTTGGTGTCCAAAGTTGATATGTCCATGCATCTTTAGTACATGTTTTTATCTCAAATTCAAAATTAAAACACCCGAAAATTCGATATTTTTGGGTTGAAGAAGCGATCTGTACATGCCTACTCCGTGTTAGGGTTTTTCAAAATACAGTCCTAAAAGATACTGAAAATCGATATTTTAGGTGCCCAAAGTCAATATGTGTATGCATCTTCCGTACCCGTGTACATCTCAAATTCAGGCTCAAAACACCCGAAAATTCGATATTTTTGGGTTCCAGAAGCGATCTGTACATGCCTACGCCGTGTTAGAGTATTTTCAAAATACAGGGCAAAACATGGCTTAAAATCAATATTTTAGGTGCCCAGAGTCAATATGTGTATGCATCTTCTATACCCGTTTATATCTCAAATTCAGGCTCAAAAAAACCCGAAAATTCGATCTTTTTGGGTCCTAGAAGCGATCTGTACATGCCTACTCAGTGCTAAAATATTTTCAAAATATAGGCCCAAAACATGCTAAAAATTGATATTTTGAGTGCCCAAAGTCGATATGTGCATGGATCTTCTGTACAGGTTTATATCTCAAATTCAGGCTCAAAACACACGAAAATTCGATATTTTTGGGTCCCAGAAGCGATCTGTACAAGCCTACTCCGTGTTAGAGTATATTATAAAATACAGGCCCAAAACATGCTTAAAATCGAAATTTTGGGTGCCCAAAGTCGATATGTGCATGCATCTTCTATACACGTTTATATCTCATATTCCGGCTCAAAACACCCAAAATTCGATATTTTTGGGTCCCAGAAGCGATCTGTATATGCCTACTTAGTGCTAGAATATTATCAAAATATAGGCCCAAAACATGCTCAAAATCGATATTTTAGGTGCAAAAAGTCGATATGTGCATGAATCTTCTGTACCCGTTTATATCTCATATTCAGGCTCAAAACAAACAAAATTCGATATTTTTGGTCACAGAAGCGATCTGTACATGCCTACTCAGTGCCAGAATGTTTTCAAAATATAGGCTCAAAACATGCTAAAAATCAAAATTTTATGTGTCCCAAGTCGATATGTGCATGCATCTTCTGTACCCGTTTATATTTCAAATTCAGGCTCAAAACACCCAAAAATTCAATATTTTTGGGTCCCAGAAGCGATCTGTACATGCCTACTCAGTGTAAAATATTTTCAAAATATAGGCCCAAAACATGCTAAAAATCGATTTTTTAGGTGCCCAAAGTCGATATGTGCATGCATCTTCTGTACCCGTTTATATCTCAAATACAGGCTCAAAACACACGAAAATTCGATATTTTTGGGTCCAAGAAGCGATCTCTACATGCCTACTCCGTGTTAGAGTATTTTTTAAAATACAGGCCATAACATGCTAAAAATCGATATTTTGGGTGCCCAAAGTCGATATGTGCATGTATCTTCAGTACCAGTTTATATTTCAAATTCAGGCTTAAAACACCCGAAAATTCAATATTTTTGAGTCCCAGAAGCGATCTGTACATGCCTACTGAGTGCTAGAATGTTTTCAAAATATTGGCTCAAAACATGCTAAAAATCAAAATCTTATGTGTCCAAAGTCGATATGTGCATGCATCTTCTGTACCCGTTTATATCTCAAATTCAGTCTCAAAACACCCGTAAATTCGATATTTTTGGGTCCCAGAAGCGATCTGTACATGTCTAGTCCGATTTAGAGTATTTTCAAAATACAGGCCCAAAACATAATAAAAATCGATATTTTAGGTGCCCAAAGTCAATATGTGTATGAATCTTCTGTACCATTTGTATAACAAATTCAGGCTTAAAACACCCAAAAATTCGATATTTTTGGGTCCCAGAAGCGATCTGTACATGCCTACTCAGTTCTAGAATATTTTCAAAAAATAGGCCCAAAACATGCAAAAAATCGATATTTTAGGTGTCCAAAGTCGATATGTACATGCATCTTTAGTACCTGTTTTTATCTCAAATTCATAATTAAAACACCCGAAAATTCGATATTTTTGGGTTGAAGAAGCGATCTGTACATGCCTACTCCGTGTTAGGGTTTTTCAAAATACAGTCCTAAAAGATACTGAAAATCAATATTTTAGGTGCCCAAAGTCAATATGTGTATGCATCTTCTGTACCCGTTTATATCTCAAATTCAGGCTCAAAACACCCGAAAATTCGATATTTTTGGGTCCCAGAAGCGATCTGTACATACCTACGCCGTGTTAGAGTATTTTCAAAATACAGGGCAAAACATGGCTTAAATCGATATTTTAGGTGCCCAGAGTCAATATGTGTATGCATCTTCTATACCCGTTTATATCTCAAATTCAGGCTCAAAAAAACCCGAAAATTCGATCTTTTTGGGTCCCAGAAGCGATCTGTACATGCCTACTCAGTGCTAAAATATTTTCAAAATATAGGCCCAAAACATGCTAAAAATTGATATTTTGAGTGCCCAAAGTCGATATGTGCATGGATCTTCTGTACAGGTTTATATCTCAAATTCAGGCTCAAAACACACGAAAATTCGATATTTTTGGGTCCCAGAAGCGATCTGTACAAGCCTACTCCGTGTTAGAGTATATTTTAAAATACAGGCCCAAAACATGCTTAAAATCGAAATTTTGGGTGCCCAAAGTCGATATGTGCATGCATCTTCTATACCCGTTTATATCTCATATTCCGGCTCAAAACACCCAAAATTCGATATTTTTGGGTCCCAGAAGCGATCTGTATATGCCTACTTAGTGCTAGAATATTATCAAAATATAGGCCCAAAACATGCTCAAAATCGATATTTTAGGTGCAAAAAGTCGTTATGTGCATGAATCTTCAGTACCCGTTTATATTTCAAATTCAGGCTTAAAACACCCGAAAATTCGATATTTTTGGTGCCCAGAAGCGATCTGTACATGCCTACTCAGTGCTAGAATGTTTTCAAAATATAGGCTTAAAACATGCTAAAAATCAAAATTTTATGTGTCCAAAGTCGATATGTGCATGCATCTTCTGTACCCGTTTATATTTCAAATTCAGGCTCAAAACACCCAAAAATTCAATATTTTTGGGTCCCAGAAGCGATCTGTACATGCCTACTCAGTGTAAAATATTTTCAAAATATAGGCCCAAAACATGCTAAAAATCGATTTTTTAGGTGCCCAAAGTCGATATGTGCATGCATCTTCTGTACCCGTTTATATCTCAAATTCAGGCTCAAAACACACGAAAATTCGATATTTTTGGGTCCAAGAAGCGATCTCTACATGCCTACTCCGTGTTAGAGTATTTTTTAAAATACAGGCCCAAAACATGCTAAAAATCGATATTTTGGGTGCCCAAAGTCGATATGTGCATGTATCTTCAGTACCCGTTTATATTTCAAATTCAGGCTTAAAACACCCGAAAATTCAATATTTTTGAGTCCCAGAAGCGATCTGTACATGCCTACTGAGTGCTAGAATGTTTTCAAAATATTGGCTCAAAACATGCTAAAAATCAAAATCTTATGTGTCCAAAGTCGATATGTGCATGCATCTTCTGTACCCGTTTATATCTCAAATTCAGTCTCAAAACACCCGTAAATTCGATATTTTTGGGTCCCAGAAGCGATCTGTACATGTCTAGTCCGATTTAGAGTATTTTCAAAATACAGGCCCAAAACATAATAAAAATCGATATTTTAGGTGCCCAAAGTCAATATGTGTATGAATCTTCTGTACCCATTTGTATAACAAATTCAGGCTTAAAACACACGAAAATTCGATATTTTTGGGTCCCAGAAGCGATCTGTACATGCCTACTCAGTTCTAGAATATTTTCAAAAAATAGGCCCAAAACATGCAAAAAATCGATATTTTAGGTGTCCAAAGTCGATATGTACATGCATCTTTAGTACCTGTTTTTATCTCAAATTCATAATTAAAACACCCGAAAATTCGATATTTTTGGGTTGAAGAAACGATCTGTACATGCCTACTCCGTGTTAGGGTTTTTCAAAATACAGTCCTAAAAGATACTGAAAATCGATATTTTAGGTGCAAAAAGTCGATATGTGCATGCATCTTCTATACCCGTTTATATTTCAAATTCAGGCTCAAAACACCCGAAAATTCGATATTTTTGGGTCCCAGAAGCGATCTGTACATACCTACGCCGTGTTAGAGTATTTTCAAAATACAGTGCAAAACATGGCTTAAATCGATATTTTAGGTGCCCAGAGTCAATATGTGTATGCATCTTCTATACCCGTTTATATCTCAAATTCAGGCTCAAAAAAACCCGAAAATTCGATCTTTTTGGGTCCCAGAAGCGATCTGTACATGCCTACTCAGTGCTAAAATATTTTCAAAATATAGGCCCAAAACATGCTAAAAATTGATATTTTGAGTGCCCAAAGTCGATATGTGCATGGATCTTCTGTACAGGTTTATATCTCAAATTCAGGCTCAAAACACACGAAAATTCGATATTTTTGGGTCCCAGAAGCGATCTGTACAAGCCTACTTCGTGTTAGAGTATATTTTAAAATACAGGCCCAAAACATGCTTAAAATCGATATTTTGGGTGCCCAAAGTCGATATGTGCATGCATCTTCTATACCCGTTTATATCTCATATTCAGGCTCAAAACACCCAAAATTCGATATTTTTGGGTCCCAGAAGCGATCTGTATATGCCTACTTAGTGCTAGAATATTATCAAAATAAAGGCCCAAAACATGCTCAAAATCGATATTTTAGGTGCAAAAAGTCGATATGTGCATGAATCTTCAGTACCCGTTTATATTTCAAATTCAGGCTTAAAACACCCGAAAATTCGATATTTTTGGTGCCCAGAAGCGATCTGTACATGCCTACTCAGTGCTAGAATGTTTTCAAAATATAGGCTCAAAACATGCTAAAAATCAAAATTTTATGTGTCCCAAGTCGATATGTGCATGCATCTTCTGTACCCGTTTATATTTCAAATTCAGGCTCAAAACACCCAAAAATTCAATATTTTTGGGTCCCAGAAGCGATCTGTACATGCCTACTCAGTGTAAAATATTTTCAAAATATAGGCCCAAAACATGCTAAAAATCGATTTTTTAGGTGCCCAAAGTCGATATGTGCATGCATCTTCTGTACCCGTTTATATCTCAAATACAGGCTCAAAACACACGAAAATTCGATATTTTTGGGTCCAAGAAGCGATCTCTACATGCCTACTCCGTGTTAGAGTATTTTTTAAAATACAGGCCATAACATGCTAAAAATCGATATTTTGGGTTCCCAAAGTCGATATGTGCATGTATCTTCAGTACCAGTTTATATTTCAAATTCAGGCTTAAAACACCCGAAAATTCAATATTTTTGAGTCCCAGAAGCGATCTGTACATGCCTACTGAGTGCTAGAATGTTTTCAAAATATTGGCTCAAAACATGCTAAAAATCAAAATCTTATGTGTCCAAAGTCGATATGTGCATGCATCTTCTGTACCCGTTTATATCTCAAATTCAGTCTCAAAACACCCGTAAATTCGATATTTTTGGGTCCCAGAAGCGATCTGTACATGTCTAGTCCGATTTAGAGTATTTTCAAAATACAGGCCCAAAACATAATAAAAATCGATATTTTAGGTGCCCAAAGTCAATATGTGTATGAATCTTCTGTACCATTTGTATAACAAATTCAGGCTTAAAACACCCAAAAATTCGATATTTTTGGGTCCCAGAAGCGATCTGTACATGCCTACTCAGTTCTAGAATATTTTCAAAAAATAGGCCCAAAACATGCAAAAAATCGATATTTTAGGTGTCCAAAGTCGATATGTACATGCATCTTTAGTACCTGTTTTTATCTCAAATTCATAATTAAAACACCCGAAAATTCGATATTTTTGGGTTGAAGAAGCGATCTGTACATGCCTACTCCGTGTTAGGGTTTTTCAAAATACAGTCCTAAAAGATACTGAAAATCAATATTTTAGGTGCCCAAAGTCAATATGTGTATGCATCTTCTGTACCCGTTTATATCTCAAATTCAGGCTCAAAACACCCGAAAATTCGATATTTTTGGGTCCCAGAAGCGATCTGTACATACCTACGCCGTGTTAGAGTATTTTCAAAATACAGGGCAAAACATGGCTTAAATCGATATTTTAGGTGCCCAGAGTCAATATGTGTATGCATCTTCTATACCCGTTTATATCTCAAATTCAGGCTCAAAAAAACCCGAAAATTCGATCTTTTTGGGTCCCAGAAGCGATCTGTACATGCCTACTCAGTGCTAAAATATTTTCAAAATATAGGCCCAAAACATGCTAAAAATTGATATTTTGAGTGCCCAAAGTCGATATGTGCATGGATCTTCTGTACAGGTTTATATCTCAAATTCAGGCTCAAAACACACGAAAATTCGATATTTTTGGGTCCCAGAAGCGATCTGTACAAGCCTACTCCGTGTTAGAGTATATTTTAAAATACAGGCCCAAAACATGCTTAAAATCGAAATTTTGGGTGCCCAAAGTCGATATGTGCATGCATCTTCTATACCCGTTTATATCTCATATTCCGGCTCAAAACACCCAAAATTCGATATTTTTGGGTCCCAGAAGCGATCTGTATATGCCTACTTAGTGCTAGAATATTATCAAAATATAGGCCCAAAACATGCTCAAAATCGATATTTTAGGTGCAAAAAGTCGTTATGTGCATGAATCTTCAGTACCCGTTTATATTTCAAATTCAGGCTTAAAACACCCGAAAATTCGATATTTTTGGTGCCCAGAAGCGATCTGTACATGCCTACTCAGTGCTAGAATGTTTTCAAAATATAGGCTTAAAACATGCTAAAAATCAAAATTTTATGTGTCCCAAGTCGATATGTGCATGCATCTTCTGTACCCGTTTATATTTCAAATTCAGGCTCAAAACACCCAAAAATTCAATATTTTTGGGTCCCAGAAGCGATCTGTACATGCCTACTCAGTGTAAAATATTTTCAAAATATAGGCCCAAAACATGCTAAAAATCGATTTTTTAGGTGCCCAAAGTCGATATGTGCATGCATCTTCTGTACCCGTTTATATCTCAAATTCAGGCTCAAAACACACGAAAATTCGATATTTTTGGGTCCAAGAAGCGATCTCTACATGCCTACTCCGTGTTAGAGTATTTTTTAAAATACAGGCCCAAAACATGCTAAAAATCGATATTTTGGGTGCCCAAAGTCGATATGTGCATGTATCTTCAGTACCCGTTTATATTTCAAATTCAGGCTTAAAACACCCGAAAATTCAATATTTTTGAGTCCCAGAAGCGATCTGTACATGCCTACTGAGTGCTAGAATGTTTTCAAAATATTGGCTCAAAACATGCTAAAAATCAAAATCTTATGTGTCCAAAGTCGATATGTGCATGCATCTTCTGTACCCGTTTATATCTCAAATTCAGTCTCAAAACACCCGTAAATTCGATATTTTTGGGTCCCAGAAGCGATCTGTACATGTCTAGTCCGATTTAGAGTATTTTCAAAATACAGGCCCAAAACATAATAAAAATCGATATTTTAGGTGCCCAAAGTCAATATGTGTATGAATCTTCTGTACCCATTTGTATAACAAATTCAGGCTTAAAACACACGAAAATTCGATATTTTTGGGTCCCAGAAGCGATCTGTACATGCCTACTCAGTTCTAGAATATTTTCAAAAAATAGGCCCAAAACATGCAAAAAATCGATATTTTAGGTGTCCAAAGTCGATATGTACATGCATCTTTAGTACCTGTTTTTATCTCAAATTCATAATTAAAACACCCGAAAATTCGATATTTTTGGGTTGAAGAAACGATCTGTACATGCCTACTCCGTGTTAGGGTTTTTCAAAATACAGTCCTAAAAGATACTGAAAATCGATATTTTAGGTGCAAAAAGTCGATATGTGCATGCATCTTCTATACCCGTTTATATTTCAAATTCAGGCTCAAAACACCCGAAAATTCGATATTTTTGGGTCCCAGAAGCGATCTGTACATACCTACGCCGTGTTAGAGTATTTTCAAAATACAGTGCAAAACATGGCTTAAATCGATATTTTAGGTGCCCAGAGTCAATATGTGTATGCATCTTCTATACCCGTTTATATCTCAAATTCAGGCTCAAAAAAACCCGAAAATTCGATCTTTTTGGGTCCCAGAAGCGATCTGTACATGCCTACTCAGTGCTAAAATATTTTCAAAATATAGGCCCAAAACATGCTAAAAATTGATATTTTGAGTGCCCAAAGTCGATATGTGCATGGATCTTCTGTACAGGTTTATATCTCAAATTCAGGCTCAAAACACACGAAAATTCGATATTTTTGGGTCCCAGAAGCGATCTGTACAAGCCTACTTCGTGTTAGAGTATATTTTAAAATACAGGCCCAAAACATGCTTAAAATCGATATTTTGGGTGCCCAAAGTCGATATGTGCATGCATCTTCTATACCCGTTTATATCTCATATTCAGGCTCAAAACACCCAAAATTCGATATTTTTGGGTCCCAGAAGCGATCTGTATATGCCTACTTAGTGCTAGAATATTATCAAAATAAAGGCCCAAAACATGCTCAAAATCGATATTTTAGGTGCAAAAAGTCGATATGTGCATGAATCTTCAGTACCCGTTTATATTTCAAATTCAGGCTTAAAACACCCGAAAATTCGATATTTTTGGTGCCCAGAAGCGATCTGTACATGCCTACTCAGTGCTAGAATGTTTTCAAAATATAGGCTTAAAACATGCTAAAAATCAAAATTTTATGTGTCCAAAGTCGATATGTGCATGCATCTTCTGTACCCGTTTATATCTCATATTCAGGCTCAAAACAAACAAAATTCGATATTTTTGGTCACAGAAGCGATCTGTACATGCCTACTCAGTGCCAGAATGTTTTCAAAATATAGGCTCAAAACATGCTAAAAATCAAAATTTTATGTGTCCCAAGTCGATATGTGCATGCATCTTCTGTACCCGTTTATATTTCAAATTCAGGCTCAAAACACCCATAAATTCAATATTTTTGGGTCCCAGAAGCGATCTGTACATGCCTACTCAGTGTAAAATATTTTCAAAATATAGGCCCAAAACATGTTAAAAATCGATTTTTTAGGTGCCCAAAGTCGATATGTGCATGCATCTTCTGTACCCGTTTATATCTCAAATTCAGGCTCAAAACACACGAAAATTCGATATTTTTGGGTCCAAGAAGCGATCTCTACATGCCTACTCCGTGTTAGAGTATTTTTTAAAATACAGGCCCAAAACATGCTAAAAATCGATATTTTGGGTGCCCAAAGTCGATATGTGCATGTATCTTCAGTACCCGTTTATATTTCAAATTCAGGCTTAAAACACCCGAAAATTCAATATTTTTGAGTCCCAGAAGCGATCTGTACATGCCTACTGAGTGCTAGAATGTTTTCAAAATATTGGCTTAAAACATGCTAAAAATCAAAATCTTATGTGTCCAAAGTCGATATGTGCATGCATCTTCTGTACCCGTTTATATCTCAAATTCAGTCTCAAAACACCCGTAAATTCGATATTTTTGGGTCCCAGAAGCGATCTGTACATGTCTAGTCCGATTTAGAGTATTTTCAAAATACAGGCCCAAAACATAATAAAAATCGATATTTTAGGTGCCCAAAGTCAATATGTGTATGAATCTTCTGTACTCATTTGTATAACAAATTCAGGCTTAAAACACCCAAAAATTCAATATTTTTGGGTCCCAGAAGCGATCTGTACATGCCTACTCAGTTCTAGAATATTTTCAAAAAATAGGCCCAAAACATGCAAAAAATCGATATTTTAGGTGTCCAAAGTCGATATGTACATGCATCTTTAGTACCTGTTTTTATCTCAAATTCATAATTAAAACACCCGAAAATTCGATATTTTTGGGTCCCAGAAGCGATCTGTACATACCTACGCCGTGTTATAGTATTTTCAAAATACAGGGCAAAACATGGCTTAAATCGATATTTTAGGTGCCCAGAGTCAATATGTGTATGCATCTTCTATACCCGTTTATATCTCAAATTCAGGCTAAAAAAAAAACGAAAATTCGATCTTTTTGGGTCCCAGAAGCGATCTGTACATGCCTACTCAGTGCTAAAATATTTTCAAAATATAAGCCCAAAACATGCTAAAAATAGATATTTTGAGTGCCCAAAGTCAATATGTGCATGGATCTTCTGTACCCGTTTATATCTGAAATTCAGGCTCAAAACACCCGAAAATTCGATATTTTTGGGTCCCAGAAGGAATCTGTACATGCCTACTCAGTGCTAGAATGTTTTCAAAATATAGGCTCAAAACATACTAAAAATCAAATTTTTATGTGTCCAAAGTCGATATGTGCATGCATCTTCTGTACCCGTTTATATCTCAAATTCAGGCTCAAAACACCCGAAAATTCGATATTTTTGGGTCCCAGAAGCGATCTGTACATGCCTACTCAGTGTAAAATATTATCAAAATATAGGCCCAAAACATGCTAAAAATCGATATTTTAGGTGCCCAAAGTCGATATGTGCATGCATCTTCTGTACCCGTTTATATCTCAAATTCAGGCTCAAAACACACGATAATTCGCTATTTTTGGGTCCCAGAAGCGATCTGTTCATGCCTACTCAGTGCTAGAATATTTTCAAAATATAGGCCCAAAACATGCTAAAAATCGATATTTTGAGTGCTCAAAGTCGATATGTTCATGGATCTTCTGTCCCCGTTTATATCTCATATTTAAGGCTCAAAACACCCAAAATTCGATATTTTTGAGTCCCAGAAGCTATCTGTACATGCCTACTTAGTGCTAGAATATTTTCAAAATATAGGCACAAAACATGCTCAAAATCGATATTTTAGGTGCTAAAAGTCGATATGTGAATGCATCTTAAGTACACGTTTATATTTCAAATTCAGGCTAAAAACACCCGAAAAATTTGACGCGATCTGTACATGCCTACTCAGTGTATAATATTTTCAAAATATAGGCCCAAAACATGCTCAAAATCGATATTTTAGGTGCCCAAAGTCGATATGTGCATGCATCTTCTGTAACCGTTTATATCTCAAATTCAGGCTCAAAACACCCGAAAATTCGATATTTTTGGGTCCCAGAAGCGATCTCTACATTCCTACTTAGTGCTAGAATATTTTCAAAATATAAGCCCAAAACATGCTAAATATCGATATTTTAGGTGCCCAAAGTCGATATGTGCATGCATCTTCTGTACCCGTTTATATCTCAAATTCAGTCTCTAAAAAACCGAAAATTCGATATTTTTGGGTCCCAGAAGCGATCTGTACATGCCTACTCAGTGTTAGAGTATTTTTAAAATACAGGCCCAAAACATAATAAAAATCGATATTTTAGGTGCCCAAAGTCAATATGTTTATGAATCTTCTGTACCCGTTTATATTTTAAATTCAGGCTCAAAACACCCGAAAATTCAATATTTTTGGGTCCCAGAAGCGATCTGTACATGCCTACTCAGTGTAAAATATTTTCAAAATATAAGCCCAAAACATGCTCAAAATCGATATTTTAGGTGCCCAAAGTCGATATGTGCATGCATCTTCTGTACCCGTTTATATCTCAAATTCAGGCTCAAAACACACAAAAATTCGATATTTTTGGGTCCCAGAAGCGATCTGTACATGCCTACTTAGTGCTAGAATATTTTCAAAATATAGGCACAAAACATGCTCAAAATCGATTTTTTTAGGTGCAAAAAGTCGATATGTGCATGCATCTTCAGTACCCGTTTATATTTCAAATTCAGGCTCAAAACACCCGAAAATTCGATTTTTTTGGGTCCCAGAAGCGATCTGTACATGCATACTCAGTGCTAGAATGTTTTCAAAATATAGGCTCAAAACATGCTAAAAATCAAAATTTTATGTGTCCAAAGTCGATATGCGACCGCATCGTCTGTACCCGTTTATATCTCAAATTCAGGCTCAAAACACCCGAAAATTCGATATTTTTGGGTCACAGAAGCGATATGTACATGCCTACTCCGTGTTAGAGTATTTTTTTAAATATAGGCCCAAAACATGCTCAAAATCGATATTTTGGGTGCCCAAAGTCGATATGTGCATGCATCTTCTATACCCGTTTATATCTCAAATTCAGGCTCAAAACACCCGAAAATTCAATATTTTTGGGTCCAAGAAGCGATCTGTACATTCCTACTCCTTGTTAGAATATTTTCAATATACAGACACAAAACATGCTCAATATCGATATTTTAGGTGCAAAAAGTCGATATGTGCATGCATCTTCAGTACCCGTTTATATTTCAAATTCAGGCTTAAAACAACCGAAAATTCAATATTTTTGGGTCCCCGAAGCGATCTGTACATGCCTACTCAGTTCTAGAATATTTTCAAAAAATCGGCCCAAAACATGCAAAAAATCGATATTATAGGTGTTCAAAGTTGATATGTGCAAGCATCTTCTGTACCTGTTTTTATCTCAAAATCAGGCTCAAAACACCCGAAAATTCGATATTTTTGGGTCCCAGAAGTGATCTGTTCATGCCTACTCCGTGTTAGGGTTTTTCCAAAATACAGTCCCAAAACATGCTGAAAATCGATATTTTAGGTGCCCAAAGTCAATATGTGCATGGATCTTCTGTACCCGTTTGTATCTCAAATTCAGGCTCAAAACACACGAAAATTCGATATTTTTGGGTCCCAGAAGCGATCTGTACATGCCTACTCCGTGCTAGAGTATTTTTTAAAATACAGGCCCAAAACATGCTCAAAATCGATATTTTAGGTGCAAAAGTCGATATGTGCATGCATCTTCAGTACCCGTTTATATTTCAAATTCAGGCTCAAAACACACGAAAATTCGATTTTTTTGGGTCCCAGAAGCGATCTAATATGTCTACTCCTTGTTAGAGTATTTTCAAAATACAGGCCAAAAACATAATGAAAATCGATATTTTAGGTGCCCAAAGTCAATATGTGTATGAATCTTCTGTACCCGTTTGTATAACAAATTCAGGCCTAAAACACCCGAAAATTCGATATTTTTGGGTCCCAGAAGCGATCTTTACATGCCTACTCAGTTCTAGAATATTTTCAAAATACAGTCCCAAAACATGCTCAAAATCGATATTTTAGGTGCCCAAAGTCAATATATGCATGGATCTTCTGTACCCGTTTGTATCTCAAATTCAGGCTCAAAACACACGAAAATTCGATATTTTTGGGTCCCAGAAGCGATCTGTACATGCCTACTCCGTGCTAGAGTATTTTTTAAAATACAGGCCCAAAACATGCTCAAAAACGATATTTTGGGTGCCCAAAGTCGATATGTATATGCATCTTCTATACCCGTTTATATCTCAAATTCAGGCTCAAAACACCCGAAAATTCGATATTTTTGGGTCCAAGAAGCGAACTGTACATGCCTACTACTTGCTAGAATATTTTCAAGATACAGACACAAAACATGCTCAATATCGATATTTTAGGTGCAAAAAGTCGATATGTGCATGCATCTTCAGTACCCGTTTATATTTCAAATTCAGGCTTAAAACAACCGAAAATTCAATATTTTTGGGTCCCCGAAGCGATCTGTACATGCCTACTCAGTGTAAAATATTTTCAACTTATAGGCCCAAAACATGATCAAAATCGATATTTTAGGTGCCCAAAGTCGATATGTGCATGCATCTTCTGTACCCGTTTATATCTCAAATTCAGGCTCAAAACACACGAAAATTCGATATTTTTGGGTCCCAGAAGCAATCTGTACATGCCTACTTAGTGCTAGAATATTTTCAAAATATAGGCTCAAAACATGCTCAAAATCGATATTTTAGGTGCAAAAGTCGATATGTGCATGCATCTTCAGTACCTGTTTATATTTCATATTCAGGCTCAAAACACACGAAAATTCGATTTTTTTTGGTCCCAGAAGCGATCTGTACATGCCTACTCAGTGCTAGAATGTTTTCAAAATATAGGTTTAAAACATGCTAAAAATCAAGATTTTATGTGCCCAAAGTCGATATGTGCATGCATCTTCTGTACCCGTTTGTATAACAAATTTAGGCTTAAAACACCCGAAAATTCGATATTTTTGGGTCCAAGAAGCGATCTGTACATGCCTACTCAGTTCTAGAATATTTTCAAAAAATCGGCCCAAAACATGCAAAAAATCGATATTATAGGTGTTCAAAGTTGATATGTGCAAGCATCTTCTGTACCTGTTTTTATCTCAAAATCAGGCTCAAAACACCCGAAAATTCGATATTTTTGGGTCCCAGAAGTGATCTGTTCATGCCTACTCCGTGTTAGGGTTTTTCCAAAATACAGTCCCAAAACATGCTGAAAATCGATATTTTAGGTGCCCAAAGTCAATATGTGCATGGATCTTCTGTACCCGTTTGTATCTCAAATTCAGGCTCAAAACACACGAAAATTCGATATTTTTGGGTCCCAGAAGCGATCTGTACATGCCTACTCCGTGCTAGAGTATTTTTTAAAATACAGGCCCAAAACATGCTCAAAATCGATATTTTAGGTGCAAAAGTCGATATGTGCATGCATCTTCAGTACCCGTTTATATTTCAAATTCAGGCTCAAAACACACGAAAATTCGATTTTTTTGGGTCCCAGAAGCGATCTAATATGTCTACTCCTTGTTAGAGTATTTTCAAAATACAGGCCAAAAACATAATGAAAATCGATATTTTAGGTGCCCAAAGTCAATATGTGTATGAATCTTCTGTACCCGTTTGTATAACAAATTCAGGCCTAAAACACCCGAAAATTCGATATTTTTGGGTCCCAGAAGCGATCTTTACATGCCTACTCAGTTCTAGAATATTTTCAAAATACAGTCCCAAAACATGCTCAAAATCGATATTTTAGGTGCCCAAAGTCAATATATGCATGGATCTTCTGTACCCGTTTGTATCTCAAATTCAGGCTCAAAACACACGAAAATTCGATATTTTTGGGTCCCAGAAGCGATCTGTACATGCCTACTCCGTGCTAGAGTATTTTTTAAAATACAGGCCCAAAACATGCTCAAAAACGATATTTTGGGTGCCCAAAGTCGATATGTATATGCATCTTCTATACCCGTTTATATCTCAAATTCAGGCTCAAAACACCCGAAAATTCGATATTTTTGGGTCCAAGAAGCGAACTGTACATGCCTACTACTTGCTAGAATATTTTCAAGATACAGACACAAAACATGCTCAATATCGATATTTTAGGTGCAAAAAGTCGATATGTGCATGCATCTTCAGTACCCGTTTATATTTCAAATTCAGGCTTAAAACAACCGAAAATTCAATATTTTTGGGTCCCCGAAGCGATCTGTACATGCCTACTCAGTGTAAAATATTTTCAACTTATAGGCTCAAAACATGATCAAAATCGATATTTTAGGTGCCCAAAGTCGATATGTGCATGCATCTTCTGTACCCGTTTATATCTCAAATTCAGGCTCAAAACACACGAAAATTCGATATTTTTGGGTCCCAGAAGCAATCTGTACATGCCTACTTAGTGCTAGAATATTTTCAAAATATAGGCTCAAAACATGCTCAAAATCGATATTTTAGGTGCAAAAGTCGATATGTGCATGCATCTTCAGTACCTGTTTATATTTCATATTCAGGCTCAAAACACACGAAAATTCGATTTTTTTTGGTCCCAGAAGCGATCTGTACATGCCTACTCAGTGCTAGAATGTTTTCAAAATATAGGTTTAAAACATGCTAAAAATCAAGATTTTATGTGCCCAAAGTCGATATGTGCATGCATCTTCTGTACCCGTTTGTATAACAAATTTAGGCTTAAAACACCCGAAAATTCGATATTTTTGGGTCCAAGAAGCGATCTGTACATGCCTACTCAGTTCTAGAATATTTTCAAAAAATCGGCCCAAAACATGCAAAAAATCGATATTATAGGTGTTCAAAGTTGATATGTGCAAGCATCTTCTGTACCTGTTTTTATCTCAAAATCAGGCTCAAAACACCCGAAAATTCGATATTTTTGGGTCCCAGAAGTGATCTGTTCATGCCTACTCCGTGTTAGGGTTTTTCCAAAATACAGTCCCAAAACATGCTGAAAATCGATATTTTAGGTGCCCAAAGTCAATATGTGCATGGATCTTCTGTACCCGTTTGTATCTCAAATTCAGGCTCAAAACACACGAAAATTCGATATTTTTGGGTCCCAGAAGCGATCTGTACATGCCTACTCCGTGCTAGAGTATTTTTTAAAATACAGGCCCAAAACATGCTCAAAATCGATATTTTAGGTGCAAAAGTCGATATGTGCATGCATCTTCAGTACCCGTTTATATTTCAAATTCAGGCTCAAAACACACGAAAATTCGATTTTTTTGGGTCCCAGAAGCGATCTGTACATGTCTACTCCTTGTTAGAGTATTTTCAAAATACAGGCCAAAAACATAATGAAAATCGATATTTTAGGTGCCCAAAGTCAATATGTGTATGAATCTTCTGTACCCGTTTGTATAACAAATTCAGGCCTAAAACACCCGAAAATTCGATATTTTTGGGTCCCAGAAGCGATCTTTACATGCCTACTCAGTTCTAGAATATTTTCAAAATACAGTCCCAAAACATGCTCAAAATCGATATTTTAGGTGCCCAAAGTCAATATATGCATGGATCTTCTGTACCCGTTTGTATCTCAAATTCAGGCTCAAAACACACGAAAATTCGATATTTTTGGGTCCCAGAAGCGATCTGTACATGCCTACTCCGTGCTAGAGTATTTTTTAAAATACAGGCCCAAAACATGCTCAAAAACGATATTTTGGGTGCCCAAAGTCGATATGTATATGCATCTTCTATACCCGTTTATATCTCAAATTCAGGCTCAAAACACCCGAAAATTCGATATTTTTGGGTCCAAGAAGCGAACTGTACATGCCTACTACTTGCTAGAATATTTTCAAGATACAGACACAAAACATGCTCAATATCGATATTTTAGGTGCAAAAAGTCGATATGTGCATGCATCTTCTATACCCGTTTATATTTCAAATTCAGGCTCAAAACACCCGAAAATTCAATATTTTTGGGTCCCAGAAGCGATCTGTTCATGCCTACTCAGTGCTAGAATATTTTCAAAATATAGGCCCAAAACATGCTAAAAATCGATATTTTGAGTGCCCAAAGTCGATATGTGCATGGATCTTCTGTACCCGTTTATATCACAAATTCAGGCGCAAAACACACGAAAATTCGATATTTTTGGGTCCCAGAAGCGATTTTCCATGCCTACTCCGTGTTAGAGTATTTTTTAAAATACAGGCCCAAAACATGCTTAAAATCGATATTTTGGGTGTCCAAAGTCGATATGTGCATGCATCTTCTATACCCGTTTATATCTCATATTCAGGCTCAAAACACCCAAAATTCGATATTTTTGGGTCCCAGAAGCGATCTGTACATGCCTACTTAGTGCGAGAATATTTTCAAAATATAGGCCCAAAACATGCTCAAAATCGATATTTTAGGTGCAAAAGTCGATATGTGCATGCATCTTCAGTACCCGTTTATATTTCAAATTCAGGCTCAAAACACCCGAAAAAATTGATTTTTTTGGGTCCCAGAAGCGATCTGTACATGCCTACTCAGTGCTAGAATATTTTCAATATACAGACACAAAACATGCTCAATATCGATATTTTAGGTGCAAAAAGTCGATATGTGCATGCATCTTCAGTACCCGTTTATATTTCAAATTCAGGCTTAAAACAACCGAAAATTCAATATTTTTGGGTCCCAGAAGCGATCTGTACATGCCTACTCAGTGTAAAATATTTTCAAGTTATAGGCCCAAAACATGATCAAAATCGATATTTTAGGTGCCCAAAGTCGATATGTGCATGCATCTTCTGTACCCGTTTATATCTCAAATTCAGGCTCAAAACACACGAAAATTCGATATTTTTGGGTCCCAGAAGCAATCTGTACATGCCTACTTAGTGCTAGAATATTTTCAAAATATAGGCTCAAAACATGCTCAAAATCGATATTTTAGGTGCAAAAGTCGATATGTGCATGCATCTTCAGTACCCGTTTGTATCTCAAATTCAGGCTCAAAACACACGAAAATTCGATATTTTTGGGTCCCAGAAGCGATCTGTACATGCCTACTCCATGCTAGAGTATTTTTTAAAATACAGGCCCAAAACATGCTCAAAATCGATATTTTAGGTGCAAAAGTCGATATGTGCATGCATCTTCAGTACCCGTTTATATTTCATATTCTGGCTCAAAACACACGAAAATTCGATTTTTTTGGGTCCCAGAAGCGATCAGTACATGTTTTCTCCGATTTAGAGTATTTTCAAAATACAGGCCCAAAACATAATGAAAATCGATATTTTAGGTGCCCAAAGTCAATATGTGTTAGAATCTTCTGTTCCCGTTTGTATAACAAATTCAGGCTTAAAACACACGAAAATTCGATATTTTTGGGTCCCAGAAGCGATTTGTACATGCCTACTTAGTTCTAGAATATTTTCAAAAAATAGGCCCAAAACATGCAAAAAATCGATATTTTAGGTGTCCAAAGTCGATATGTCCATGCATCTTTAGTACCTGTTTTTATCTCAAATTCATAATTAAAACACCCAAAAATTCGATATTTTTGGGTTGAAGAAGCGATCTGTACATGCCTACTCCGTGTTAGGGTTTTTCAAAATACAGTCCCAAAACATGCTGAAAATCGATATTTTAGGTGCCCAAAGTCAATATGTGCATGGATCTTCTGTACCCGTTTGTATCTCAAATTCAGGCTCAAAACACACGAAAATTCGATATTTTTGGGTCCCAGAAGCGATCTGTACATGCTCAAAATCGATATTTTAGTTGCAAAGTCAATATGTGTATGAGTTTTCTGTACCCGTTTGTATAACAATTTCAGGCCTAAAACACCCGAAAATTCGATATTTTTGTGTCCCAGAAGTGATCTGTACATGCCTACTCAGTTCTAGAATATTTTCAAAAAATAGGCCCAAAACATGCAAAAAAACGATATTTTAGGTGCCCAAATTCGATATGTGCATGCATCTTCTGTACCTGTTTTTATCTCAAATTCTGGCTCAAAACACCCGAAAATTCGATATTTTTGGGTCCCAGAAGCGATCTGTACATGCCTACTCCATGTTAGAGTATTTTTTAAAATACAGGCCCAAAACATGCTTAAAATCGATATTTTGGGTGCCCAAAGTCGATATGTGCATACATCTTCTGCACCCGTTTATATCTCAAATTCAGGCTCAAAGCACCCGAAAATTCGATTTTTTGGGTCCCAGAAGGGAACTGTACATGTCTACTCCGATTTAGAGTATTTTCAAAATACAGGCCCAAAACATAATGAAAATCGATATTTTAGGTGCCCAAAGTCAATATGTGTATGAATCTTCTGTACCCGTTTGTATAACAAATTCAGGCTTAAAACACGAAAATTCGATATTTTTGGGTCCCAGAAGCGATTTGAACATGCCTACTTAGTTCTAGAATATTTTCAAAAAATAGGCCCAAAACATGCAAAAAATCGATATTTTAGGTGTCCAAAGTCGATATGTCCATGCATCTTTAGTACCTGTTTTTATCTCAAATTCATAATTAAAACACTCGAAAATTCGATATTTTTGCGTTGAAGAAGCGATCTGTACATGCCTACTCCGTGTTAGGGTTTTTCAAAATACAGTCCTAAAAAATGCTGAAAATCAATATTTTAGGTGCCCAAAGTCAATATGTGTATGCATCTTCTGTACCCGTGTATATCTCAAATTCAGGCTCAAAACACCCGAAAATTCGATATTTTTGGGTCCCAGAAGCGATCTGTACATGCCTACTCAGTGTTAGGGTTTTTTCAAAATACAGTCCCAAAACATGCTGAAAATCGATATTTTATGTGCCCAAAGTCAATATGTGCTTGGATCTTCTGTACCCGTTTGTATCTCAAATTCAGGCTCAAAACGCACGAAAATTCGATATTTTTGGGTCCCAGAAGCGATCTGTACATGCTCAAAATCGATATTTTAGGTGCAAAGTCAATATGTGTATGAGTTTTCTGTACCCGTTTGTATAACAATTTCAGGCCTAAAACACCCGAAAATTCGATATTTTTGGGTCCCAGAAGCGATCTGTACATACCTACTCAGTTCTAGAATATTTTCAAAAAAAAGGCCCAAAACATGCAAAAAATCAATATTTTAGGTGTTCTAAATCGATATGTGCATGCATCATCTGTACCTGTTTTTATCTCAAATTCAGGCTCAAAACACCCGAAAATTCGATATTTTTGGGTCCCAGAAGCAATCTGTACATGCCAACTCCGTGTTAGGGTTTTTTTTTAAATACAGTCCCAAAACATGCTGAATATCGATATTTTAGGTGCCCAAAGTCAATATGTGCATGGATCTTCTGTACCCGTTTATATCTCAACTTCAGGCTCAAAACACCCGAAAATTCGATATTTTTGGGTCCCAGAAGCGATCTGTACATGTCTTCTCCGTGTTAGAGTATTTTCAAAATACAGGCCCAAAACATAATGAAAATCGATATTTTAGATGCCCAAAGTCAATAAGTGTATGAATCTTCTGTACCCGTTTGTATAACAATTTCAGGCCTAAAACACCCGAACATTCGACATTTTTGGGTCCCAGAAGCGATCTGTACATGCCTACTCAGTTCTAGAATATTTTCAAAAAATAGGCCCAAAACATGCAATAAAACGATATTTTAGGTGCCCAAATTCGATATGTGCATGCATCTTCTGTACCTGTTTTTATCTCAAATTCAGGCTCAAAACACCCGAAAATTCGATATTTTTGGGTCCCAGAAGCGATCTGTACATGCCTACTCCATGTTAGAGTATTTTTTTAAATACAGGCCCAAAACATGCTCAAAATCGATATTTTGGGTGCCTAAGTTGATATGTGCATGCATCTTCTGCACCCGTTTATATCTCAAATTCAGGCTCAAAACACCCGAAAATTCGATTTTTTGGGTCCCAGAAGCGATCCGTACATGTCTACTCCGATTTAGAGTATTTTCAAAATACAGGCCCAAAACATAATGAAAATCGATATTTTAGGTGCCCAAAGTCAATATGTGTATGAATCTTCTGTACCCGTTTGTATAACAAATTCAGGCTTAAAACGCACGAAAATTCGATATTTTTGGGTCCCAGAAGCGATTTGTACATGCCTTCTTAGTTCTAGAATATTTTCAAAAAATAGGCCCAAAACATGCAAAAAATCGATATTTTAGGTGCCCAAAGTCGATATGTGCATGCATCTTCTATACCCGTTTATATCTCATATTCAGGCTCAAAACAAACAAAATTCGATATTTTTGGTCTAAGAAGCGATCTGTACATGCCTACTCAGTGCTAGAATGTTTTCAAAATATAGGCTCAAAACATGCTAAAAATCAAAATTTTATGTGTCCAAAGTCGATATGTGCATGCATCTCTTGTACCCGTTTATATTTCAAATTCAGACTCAAAACACCCAAAAATTCCATATTTTTGGGTCCCAGAAGCGATCTGTACATGCCTACTCAGTGTAAAATATTTTCAAAGTATAGGCCCAAAACATGCTAAAAATCGATATTTTAGGTGCCCAAAGTCGATATGTGCATGCATCTTCTGTACCCGTTTATATCTCAAATTCAGGCTCAAAACACACGAAAATTCGATATTTTTGGGTCCAAGAATCGATCTCTACATGCCTACTCCGTGTTAGAGTATTTTTTAAAATACAGGCCCAAAACATGCTAAAAATCGATATTTTGGGTGCCCAAAGTCGATATGTGCATGAATCTTCTGTACCCGTTTATATCTCAAATTCAGGCTCAAAACACCCGTAAATTCGATATTTTTGGGTCCCAGAAGCGATCTGTACATGTCTACTCCGATTTAGAGTATTTTCAAAATACAGGCCCAAAACATAATAAAAATCGATATTTTAGGTGCCCAAAGTCAATATGTGTATGAATCTTCTGTACCCATTTGTATAAAAAATTCAGGCTTAAAACACCCAAAAATTCGATATTATTGGGTCCCAGAAGCGATCTGTACATGCCTACTCAATTCTAGAATATTTTCAAAAAATAGGCTCAAAACATGCAAAAAATCGATATTTTAGGTGTCCAAAGTTGATATGTCCATGCATCTTTAGTACCTGTTTTTATCTCAAATTCATAATTAAAACACCCGAAAATTCGATATTTTTGGGTTGAAGAAGCGATCTGTACATGCCTACTCCGTGTTAGGGTTTTTCAAAATACAGTCCTAAAAGATGCTGAAAATCGATATTTTAGGTGCCCAAAGTCAATATGTGTATGCATCTTCTGTACCCGTGTACATCTCAAATTCAGGCTCAAAACACCCGAAAATTCGAGATTTTTGGGTTCCAGAAGTGATCTGTACATGCCTACGCCGTGTAAGAGTATTTTCAAAATACAGGGCAAAACATGGCTTAAAATCGATATTTTAGGTGCCCAGAAACAATATGTGTATGCATCTTCTATAAACGTTTATATCTCAAATTCAGGCTCAAAAATCCCCAAAATTTCGATCTTTTTGGGTCCCAGAAGCGATCTGTACATGCCTACTCAGTGCTAAAATATTTTCAAAATATAGGCCCAAAACATGCTAAAAATTGATATTTTGAGTGCCCAAAGTCGATATGTGCATGGATCTTCTGTACCCGTTTATATCTCAAATTCAGGCTCAAAACACACGAAAATTCGATATTTTTGGGTCCCAGAAGCGATCTGTACATGCCTACTCCGTGTTAGAGTATATTTTAAAATACAGGCCCAAAACATGCTTAAAATCGATATTTTGGGTGCCCAAAGTCGATATGTGCATGCATCTTCTATACCCGTTTATATCTCATATTCAGGCTCAAAACACCCAAAATTCGATATTTTTGGGTCCCAGAAGCGATTTGTATATGCCTACTTAGTGCTAGAATATTATCAAAATATAGGCCCAAAACATGCTTAAAAATCGATATTTTAGGTGCAAAAAGTCGATATGTGCATTCATCTTCAGTACCCGTTTATATTTCAAATTCAGGCTCAAAACACCCGAAAATTCGATATTTTTGGTGCCCAGAAGCGATTTGTACATGCCTACTCAGTGCTAGAATGTTTTCAAAATATAGGCTTAAAACATGCTAAAAATCAAAATTTTATGTGTCCAAAGTCGATATGTGCATGCATCTTCTGTACCCGTTTATATCTCATATTCAGGCTCAAAACAAACAAAATTCGATATTTTTGGTCACAGAAGCGATCTGTACATGCCTACTCAGTGCTAGAATGTTTTCAAAATATAGGCTCAAAACATGCTAAAAATCAAAATTTTATGTGTCCAAAGTCGATATGTGCATGCATCTTCTGTACCCGTTTATATTTCAAATTCAGGCTCAAAACACCCAAAAATTCAATATTTTTGGGTCCCAGAAGCGATCTGTACATGCCTACTCAGTGTAAAAAATTTTCAAAATATAGGCTTAAAACATGCTAAAAATTGATATTTTAGGTGCCCAAAGTCGATATGTGCATGCATCTTCTGTACCCGTTTATATCTCAAATTCAGGCTCAAAACACACGAAAATTCGATATTTTTGGGTCCAAGAAGCGATCTATACATGCCTACTCCGTGTTAGAGTATTTTTTAAAATACAGGCCCAAAACATGCTAAAAATCGATATTTTAGGTCCCCAAAGTCGATATGTGCATGTATCTTCAGTACCCGTTTATATTTCAAATTCAGGCTTAAAACACCCGAAAATTCAATATTTTTGAGTCCCAGAAGCGATCTGTACATGCCTACTGAGTGCTAGAATATTTTCAAAATATTGGCTCAAAACATGCTAAAAATAAAAATCTTATGTGTCCAAAGTCGATATGTGCATGCATCTTCTGTACCCGTTTATATCTCAAATTCAGGCTCAAAACACACGAAAATTCGATATTTTTGGGTCCGAGAAGCAATCTGTACATGCTTACTCCTTGTTAGCGTATATTTTAAAATACAGGCCCAAAACATGCTTAAAATCGATATTTTGGGTGCCCAAAGTCGATATGTGCATGCATCTTCTATACCCGTTTATATCTCATATTCAGGCTCAAAACACCCAAAATTCGATATTTTTGGGTCCCAGAAGCGATTTGTATATGCCTACTTAGTGCTAGAATATTATCAAAATATAGGCCCAAAACATGCTTAAAATCGATATTTTAGGTGCAAAAAGTCGATATGTGCATGCATCTTCTATACCCGTTTATATCTCATATTCAGGCTCAAAACAAACAAAATTCGATATTTTTGGTCTAAGAAGCGATCTGTACATGCCTACTCAGTGCTAGAATATTTTCAAAATATAGGCTCAAAACATGCTAAAAATCAAAATTTTATGTGTCCAAAGTCGATATGTGCATGCATCTTCTGTACCCGTTTATATCTCATATTCAGGCTCAAAACAAACAAAATTCGATATTTTTGGTCACAGAAGCGATCTGTACATGCCTACTCAGTGCTAGAATGTTTTCAAAATATAGGCTCAAAACATGCTAAAAATCAAAATTTTATGTGTCCAAAGTCGATATGTGCATGCATCTTCTGTACCCGTTTATATTTCAAATTCAGGCTCAAAACACCCAAAAATTCAATATTTTTGGGTCCCAGAAGCGATCTGTACATGCCTACTCAGTGTAAAATATTTTCAAAATATAGGCCCAAAACATGCTAAAAATTGATATTTTAGGTGCCCAAAGTCGATATGTGCATGCATCTTCTGTACCCGTTTATATCTCAAATTCAGGCTCAAAACACACGAAAATTCGATATTTTTGGGTCCAAGAAGCGATCTATACATGCCTACTCCGTGTTAGAGTATTTTTTTAAATACAGGCCCAAAACATGCTAAAAATCGATATTTTAGGTGCCCAAAGTCGATATGTGCATGTATCTTCAGTACCCGTTTATATTTCAAATTCAGGCTTAAAACACCCGAAAATTCAATATTTTTGAGTCCCAGAAGCGATCTGTACATGCCTACTGAGTGCTAGAATATTTACAAAATATTGGCTCAAAACATGCTAAAAATCAAAATCTTATGTGTCCAAAGTCGATATGTGCATGCATCTTCTGTACCCGTTTATATCTCAAGTTCAGGCTCAAAACACCCGTAAATTCGATATTTTTGGGTCCTAGAAGCGATCTGTACATGTCTACTCCGATTTAGAGTATTTTCAAAATACAGGCCCAAAACATAATAAAAATCGATATTTTAGGTGCCCAAAGTCAATATGTGTACGAATCTTCTGTACCCATTTGTATAACAAATTCAGGCTTAAAACACCCAAGAATTCGATATATTTGGGTCACAGAATCGATTTGTACATGCCTACTCAGTTCTAGAATATTTTCAAAAAAATAGGCCCAAAACATGCAAAAAATCGATATTTTAGGTGTCCAAGGTCGATATGTCCATGCATCTTTAGTACCTGTTTTTATCTCAAATTCATAATTAAAACACCCGAAAATTCGATATTTTTGGATTGAAGAAGCGATCTGTACATACCTACTTCGTGTTAGGGTTTTTCAAAATACAGCCCTAAAAGATACTGAAAATCGATATTTTAGGTGCCTAAAGTCAATATGTGTATGCATCTTCTGTACCCGTGTATATCTCAAATTCAGGCTCAAAACACCCGAAAATTCGAGATTTTTGGGTTCCAGAAGCGATCTGTACATGCCTACGCCGTGTTAGAGTATTTTCAAAATACAGGGCAAAACATGGCTTAAAATCGATATTTTAGGTGCCCAGAGTCAATATGTGTATGCATCTTCTATACCCGTTTATATCTCAAATTCAGGCTAAAAAAAAACCAAAAATTTGATCTTTTTGGGTCCCAGAAGCGATCTGTACATGCCTACTCAGTGCTAAAATATTTTCAAAATATAGGCCCAAAACATGCTAAAAATAGATATTTTGAGTGCCCAAAGTCGATATGTGCATGGATCTTCTGTACCCGTTTATATCTCAAATTCAGGCTCAAAACACACGAAAATTCGATCTTTTTGGGTCCGAGAAGCAATCTGTACATGCCTACTCCGTGTTAGAGTATATTTTAAAATACAGGCCCAAAACATGCTTAAAATCGATATTTTGGGTGCCCAAAGTCGATATGTGCATGCATCTTCTATACCCGTTTATATCTCATATTCAGGCTCAAAACACCCAAAATTCGATATTTTTGGGTCCCAGAAGCGATTTGTATATGCCTACTTAGTGCTAGAATATTATCAAAATATAGGCCCAAAACATGCTTAAAATCGATATTTTAGGTGCAAAAAGTCGATATGTGCATGCATCTTCTATACCCGTTTATATCTCATATTCAGGCTCAAAACAAACAAAATTCGATATTTTTGGTCTAAGAAGCGATCTGTACATGCCTACTCAGTGCTAGAATGTTTTCAAAATATAGGCTCAAAACATGCTAAAAATCAAAATTTTATGTGTCCAAAGTCGATATGTGCATGCATCTTCTGTACCCGTTTATATTTCAAATTCAGACTCAAAACACCCAAAAATTCCATATTTTTGGGTCCCAGAAGCGATCTGTACATGCCTACTCAGTGTAAAATATTTTCAAAATATAGGCCCAAAACATGCTAAAAATCGATATTTTAGGTGCCCAAAGTCGATATGTGCATGCATCTTCTGTACCCGTTTATATCTCAAATTCAGGCTCAAAACACACGAAAATTCGATATTTTTGGGTCCAAGAATCGATCTCTACATGCCTACTCCGTGTTAGAGTATTTTTTAAAATACAGGCCCAAAACATGCTAAAAATCGATATTTTGGGTGCCCAAAGTCGATATGTGCATGAATCTTCTGTACCCGTTTATATCTCAAATTCAGGCTCAAAACACCCGTAAATTCGATATTTTTGGGTCCCAGAAGCGATCTGTACATGTCTACTCCGATTTAGAGTATTTTCAAAATACAGGACCAAAACATAATAAAAATCGATATTTTAGGTGCCCAAAGTCAATATGTGTATGAATCTTCTGTACCCATTTGTATAAAAAATTCAGGCTTAAAACACCCAAAAATTCGATATTATTGGGTCCCAGAAGCGATCTGTACATGCCTACTCAATTCTAGAATATTTTCAAAAAATAGGCTCAAAACATGCAAAAAATCGATATTTTAGGTGTCCAAAGTTGATATGTCCATGCATCTTTAGTACCTGTTTTTATCTCAAATTCATAATTAAAACACCCGAAAATTCGATATTTTTGGGTTGAAGAAGCGATCTGTACATGCCTACTTCGTGTTAGGGTTTTTCAAAATACAGTCCTAAAAGATGCTGAAAATCGATATTTTAGGTGCCCAAAGTCAATATGTGTATGCATCTTCTGTACCCGTGTACATCTCAAATTCAGGCTCAAAACACCCGAAAATTCGAGATTTTTGGGTTCCAGAAGTGATCTGTACATGCCTACGCCGTGTAAGAGTATTTTCAAAATACAGGGCAAAACATAGCTTAAAATCGATATTTTAGGTGCCCAGAAACAATATGTGTATGCATCTTCTATACCCGTTTATATCTCAAATTCAGGCTCAAAAAACCCCGAAAATTCGATCTTTTTGGGTCCCAGAAGCGATCTGTACATGCCTACTCAGTGCTAAAATATTTTCAAAATATAGGCCCAAAACATGCTAAAAATAGATATTTTGAGTGCCCAAAGTCGATATGTGCATGGATCTTCTGTACCCGTTTATATCTCAAATTCAGGCTCAAAACACACGAAAATTCGATATTTTTGGGTCCCAGAAGCAATCTGTACATGCCTACTCCGTGTTAGAGTATATTTTAAAATACAGGCCCAAAACATGCTTAAAATCGATATTTTGGGTGCCCAAAGTCGATATGTGCATGCATCTTCTATACCCGTTTATATCTCATATTCAGGCTCAAAACACCCAAAATTCGATATTTTTGGGTCCCAGAAGCGATTTGTATATGCCTACTTAGTGCTAGAATATTATCAAAATATAGGCCCAAAACATGCTTAAAATCGATATTTTAGGTGCAAAAAGTCGATATGTGCATGCATCTTCAGTACCCGTTTATATTTCAAATTCAGGCTTAAAACACCCGAAAATTCGATATTTTTGGTGCCCAGAAGCGATCTGTACATGCCTACTCAGTGCTAGAATGTTTTCAAAATATAGGCTTAAAACATGCTAAAAATCAAAATTTTATGTGTCCAAAGTCGATATGTGCATGCATCTTCTGTACCCGTTTATATCTCATATTCAGGCTCAAAACAAACAAAATTCGATATTTTTGGTCACAGAAGCGATCTGTACATGCCTACTCAGTGCTAGAATGTTTTCAAAATATAGGCTCATAACATGCTAAAAATCAAAATTTTATGTGTCCAAAGTCGATATGTGCATGCATCTTCTGTACCCGTTTATATTTCAAATTCAGGCTCAAAACACCCAAAAATTCAATATTTTTGGGTCCCAGAAGCGATCTGTACATGCCTACTCAGTGTAAAATATTTTCAAAATATAGGCCCGAAACATGCTAAAAATCGATATTTTAGGTGCCCAAAGTCGATATGTGCATGCATCTTCTGTACCCGTTTATATCTCAAATTCAGGCTCAAAACACACGAAAATTCGATATTTTTGGGTCCAAGAAGCGATCTATACATGCCTACTCCGTGTTAGAGTATTTTTTAAAATACAGGCCCAAAACATGCTGAAAATCGATATTTTAGGTGCCCAAAGTCGATATGTGCATGTATCTTCAGTACCCGTTTATATTTCAAATTCAGGTTAAAACACCCGAAAATTCAATATTTTTGAGTCCCAGAAGCGATCTGTACATGCCTACTGAGTGCTAGAATATTTTCAAAATATTGGCTCAAAACATGCTAAAAATCAAAATCTTATGTGTCCAAAGTCGATATGTGCATGCATCTTCTGTACCCGTTTATATCTCAAATTCAGGCTCAAAACACCCGTAAATTCGATATTTTTGGGTCCTTGAAGCGATCTGTACATGTCTACTCCGATTTAGAGTATTTTCAAAATACAGGCCCAAAACATAATAAAAATCGATATTTTAGGTGCCCAAAGTCAATATGTGTACGAATCTTCTGTACCCATTTGTATAACAAATTCAGGCTTAAAACACCCAAAAATTCGATATTTTTGGGTCCCAGAAGCGATCTGTACATGCCTACTCAGTTCTAGAATATTTTCAAAAAATAGGCCCAAAACATGCAAAAAATCGATATTTTAGGTGTCCAAAGTCGATATGTCCATGCATCTTTAGTACCTGTTTTTATCTCAAATTCAAAATTAAAACACCCGAAAATTCGATATTTTTGGGTTGAAGAAGCGATCTGTACATGCCTACTTCGTGTTAGGGTTTTTCAAAATACAGCCCTAAAAGATACTGAAAATCGATATTTTAGGTGCCTAAAGTCAATATGTGTATGCATCTTCTGTACCCGTGTATATCTCAAATTCAGGCTCAAAACACCCGAAAATTCGAGATTTTTGGGTTCCAGAAGCGATCTGTACATGCCTACGCCGTGTTAGAGTATTTTCAAAATACAGGGCAAAACATGGCTTAAAATCGATATTTTAGGTGCCCAGAGTCAATATGTGTATGCATCTTCTATACCCGTTTATATCTTAAATTCAGGCTAAAAAAAACCCGAAAATTCGATCTTTTTGGGTCCCAGAAGCGATCTGTACATGCCTACTCAGTGCTAAAATATTTTCAAAATATAGGCCCAAAACATGCTAAAAATAGATATTTTGAGTGCACAAAGTCGATATGTGCATGGATCTTCTGTACCCGTTTATATCTCAAATTCAGGCTCAAAACACACGAAAATTCGATATTTTTGGGTCCGAGAAGCAATCTGTACATGCCTACTCCGTGTTAGAGTATATTTTAAAATACAGGCCCAAAACATGCTTAAAATCGATATTTTGGGTGCCCAAAGTCGATATGTGCATGCATCTTCTATACCCGTTTATATCTCATATTCAGGCTCAAAACACCCAAAATTCGATATTTTTGGGTCCCAGAAGCGATTTGTATATGCCTACTTAGTGCTAGAATATTATCAAAATATAGGCCCAAAACATGCTTAAAATCGATATTTTAGGTGCAAAAAGTCGATATGTGCATGCATCTTCTATACCCGTTTTTATCTCATATTCAGGCTCAAAACAAACAAAATTCGATATTTTTGGTCTAAGAAGCGATCTGTACATGCCTACTCAGTGCTAGAATGTTTTCAAAATATAGGCTCAAAACATGCTAAAAACCAAAATTTTATGTGTCCAAAGTCGATATGTGCATGCATCTTCTGTACCCGTTTATATCTCATATTCAGGCTCAAAACAAACAAAATTCGATATTTTTGGTCACAGAAGCGATCTGTACATGCCTACTCAGTGCTAGAATGTTTTCAAAATATAGGCTCAAAACATGCTAAAAATCAAAATTTTATGTGCCCAAAGTCGATATGTGCATGCATCTTCTGTACCCGTTTATATCTCAAATTCAGGCTCAAAACACACGAAAATTCGATATTTTTGGGTCCAAGAAGCTATCTATACATGCCTACTCCGTGTTAGAGTATTTTTTAAAATACAGGCCCAAAACATGCTAAAAATCGATATTTTAGGTGCCCAAAGTCGATATGTGCATGTATCTTCAGTACCCGTTTATATTTCAAATTCAGGCTTAAAACACCCGAAAATTCAATATTTTTGAGTCCCAGAAGCGATCTGTACATGCCTACTGAGTGCTAGAATATTTTCAAAATATTGGCTCAAAACATGCTAAAAATCAAAATCTTATGTGTCCAAAGTCGATATGTGCATGCATCTTCTGTACCCGTTTATATCTCAAATTCAGGCTCAAAACACCCGTAAATTCGATATTTTTGGGTCCTAGAAGCGATCTGTACATGTCTACTCCGATTTAGAGTATTTTCAAAATACAGGCCCAAAACATAATAAAAATCGATATTTTAGGTGCCCAAAGTCAATATGTGTACGAATCTTCTGTACCCATTTGTATAACAAATTCAGGCTTAAAACATCCAAAAATTCGATATTTTTGGGTCCCAGAAGCGATCTGTACATGCCTACTCAGTTTTAGAATATTTTCAAAAAATAGGCCCAAAACATGCAAAAAATCGATATTTTAGGTGTCCAAAGTCGATATGTCCATGCATCTTTAGTACCTGTTTTTATCTCAAATTCATAATTAAAACACCCGAAAATTCGATATTTTTGGGTTGAAGAAGCGATCTGTACATGCCTACTTCGTGTTAGGGTTTTTCAAAATACAGCCCTAAAAGATACTGAAAATCGATATTTTAGGTGCCTAAAGTCAATATGTGTATGCATCTTCTGTACCCGTGTATATCTCAAATTCAGGCTCAAAACACCCGAAAATTCGATATTTTTGGGTTCCAGAAGCGATCTGTACATGCCTACGCCGTGTTAGAGTATTTTCAAAATACAGGGCAAAACATGGCTTAAAATCGATATTTTAGGTGCCCAGAGTCAATATGTGTATGCATCTTCTATACCCGTTTATATCTTAAATTCAGGCTAAAAAAAACCCGAAAATTCGATCTTTTTGGGTCCCAGAAGCGATCTGTACATGCCTACTCAGTGCTAAAATATTTTCAAAATATAGGCCCAAAACATGCTAAAAATAGATATTTTGAGTGCACAAAGTCGATATGTGCATGGATCTTCTGTACCCGTTTATATCTCAAATTCAGGCTCAAAACACACGAAAATTCGATATTTTTGGGTCCGAGAAGCAATCTGTACATGCCTACTCCGTGTTAGAGTATATTTTAAAATACAGGCCCAAAACATGCTTAAAATCGATATTTTGGGCGCCCAAAGTCGATATGTGCATGCATCTTCTATACCCGTTTATATCTCATATTCAGGCTCAAAACACCCAAAATTCGATATTTTTGGGTCCCAGAAGCGATTTGTATATGCCTACTTAGTGCTAGAATATTATCAAAATATAGGCCCAAAACATGCTTAAAATCGATATTTTAGGTGCAAAAAGTCGATATGTGCATGCATCTTCTATACCCGTTTTTATCTCATATTCAGGCTCAAAACAAACAAAATTCGATATTTTTGGTCTAAGAAGCGATCTGTACATGCCTACTCAGTGCTAGAATGTTTTCAAAATATAGGCTCAAAACATGCTAAAAACCAAAATTTTATGTGTCCAAAGTCGATATGTGCATGCATCTTCTGTACCCGTTTATATCTCATATTCAGGCTCAAAACAAACAAAATTCGATATTTTTGGTCACAGAAGCGATCTGTACATGCCTACTCAGTGCTAGAATGTTTTCAAAATATAGGCTCAAAACATGCTAAAAATCAAAATTTTATGTGCCCAAAGTCGATATGTGCATGCATCTTCTGTACACGTTTATATCTCAAATTCAGGCTCAAAACACACGAAAATTCGATATTTTTGGGTCCAAGAAGCGATCTATACATGCCTACTCCGTGTTAGAGTATTTTTTAAAATACAGGCCCAAAACATGCTAAAAATCGTTATTTTAGGTGCCCAAAGTCGATATGTGCATGTATCTTCAGTACCCGTTTATATTTCAAATTCAGGCTTAAAACACCCGAAAATTCAATATTTTTGAGTCCCAGAAGCGATCTGTACATGCCTACTGAGTGCTAGAATATTTTCAAAATATTGGCTCAAAACATGCTAAAAATCAAAATCTTATGTGTCCAAAGTCGATATGTGCATGCATCTTCTGTACCCGTTTATATCTCAAATTCAGGCTCAAAACACCCGTAAATTCGATATTTTTGGGTCCTAGAAGCGATCTGTACATGTCTACTCCGATTTAGAGTATTTTCAAAATACAGGCCCAAAACATAATAAAAATCGATATTTTAGGTGCCCAAAGTCAATATGTGTACGAATCTTCTGTACCCATTTGTATAACAAATTCAGGCTTAAAACACCCAAAAATTCGATATTTTTGGGTCCCAGAAGCGATCTGTACATGCCTACCCAGTTCTAGAATATTTTCAAAAAATAGGCCCAAAACATGCAAAAAATCGATATTTTAGGTGTCCAAAGTCGATATGTCCATGCATCTTTAGTACCTGTTTTTATCTCAAATTCATTATTAAAACACCCGAAAATTCGATATTTTTGGGTTGAAGAAGCGATCTGTACATGCCTACTTCGTGTTAGGGTTTTTCAAAATACAGTCCTAAAAGATACTGAAAATCGATATTTTAGGTGCCTAAAGTCAATATGTGTATGCATCTTCTGTACCCGTTTATATCTCAAATTCAGGCTCAAAACACCCGAAAATTCGATATTTTTGGGTTCCAGAAGCGATCTGTACATGACTACGCCGTGTTAGAGTATTTTCAAAATACAGGGCAAAACATGGCTTAAAATCGATATTTTAGGTGCCCAGAGTCAATATGTGTATGCATCTTCTATACCCGTTTATATCTCAAATTCAGGCTAAAAAAACCCCGAAAATTCGATCTTTTTGGGTCCCAGAAGCGATCTGTACATGCCTACTCAGTGCTAAAATATTTTCAAAATATAGGCCCAAAACATGCTAAAAATAGATATTTTGAGTGCCCAAAGTCGATATGTGCATGGATCTTCTATACCTGTTTATATCTCAAATTCAGGCTAAAAACACACAAAAATTCGATATTTTTGGGTCCCAGAAGCAATCTGTACATGCCTACTCCGTGTTAGAGTATATTTTAAAATACAGGCCCAAAACATGCTTAAAATCGATATTTTGGGTGCACAAAGTCGATATGTGCATGGATCTTCTGTACCCGTTTATATCTCAAATTCAGGCTCAAAACACACGAAAATTCGATATTTTTGGGTCCGAGAAGCAATCTGTACATGCCTACTCCGTGTTAGAGTATATTTTAAAATACAGGCCCAAAACATGCTTAAAATCGATATTTTGGGTGCCCAAAGTCGATATGTGCATGCATCTTCTATACCCGTTTATATCTCATATTCAGGCTCAAAACACCCAAAATTCGATATTTTTGGGTCCCAGAAGCGATTTGTATATGCCTACTTAGTGCTAGAATATTATCAAAATATAGGCCCAAAACATGCTTAAAATCGATATTTTAGGTGCAAAAAGTCGATATGTGCATGCATCTTCTATACCCGTTTTTATCTCATATTCAGGCTCAAAACAAACAAAATTCGATATTTTTGGTCTAAGAAGCGATCTGTACATGCCTACTCAGTGCTAGAATGTTTTCAAAATATAGGCTCAAAACATGCTAAAAACCAAAATTTTATGTGTCCAAAGTCGATATGTGCATGCATCTTCTGTACCCGTTTATATCTCATATTCAGGCTCAAAACAAACAAAATTCGATATTTTTGGTCACAGAAGCGATCTGTACATGCCTACTCAGTGCTAGAATGTTTTCAAAATATAGGCTCAAAACATGCTAAAAATCAAAATTTTATGTGCCCAAAGTCGATATGTGCATGCATCTTCTGTACCCGTTTATATCTCAAATTCAGGCTCAAAACACACGAAAATTCGATATTTTTGGGTCCAAGAAGCGATCTATACATGCCTACTCCGTGTTAGAGTATTTTTTAAAATACAGGCCCAAAACATGCTAAAAATCGTTATTTTAGGTGCCCAAAGTCGATATGTGCATGTATCTTCAGTACCCGTTTATATTTCAAATTCAGGCTTAAAACACCCGAAAATTCAATATTTTTGAGTCCCAGAAGCGATCTGTACATGCCTACTGAGTGCTAGAATATTTTCAAAATATTGGCTCAAAACATGCTAAAAATCAAAATCTTATGTGTCCAAAGTCGATATGTGCATGCATCTTCTGTACCCGTTTATATCTCAAATTCAGGCTCAAAACACCCGTAAATTCGATATTTTTGGGTCCTAGAAGCGATCTGTACATGTCTACTCCGATTTAGAGTATTTTCAAAATACAGGCCCAAAACATAATAAAAATCGATATTTTAGGTGCCCAAAGTCAATATGTGTACGAATCTTCTGTACCCATTTGTATAACAAATTCAGGCTTAAAACACCCAAAAATTCGATATTTTTGGGTCCCAGAAGCGATCTGTACATGCCTATCCAGTTCTAGAATATTTTCAAAAAATAGGCCCAAAACATGCAAAAAATCGATATTTTAGGTGTCCAAAGTCGATATGTCCATGCATCTTTAGTACCTGTTTTTATCTCAAATTCATTATTAAAACACCCGAAAATTCGATATTTTTGGGTTGAAGAAGCGATCTGTACATGCCTACTTCGTGTTAGGGTTTTTCAAAATACAGTCCTAAAAGATACTGAAAATCGATATTTTAGGTGCCTAAAGTCAATATGTGTATGCATCTTCTGTACCCGTTTATATCTCAAATTCAGGCTCAAAACACCCGAAAATTCGATATTTTTGGGTTCCAGAAGCGATCTGTACATGACTACGCCGTGTTAGAGTATTTTCAAAATACAGGGCAAAACATGGCTTAAAATCGATATTTTAGGTGCCCAGAGTCAATATGTGTATGCATCTTCTATACCCGTTTATATCTCAAATTCAGGCTAAAAAAACCCCGAAAATTCGATCTTTTTGGGTCCCAGAAGCGATCTGTACATGCCTACTCAGTGCTAAAATATTTTCAAAATATAGGCCCAAAACATGCTAAAAATAGATATTTTGAGTGCCCAAAGTCGATATGTGCATGGATCTTCTATACCTGTTTATATCTCAAATTCAGGCTAAAAACACACAAAAATTCGATATTTTTGGGTCCCAGAAGCAATCTGTACATGCCTACTCCGTGTTAGAGTATATTTTAAAATACAGGCCCAAAACATGCTTAAAATCGATATTTTGGGTGCCCAAAGTCGATATGTGCATGCATCTTCTATACCCGTTTATATCTCACATTCAGGCTCAAAACACCCAAAATTCGATATTTTTAGGTCCCAGAAGCGATCTGTATATGCCTACTTAGTGCTAGAATATTATCAAAATATAGGCCCAAAACATGCTTAAAATCGATATTTTAGGTGCAAAAAGTCGATATGTGCATGCATCTTCAGTACCCGTTTATATTTCAAATTCAGGCTTAAAACACCCGAAAATTCGATATTTTTCGTGCCCAGAAGCGATCTGTACATGCCTACTCAGTGCTAGAATGTTTTCAAAATATAGGCTTAAAACATGCTAAAAATCGATATTTTATGTGTCCAAAGTCGATATGTGCATGCATCTTCTGTACCCGTTTATATATCATATTCAGGCTCAAAACAAACAAAATTCGATATTTTTGGTCACAGAAGCGATCTGTACATGCCTACTCAGTGCTAGAATGTTTTCAAAATATAGGCTCAAAACATGCTAAAAATCAAAATTTTATGTGTCCAAAGTCGATATGTGCATGCATCTTCTGTACCCGTTTATATTTCAAATTCAGGCTCAAAACACCCAAAAATTCAATATTTTTGGGTCCCAGAAGCGATCTGTACATGCCTACTCAGTGTAAAATATTTTCAAAATATAGGCCCAAAACATGCTAAAAATCGATTTTTTAGGTGCCCAAAGTCGATATGTGCATGCATCTTCTGTACCCGTTTATATCTCAAATTCAGGCTCAAAACACACGAAAATTCGATATTTTTGGGTCCAAGAAGCGATCTCTACATGCCTACTCCGTGTTAGAGTATTTTTTAAAATACAGTCCCAAAACATGCTGAAAATCGATATTTTGGGTGCCCAAAGTCGATATGTGCATGCATCTTCTATACCCGTTTATATTTCAAATTCAGGCTTAAAACACCCGAAAATTCAATATTTTTGAGTCCCAGAAGCGATCTGTACATGCCTACTGAGTGCTAGAATGTTTTCAAAATATTGGCTCAAAACATGCTAAAAATCAAAATCTTATATGTCCAAAGTCGATATGTGCATGCATCTTCTGTACCCGTTTATATTTCAAATTCAGGCTCAAAACACCCAAAAATTCAATATTTTTGGGTCCCAGAAGCGATCTGTACATGCCTACTCAGTGTAAAATATTTTCAAAATATAGGCCCAAAACATGCTAAAAATCGATATTTTAGGTGCCCAAAGTCGATATGTGCATGCATCTTCTGTACCCGTTTATATCTCAAATTCAGGCTCAAAACACACGAAAATTCGATATTTTTGGGTCCAAGAAGCAATCTCTACATGCCTACTCCGTGTTAGAGTATTTTTTAAAATACAGGCCCAAAACATGCTAAAAATCGATATTTTGGATGCCCAAAGTCGATATGTGCATGTATCTTCTGTACCCGTTTATATCTCAAATTCAGGCTCAAAACACCCGTAAATTCGATATTTTTGGGTCCTAGAAGCGATCTGTACATGTCTACTCCGATTTAGAGTATTCTCAAAATACAGGCCCAAAACATAATAAAAATCGATATTTTAGGTGCCCAAAGTCAATATGTGTATGAATCTTCTGTACCCATTTGTATAACAAATTCAGGCTTAAAACACCCAAAAATTCGATATTTTTGGGTCCCAGAAGCGATCTGTACATGCCTACTCAGTGCTAGAATATTTTTTAAATACAGGCCCAAAACATGCTTAAAATCGATATTTTGGGTGCCCAAAGTCGATATGTGCATGCATCTTCTATACCCGTTTATATCTCAAATTCAGGCTCAAAACACACGAAAATTCGATATTTTTGGGTCCCAGAAGCAATCTGTTCATGCCTACTCAGTGTAAAATATTTTCAAAATATAGGCCCAAAACGTGCTAAAAATCGATATTTTGAGTGCCCAAAGTCGATATGTGCATGGATCTTCTTTACCCGTTTTTATCTCATATTTAAGGCTCAAAGCACCCAAAATTCGATATTTTTGGGTCCCAGAAGCGATCTGTAAATGCCTACTTAGTGCTAGAATATTTTCAAAATATAGGCCCAAAACTTGCTCAAAATAGATATTTTAGATGCTAAAAGTCTATATGTGCATGCATCTTCAGTACCTGTTTTTATCTCAAATTCAGGCTCAAAACACCCGAAAATTCGATATTTTCGGGTCCCACAAGCAATCTGTACATGCCTACTCATTGCTAGAATGTTTTCAAAATATAGGCTCAAAACATACTAAAAATCAAAATTTTATGTGTCCAAAGTCGATATGTGCATGCATCTTCTGTACCCGTTTATATCTCAAATTCAGGCTCAAAACACCCGAAAATTCGATATTTTTGGGTCCCAGAAGCGATCTGTACATGCCTACTCAGTGTAAAATATTTTCAAAATATAGGCCCAAACCATGCTAAAAATCGATATTTTAGGTGCCTAAAGTCGATATGTGCATGCATCTTCTGTTCCCGTTTATATCTCAAATTCAGGCTCAAAACACACGATAATTCGATATTTTTGGGTCCCAGAAGCGATCTGTTCATGCCTACTCAGTGTAAAATATTTTCAAAATATAGGCCCAAAACATGCTAAAAATCGATATTTTGAGTGCCCAAAGTCGATATGTTCATGGATCTTCTGTCTCCGTTTATATCTCATATTTAAGGCTCAAAACACCCAAAATTCGATATTTTTGGGTCCCAGAAGCGATCTGTACATGCCTACTTAGTGCTAGAATATTTTCAAAATATAGGCCCAAAACCTGCTCAAAATCGATATTTTAGGTGCTAAAAGTCGATATGTGAATGCATCTTAAGTACCCGTTTATATTTCAAATTCAGGGTAAAAACACCCGAAAATTCGATATTTTTGGGTCTCAGAAGCGATCTGTACATGCCTACTCAGTGCTAGAATATTTTCAAAATATAGGCTCAAAACATGCTAAAAATCAAAATTTTATGTGTCCAAAGTCGATATGTGCATGCATCTTCTGTACCCGTTTATATCTCAAATTCAGGATCAAAACACCCGAAAATTCGATATTTTTGGGTCCCAGAAGCGATCTGTACATGTCTACTCCGTGTTAGAGTATTTTCAAAATACAGCCCCAAAACATAATGAAAATCGATATTTTAGGTGCCCATAGTCAATATGTGTGTGAATCTTCTGTACCCGTTTGTATAACAAATTCAGGCTTAAAACACACGAAAATTCGATATTTTTGGGTCCCAGAAGCGATCTGTACATGCCTACTCAGTTCTAGATTATTTTCAAAAAATAGGCCCAAAACATGCAAAAAATCGATATTTTAGGTGTTCAAAGTCGATATGTGCATGCATCTTCTGTACCTGTTTTTATCTCAAATTCAAGCTCAAAACACCCGAAAATTCGATATTTTCGGGTCCCACAAGCAATCTGTACATGCCAACTCCGTGTTAGGGGTTTTTAAAAATACAGTCCCAAAACATGCTGAAAATCGCTATTTTGTGTGCCCAAAGTCGATATGTGCATGCATCTTCTATACCCGTTTATATCTCAAATTCAGGCTCAAAACACCCGAAAATTCGATATTTTTGGGTCCAAGAAGCGATCTGTACATGCCTACTCCTTGCTAGAATATTTTCAAGATACAGACACAAAACATGCTTAATATCGATATTTTAGGTGCAAAAAGTCGATATGTGCATGCATCTTCAGTACCAGTTTATATTTCAAATTCAGGCTCAAAACACCCGAAAATTCAATATTTTTGGGTCCTAGAAGCGATCTGTACATGCCTACTCAATGTAAAATATTTTCAAAATATAGGCCCAAAACATGCTAAATATCGATATTTTAGGTGCCCAAAGTCGATATGTGCATGCATCTTCTGTACCCGTTTATATCTCAAATTCAGTCTCAAAACAACCGAAAATTCGATATTTTTGGGTCCCAGAAGCGATCTGTACATGCCTACTCAGTGTTAGAGTATTTTTAAAATACAGGCCCAAAACATAATAAAAATCGATATTTTAGGTGCCCAAAGTCAATATGTTTATGAATCTTCTGTACCCGTTTATATTTTAAATTCAGGCTCAAAACACCCGAAAATTCAATATTTTTGGGTCCCAGAAGCGATCTGTACATGCCTACTCAGTGTAAAATATTTTCAAAATATAGGCCCAAAACATGCTCAAAATCGATAATTTAGGTGCCCAAAGTCGATATGTGCATGCATCTTCTGTACCCGTTTATATCTCAAATTCAGGCTCAAAACACACAAAAATTCGATGTTTTTGGGTCCCAGAAGCGATCTGTACATGCCTACTTAGTGCTAGAATATTTTCAAAATATAGGCACAAAACATGCTCAAAATCGATTTTTTAGGTGCAAAAAGTCGATATGTGAATGCATCTTCTGTACCCGTTTATATCTCAAATTCAGGCTCAAAACACACGAAAATTCGATATTTTTGGGTCCAAGAAGCGATCTATACATGCCTACTCCGTGTTAGAGTATTTTTTAAAATACAGGCCCAAAACATGCAAAAAATCGATATTTTAGGTGCCCAAAGTCGATATGTGCATGTATCTTCAGTACCCGTTTATATTTCAAATTCAGGCTTAAAACACCCGAAAATTCAATATTTTTGAGTCCCAGAAGCGATCTGTACATGCCTACTGAGTGCTAGAATATTTTCAAAATATTGGCTCAAAACATGCTAAAAATCAAAATCTTATGTGTCCAAAGTCGATATGTGCATGCATCTTCTGTACCCGTTTATATCACAAATTCAGGCTCAAAACACCCGTAAATTCGATATTTTTGGGTCCTAGAAGCGATCTGTACATGTCTACTCCGATTTAGAGAATTTTCGAAATACAGGCCTAAAACATAATAAAAATCGATATTTTAGGTGCCCAAAGTCAATATGTGTACGAATCTTCTGTACCCATTTGTATAACAAATTCAGGCTTAAAACACCCAAAAATTCGATATTTTTGGGTCCCAGAAGCGATCTGTACATGCCTACTCAGTTTTAGAATATTTTCAAAATATAGACCCAAAACATGCAAAAAATCGATATTTTAGGTGTCCAAAGTTGATATGTCCATGCATCTTTAGTACCTGTTTTTATCTCAAATTCATAATTAAAACACCCGAAAATTCGATATTTTTGGGTTGAAGAAGCGATCTGTACATGCCTACTTCGTGTTAGGGTTTTTCAAAATACAGTCCTAAAAGATACTGAAAGTCGATATTTTAGGTGCCTAAAGTCAATATGTGTATGCATCTTCTGTACCCGTGTATATCTCAAATTCAGGCTCAAAACACCCGAAAATTCGAGATTATTGGGTTCCAGAAGCGATCTGTACATGCCTACGCCGTGTTAGAGTATTTTTTAAAATACAGGCCCAAAACATGCTAAAAATCGATATTTTGGATGCCCAAAGTCGATATGTGCATGTATCTTCTGTACCCGTTTATATCTCAAATTCAGGCTCAAAACACCCGTAAATTCGATATTTTTGGGTCCTAGAAGCGATCTGTACATGTCTACTCCGATTTAGAGTATTCTCAAAATACAGGCCCAAAACATAATAAAAATCGATATTTTAGGTGCCCAAAGTCAATATGTGTATGAATCTTCTGTACCCATTTGTATAACAAATTCAGGCTTAAAACACCCAAAAATTCGATATTTTTGGGTCCCAGAAGCGATCTGTACATGCCTACTCAGTGCTAGAATATTTTTTAAATACAGGCCCAAAACATGCTTAAAATCGATATTTTGGGTGCCCAAAGTCGATATGTGCATGCATCTTCTATACCCGTTTATATCTCAAATTCAGGCTCAAAACACACGAAAATTCGATATTTTTGGGTCCCAGAAGCAATCTGTTCATGCCTACTCAGTGTAAAATATTTTCAAAATATAGGCCCAAAACGTGCTAAAAATCGATATTTTGAGTGCCCAAAGTCGATATGTGCATGGATCTTCTTTACCCGTTTTTATCTCATATTTAAGGCTCAAAGCACCCAAAATTCGATATTTTTGGGTCCCAGAAGCGATCTGTAAATGCCTACTTAGTGCTAGAATATTTTCAAAATATAGGCCCAAAACTTGCTCAAAATAGATATTTTAGATGCTAAAAGTCTATATGTGCATGCATCTTCAGTACCTGTTTTTATCTCAAATTCAGGCTCAAAACACCCGAAAATTCGATATTTTCGTGTCCCACAAGCAATCTGTACATGCCTACTCATTGCTAGAATGTTTTCAAAATATAGGCTCAAAACATACTAAAAATCAAAATTTTATGTGTCCAAAGTCGATATGTGCATGCATCTTCTGTACCCGTTTATATCTCAAATTCAGGCTCAAAACACCCGAAAATTCGATATTTTTGGGTCCCAGAAGCGATCTGTACATGCCTACTCAGTGTAAAATATTTTCAAAATATAGGCCCAAACCATGCTAAAAATCGATATTTTAGGTGCCTAAAGTCGATATGTGCATGCATCTTCTGTTCCCGTTTATATCTCAAATTCAGGCTCAAAACACACGATAATTCGATATTTTTGGGTCCCAGAAGCGATCTGTTCATGCCTACTCAGTGTAAAATATTTTCAAAATATAGGCCCAAAACATGCTAAAAATCGATATTTTGAGTGCCCAAAGTAGATATGTTCATGGATCTTCTGTCTCCGTTTATATCTCATATTTAAGGCTCAAAACACCCAAAATTCGATATTTTTGGGTCCCAGAAGCGATCTGTACATGCCTACTTAGTGCTAGAATATTTTCAAAATATAGGCCCAAAACCTGCTCAAAATCGATATTTTAGGTGCTAAAAGTCGATATGTGAATGCATCTTAAGTACCCGTTTATATTTCAAATTCAGGGTAAAAACACCCGAAAATTCGATATTTTTGGGTCTCAGAAGCGATCTGTACATGCCTACTCAGTGCTAGAATATTTTCAAAATATAGGCTCAAAACATGCTAAAAATCAAAATTTTATGTGTCCAAAGTCGATATGTGCATGCATCTTCTGTACCCGTTTATATCTCAAATTCAGGATCAAAACACCCGAAAATTCGATATTTTTGGGTCCCAGAAGCGATCTGTACATGTCTACTCCGTGTTAGAGTATTTTCAAAATACAGCCCCAAAACATAATGAAAATCGATATTTTAGGTGCCCATAGTCAATATGTGTGTGAATCTTCTGTACCCGTTTGTATAACAAATTCAGGCTTAAAACACACGAAAATTCGATATTTTTGGGTCCCAGAAGCGATCTGTACATGCCTACTCAGTTCTAGATTATTTTCAAAAAATAGGCCCAAAACATGCAAAAAATCGATATTTTAGGTGTTCAAAGTCGATATGTGCATGCATCTTCTGTACCTGTTTTTATCTCAAATTCAAGCTCAAAACACCCGAAAATTCGATATTTTCGGGTCCCACAAGCAATCTGTACATGCCAACTCCGTGTTAGGGGTTTTTAAAAATACAGTCCCAAAACATGCTGAAAATCGCTATTTTGTGTGCCCAAAGTCGATATGTGCATGCATCTTCTATACCCGTTTATATCTCAAATTCAAGCTCAAAACACCCGAAAATTCGATATTTTTGGGTCCAAGAAGCGATCTGTACATGCCTACTCCTTGCTAGAATATTTTCAAGATACAGACACAAAACATGCTTAATATCGATATTTTAGGTGCAAAAAGTCGATATGTGCATGCATCTTCAGTACCAGTTTATATTTCAAATTCAGGCTCAAAACACCCGAAAATTCAATATTTTTGGGTCCTAGAAGCGATCTGTACATGCCTACTCAATGTAAAATATTTTCAAAATATAGGCCCAAAACATGCTAAATATCGATATTTTAGGTGCCCAAAGTCGATATGTGCATGCATCTTCTGTACCCGTTTATATCTCAAATTCAGTCTCAAAACAACCGAAAATTCGATATTTTTGGGTCCCAGAAGCGATCTGTACATGCCTACTCAGTGTTAGAGTATTTTTAAAATACAGGCCCAAAACATAATAAAAATCGATATTTTAGGTGCCCAAAGTCAATATGTTTATGAATCTTCTGTACCCGTTTATATTTTAAATTCAGGCTCAAAACACCCGAAAATTCAATATTTTTGGGTCCCAGAAGCGATCTGTACATGCCTACTCAGTGTAAAATATTTTCAAAATATAGGCCCAAAACATGCTCAAAATCGATAATTTAGGTGCCCAAAGTCGATATGTGCATGCATCTTCTGTACCCGTTTATATCTCAAATTCAGGCTCAAAACACACAAAAATTCGATGTTTTTGGGTCCCAGAAGCGATCTGTACATGCCTACTTAGTGCTAGAATATTTTCAAAATATAGGCACAAAACATGCTCAAAATCGATTTTTTAGGTGCAAAAAGTCGATATGTGAATGCATCTTCTGTACCCGTTTATATCTCAAATTCAGGCTCAAAACACACGAAAATTCGATATTTTTGGGTCCAAGAAGCGATCTATACATGCCTACTCCGTGTTAGAGTATTTTTTAAAATACAGGCCCAAAACATGCAAAAAATCGATATTTTAGGTGCCCAAAGTCGATATGTGCATGTATCTTCAGTACCCGTTTATATTTCAAATTCAGGCTTAAAACACCCGAAAATTCAATATTTTTGAGTCCCAGAAGCGATCTGTACATGCCTACTGAGTGCTAGAATATTTTCAAAATATTGGCTCAAAACATGCTAAAAATCAAAATCTTATGTGTCCAAAGTCGATATGTGCATGCATCTTCTGTACCCGTTTATATCACAAATTCAGGCTCAAAACACCCGTAAATTCGATATTTTTGGGTCCTAGAAGCGATCTGTACATGTCTACTCCGATTTAGAGAATTTTCGAAATACAGGCCTAAAACATAATAAAAATCGATATTTTAGGTGCCCAAAGTCAATATGTGTACGAATCTTCTGTACCCATTTGTATAACAAATTCAGGCTTAAAACACCCAAAAATTCGATATTTTTGGGTCCCAGAAGCGATCTGTACATGCCTACTCAGTTTTAGAATATTTTCAAAATATAGACCCAAAACATGCAAAAAATCGATATTTTAGGTGTCCAAAGTTGATATGTCCATGCATCTTTAGTACCTGTTTTTATCTCAAATTCATAATTAAAACACCCGAAAATTCGATATTTTTGGGTTGAAGAAGCGATCTGTACATGCCTACTTCGTGTTAGGGTTTTTCAAAATACAGTCCTAAAAGATACTGAAAGTCGATATTTTAGGTGCCTAAAGTCAATATGTGTATGCATCTTCTGTACCCGTGTATATCTCAAATTCAGGCTCAAAACACCCGAAAATTCGAGATTATTGGGTTCCAGAAGCGATCTGTACATGCCTACGCCGTGTTAGAGTATATTTTAAAATACAGGCCCAAAACATGCTTAAAATCGATATTTTGGGTGCCCAAAGTCGATATGTGCATGCATCTTCTATACCCGTTTATATCTCATATTCAGGCTCAAAACACCCAAAATTCGATATTTTTGGGTCCCAGAAGCGATCTGTATATGCCTACTTAGTGCTAGAATATTATCAAAATATAGGCCCAAAACATGCTTAAAATCGATATTTTAGGTGCAAAAAGTCGATATGTGCATGCATCTTCAGTACCCGTTTATATTTCAAATTCAGGCTTAAAACACCCGAAAATTCGATATTTTTGGTGCCCAGAAGCGATCTGTACATGCCTACTCAGTGCTAGAATGTTTTCAAAATATAGGCTTAAAACATGCTAAAAATCAAAATTTTATGTGTCCAAAGTCGATATGTGCATGCATCTTCTGTACCTGTTTATATTTCAAATTCAGGCTCAAAACACACAAAAATTCAATATTTTTGGGTCCCAGAAGCGATCTGTACATGCCTACTCAGTGTAAAATATTTTCAAAATATAGGCATAAAACATGCTAAAAATCGATATTTTAGGTGCCCAAAGTCGATATGTGCATGCATCTTCTGTACCCGTTTATATCTCAAATTCAGGCTCAAAACACACGAAAATTCGATATTTTTGGGTCCAAGAAGCAATCTCTACATGCCTACTCCGTGTTAGAGTATTTTTTAAAATACAGGCCCAAAACATGCTAAAAATCGATATTTTGGGTGCCCAAAGTTGATATGTGCATGTATCTTCTGTACCCGTTTATATCTCAAATTCAGGCTCAAAACACCCGTAAATTCGATATTTTTGGGTCCTAGAAGCGATCTGTACATGTCTACTCCGATTTAGAGTATTTTCAAAATACCGGCCCAAAACATAATAAAAATCGATATTTTAGGTGCCCAAAGTCAATATGTGTATGAATCTTCTGTACCCATTTGTATAACAAATTCAGGCTTAAAACACCCAAAAATTCGATATTTTTGGGTCCCAGAAGCGATCTGTACATGCCTACTCCGTGTTAGAGTATTTTTTTAAATACAGGCCCAAAACATGCTTAAAATCGATATTTTGGGTGCCCAAAGTCGATATGTGCATGCATCTTCTATACCCGTTTATATCTCAAATTCAGGCTCAAAACACACGAAAATTCGATATTTTTGGGTCCCAGAAGCGATCTATTCATGCCTACTAAGTGCTAGAATATTTTCAAAATATAGGAACAAAACGTGCTAAAAATCGATATTTTGAGTGCCCAAAGTCGATATGTGCATGGATCTTCTTTACCCGTTTATATCTCATATTTAAGGCTCAAAACACCCAAAATTCGATATTTTTGGGTCCAAGAAGCGATCTGTACATGCCTACTTAGTGCTAGAATATTTTCAAAATATAGGCCCAAAACCTGCTCAAAATCGATATTTTAGGTGCTAAAAGTCGATATGTGAATGAATCTTCTGTACCCGTTTATATCTCAAATTCAGGATCAAAACACCCCCAAATTCGATATTTTTGGGTCCCAGAAGCGATCTGTACATGTCTACTCCGTGTTAGAGTATTTTCAAAATACAGACCCAAAACATAATAAAAATCGATATTTTAGGTGCCCAAAGTCAATATGTGTGTGAATCTTCTGTACCCGTTTGTATGACAAATTCAGGCTTAAAACACCCGAAAATTCGATATTTTTGGTCCCAGAAGCGATCTGTACATGCCTACTCAGTTCTAGATTATTTTCAAAAAATAGGCCCAAAACATGCAAAAAATCGATATTTTAGGTGTTCAAAGTCGATATGTGCATGCATCTTCTGTACCCGTTTATATCTCAAATTCAGGCTCAAAACACACAAAAATTCGATATTTTTGGGTCCCAGAAGCGATCTGTACATGCCTACTTAGTGCTAGAATATTTTCAAAATATAGGCACAAAACATGCTCAAAATCGATTTTTTAGGTGCAAAAAGTCGATATGTGCATGCATCTTCAGTACCCGTTTATATTTCAAATTTAAGCTCAAAACACCCGAAAATTCGATTTTTTCGGGTCCCACAAGCAATCTGTACATACCAACTCCGTGTTAGGGGTTTTTAAAAATACAGTCCCAAAACATGCTGAAAATCGATATTTTGGGTGCCCAAAGTCGATATGTGCATGCATCTTCTATACCCGTTTATATCTCAAATTCAGGCTCAAAACACCCGAAAATTAGATATTTTTGGGTCCAAGAAGCGATCTGTACATGCCTACTCCTTGCTAGAATATTTTCAAGATACAGACACAAAACATGCTCAATATCGATATTTTAGGTGCAAAAAGTCGATATGTGCATGCATCTTCAGTACCAGTTTATATTTCAAATTCAGGCTCAAAACACCCGAAAATTCAATATTTTTGGGTCCCAGAAGCGATCTGTACATGCCTACTCAGTGTAAAATATTTTCAAAATATAGGCCCAAAACATGCTCAAAATCGATATTTTAGGTGCCCAAAGTCGATATGTGCATGCATCTTCTGTACCCGTTTATATCTCAAATTCAGGCTCAAAACACCCGAAAAATCGATATTTTTGGGTCCCAGAAGCGATTTCAACATTCCTACTTAGTGCTAGAATATTTTCAAAATATAGGCCCAAAACATGCTAAATATCGATATTTTAGGTGCCCAAAGTCGATATGTGCATGCATCTTCTGTACCCGTTTATATCTCAAATTCAGTCTCAAAACAACCGAAAATTCGATATTTTTGGGTCCCAGAAGCGATCTGTACATGCCTACTCAGTGTTAGAGTATTTTTAAAATACAGGCCCAAAACATAATAAAAATCGATATTTTAGGTGCCCAAAGTCAATATGTTTATGAATCTTCTGTACCCGTTTATATTTTAAATTCAGGCTCAAAACACCCGAAAATTCAATATTTTTGGGTCCCAGAAGCGATTTCAACATTCCTACTTAGTGCTAGAATATTTTCAAAATATAGGCCCAAAACATGCTAAATATCGATATTTTAGGTGCCCAAAGTCGATATGTGCATGCATCTTCAGTACCCGTTTATATTTCAAATTCAGGCTTAAAACACCCGAAAATTCGATATTTTTGGTGCCCAGAAGCGATCTGTACATGCCTACTCAGTGCTAGAATGTTTTCAAAATATAGGCTTAAAACATGCTAAAAATCAAAATTTTATGTGTCCAAAGTCGATATGTGCATGCATCTTCTGTACCTGTTTATATTTCAAATTCAGGCTCAAAACACACAAAAATTCAATATTTTTGGGTCCCAGAAGCGATCTGTACATGCCTACTCAGTGTAAAATATTTTCAAAATATAGGCCTAAAACATGCTAAAAATCGATATTTTAGGTGCCCAAAGTCGATATGTGAATGCATCTTCTGTACCCGTTTATATCTCAAATTCAGGCTCAAAACACACGAAAATTCGATATTTTTGGGTCCAAGAAGCGATCTCTACATGCCTACTCCGTGTTAGAGTATTTTTTAAAATACAGGCCCAAAACATGCTAAAAATCGATATTTTAGGTGCCCAAAGTTGATATGTGCATGTATCTTCTGTACCCGTTTATATCTCAAATTCAGGCTCAAAACACCCGTAAATTCGATATTTTTGGGTCCTAGAAGCGATCTGTACATGTCTACTCCGATTTAGAGTATTTTCAAAATACCGGCCCAAAACATAATAAAAATCGATATTTTAGGTGCCCAAAGTCAATATGTGTATGAATCTTCTGTACCCATTTGTATAACAAATTCAGGCTTAAAACACCCAAAAATTCGATATTTTTGGGTCCCAGAAGCGATCTGTACATGCCTACTCCGTGTTAGAGTATTTTTTTAAATACAGGCCCAAAACATGCTTAAAATCGATATTTTGGGTGCCCAAAGTCGATATGTGCATGCATCTTCTATACCCGTTTATATCTCAAATTCAGGCTCAAAACACACGAAAATTCGATATTTTTGGGTCCCAGAAGCGATCTATTCATGCCTACTAAGTGCTAGAATATTTTCAAAATATAGGCCCAAAACGTGCTAAAAATCGATATTTTGAGTGCCCAAAGTCGATATGTGCATGGATCTTCTTTACCCGTTTATATCTCATATTTAAGGCTCAAAACACCCAAAATTCGATATTTTTGGGTCCAAGAAGCGATCTGTACATGCCTACTTAGTGCTAGAATATTTTCAAAATATAGGCCCAAAACCTGCTCAAAATCGATATTTTAGGTGCTAAAAGTCGATATGTGAATGCATCTTCTGTACCCGTTTATATCTCAAATTCAGGATCAAAACACCCCCAAATTCGATATTTTTGGGTCCCAGAAGCGATCTGTACATGTCTACTCCGTGTTAGAGTATTTTCAAAATACAGGCCCAAAACATAATAAAAATCGATATTTTAGGTGCCCAAAGTCAATATGTGTGTGAATCTTCTGTACCCGTTTGTATGACAAATTCAGGCTTAAAACACCCGAAAATTCGATATTTTTGGTCCCAGAAGCGATCTGTACATGCCTACTCAGTTCTAGATTATTTTCAAAAAATAGGCCCAAAACATGCAAAAAATCGATATTTTAGGTGTTCAAAGTCGATATGTGCATGCATCTTCTGTACCCGTTTATATCTCAAATTCAGGCTCAAAACACACAAAAATTCGATATTTTTGGGTCCCAGAAGCGATCTGTACATGCCTACTTAGTGCTAGAATATTTTCAAAATATAGGCACAAAACATGCTCAAAATCGATTTTTTAGGTGCAAAAAGTCGATATGTGCATGCATCTTCAGTACCCGTTTATATTTCAAATTTAAGCTCAAAACACCCGAAAATTCGATTTTTTCGGGTCCCACAAGCAATCTGTACATACCAACTCCGTGTTAGGGGTTTTTAAAAATACAGTCCCAAAACATGCTGAAAATCGATATTTTGGGTGCCCAAAGTCGATATGTGCATGCATCTTCTATACCCGTTTATATCTCAAATTCAGGCTCAAAACACCCGAAAATTCGATATTTTTGGGTCCAAGAAGCGATCTGTACATGCCTACTCCTTGCTAGAATATTTTCAAGATACAGACACAAAACATGCTCAATATCGATATTTTAGGTGCAAAAAGTCGATATGTGCATGCATCTTCAGTACCAGTTTATATTTCAAATTCAGGCTCAAAACACCCGAAAATTCAATATTTTTGGGTCCCAGAAGCGATCTGTACATGCCTACTCAGTGTAAAATATTTTCAAAATATAGGCCCAAAACATGCTCAAAATCGATATTTTAGGTGCCCAAAGTCGATATGTGCATGCATCTTCTGTACCCGTTTATATCTCAAATTCAGGCTCAAAACACCCGAAAAATCGATATTTTTGGGTCCCAGAAGCGATTTCAACATTCCTACTTAGTGCTAGAATATTTTCAAAATATAGGCCCAAAACATGCTAAATATCGATATTTTAGGTGCCCAAAGTCGATATGTGCATGCATCTTCTGTACCCGTTTATATCTCAAATTCAGTCTCAAAACAACCGAAAATTCGATATTTTTGGGTCCCAGAAGCGATCTGTACATGCCTACTCAGTGTTAGAGTATTTTTAAAATACAGGCCCAAAACATAATAAAAATCGATATTTTAGGTGTCCAAAGTCAATATGTTTATGAATCTTCTGTACCCGTTTATATTTTAAATTCAGGCTCAAAACACCCGAAAATTCAATATTTTTGGGTCCCAGAAGCGATCTGTACATGCCTAGTCAGTGTAAAATATTTTCAAAATATAGGCCCAAAACATGCTCAAAATCGATATTTTAGGTGCCCAAAGTCGATATGTGCATGCATCTTCTGTACCCGTTTATATCTCAAATTCAGGCTCAAAACACACAAAAATTCGATATTTTTGGGTCCCAGAAGCGATCTGTACATGCCTACTTAGTGCTAGAATATTTTCAAAATATAGGCACTAAACATGCTCAAAATCGATTTTTTATGTGCAAATAGTCGATATGTGCATGCATCTTCTGTACCCGTTTATATTTCAAATTTAAGCTCAAAACACCCGAAAATTCGATTTTTTTGAGTCCCACAAGCAATCTGTACATGCCAACTCCGTGTTAGGGGTTTTTAAAAATACAGTCCCAAAACATGCTGAAAATCGATATTTTGGGTGCCCAAAGTCGATATGTGCATGCATCTTCTATACCCGTTTATATCTCAAATTCAGGCTCAAAACACCCGAAAATTCGATATTTTTGGGTCCCAGAAGCGATCTGTACATGCCTACTCCTTGCTAGAATATTTTCAAGATACAGACACAAAACATGCTCAATATCGATATTTTAGGTGCAAAAAGTCGATATGTGCATGCATCTTCAGTACCAGTTTATATTTCAAATTCAGGCTCAAAACACCCGAAAATTCAATATTTTTGGGTCCCAGAACCGATCTGTACATGCCTACTCAGTGTAAAATATTTTCAAAATATAGGCCCAAAACATGCTCAAATTCGATATTTTAGGTGCCCAAAGTCGATATGTGCATGCATCTTCTGTACCCGTTTATATCTCAAATTCAGTCTCAAAACACCCGAAAAATCGATATTTTTGGGTCCCAGAAGCGATCTCTACATTCCTACTTAGTGCTAGAATATTTTCAAAATATAGGCCCAAAACATGCTAAATATCGATATTTTAGATGCCCAAAGTCGATATGTGCATGCATCTTCTGTACCAGTTTATATCTCATTTTCAGTCTCAAAACAACCGAAAATTCGATATTTTTGGGTCCCAGAAGCGATCTGTACATGCCTAATCAGTGTTAGAGGATTTTTAAAATACAGGCCAAAAACATATTTAAAAATCGATATTTTAGGTGCCCAAAGTCAATATGTTTATGAATCTTCTGTACCCGTTTATATTTTAAATTCAGGCTCAAAACACCCGAAAATTCAATATTTTTGGGTACCAGAAGCGATCTGTACATGCATACTCAGTGTAAAATATTTTCAAAATATAGGCGCAAAACATGCTCAAAATCGATATTTTAGGTGCACAAAGTCGATATGTGCATGCATCTTCTGTACCCGTTTATATCTCAAATTCAGGCTCAAAACACACAAAAATTCGATATTTTTGGGTCCCAGAAGCGATCTGTACATGCCTACTTAGTGCTAGAATATTTTCAAAATATAGGCACAAAACATGCTCAAAATCGATTTTTTAGGTGCAAAAAGTCGATATGTGCATGCATCTTCAGTACTCGTTTATATTTCAAATTCAGGCTCAAAACACCCGAAAATTCGATATTTTTGGGTCCCAGAAAAGATCTGTACATGCCTACTCCGTGTTAGAGTATTTTTTTAAATACAGGCCCAAAACATGCTCAAAATTGATATTTTGGGTGCCCAAAGTCGATATGTGCATGCATCTTCTATACCCGTTTATATCTCAAATTCAGGCTCAAAACACCCGAAATTTCAATATTTTTGGGTCCAAGAAGCGATCTGTATATGCCTACTCCTTGTTAGATTATTTTCAATATACAGACACAAAACATGCTCAATATCGATATTTTAGGTGCAAAAAGTCGATATGTGCATGCATCTTCAGTACCCGTTTATATTTCAAATTCAGGCTTAAAACAATCGAAAATTCAATATTTTTGGGTCCCCGAAGCGATCTGTACATGCCTACTCAGTGTAAAATATTTTCAAAATATAGGCCCAAAACATGATCAAAATCGATATTTTAGGTGCCCAAAGTCGATATGTGCATGCATCTTCTGTACCCGTTTATATCTCAAATTCAGGCTCAAAACACACGAAAATTCGATATTTTTGGGTCCCAGAAGCAATCTGCACATGCCTACTTAGTGCTAGAATATTTTCAAAATATAGGCTCAAAACATGCTCAAAATCGATATTTTAGGTGCAAAAGTCGATATGTGCATGAATCTTCAGTACCCGTTTATATTTCAAATTCAGGCTCAAAACACACGAAAATTCGATTTTTTTTGGTCCCAGAAGCGATCTGTACATGCCTACTCAGTGCTAGAATGTTTTCAAAATATAGGTTTAAAACATGCTAAAAATCAAGATTTTATGTGTCCAAAGTCGATATGTGCATGCATCTTCTGTACCCGTTTGTATAACAAATTCAGGCTCAAAACACACTAAAATTCGATATTTTTGGGTCCCAGAAGCGATCTGTACATGCCTACTCCGTGCTAGAGTATTTTTTAAAATACAGGCCCAAAACACGCTCAAAATCGATATTTTGGGTGCCCAAAGTCGATATGTACATGCATCTTCTATACCCGTTTATATCTCAAATTCAGGCTCAAAATACCCGAAAATTCGATATTTTTGGGTCCAAGAAGCGAACTGTACATGCCTACTACTTGCTAGAATATTTTCAAGATACAGACACAAAACATGCTCAATATCGATATGTTAGGTGCAAAAAGTCAATATGTGCATGCATCTTCAGTACCCGTTTATATTTCAAATTCAGGCTCAAAACACTCGAAAATTCAATATTTTTGGGTCCCAGAAGCGATCTCTTCATACCTACTCAGTGCTAGAATATTTTCAAAATATAGGCCCAAAACATGCTAAAAATCGATATTTTGAGTGCCCTAAGTCGATATGTGTATGGATCTTCTGTACCCGTTTATATCTCAAATTCAGGCTCAAAACACACGAAAATTCGATATTTTTGGGTCCCAGAAGAGATCTGTCCATGCCTACTCCGTGTTAGAGTATTTTTTAAAATACAGGCCCAAAACATGCTTAAAATCGATATTTTGGGTGTCCAAAGTCGATATGTGCATGCATCTTCTATACCCGTTTATATCTCATATTCAGGCTCAAAACACCCAAAATTCGATATTTTTGGGTCCCAGAAGCGATCTGTACATGCCTACTTAGTGCTAGAATATTTTCAAAATATAGGCTCTAAACATGCTAAAAATCAAAATTTTATGTGTCCAAAGTCGATATGTGCATGCATCTTCAGTACCCGTTTATATCTCAAATTCAGGCTCAAAACACCCGAAAATTCGATATTTTTGGGTCCCAGAAGCGATCTGTACATGTCTATTCCGTGTTAGAGTATTTTTAGTCTACAGGCCCAAAACATAATGAAAATCGATATTTTAGGTGCCCAAAGTCAATATGTGTGTGAATCTTCTGTACCCGTTTGTATAACAAATTCAGGCTTAAAACACCCGAAAAATCGATATTTTTGGGTCCCAGAAGCGATCTGTACATGCCTACTCAGTTCTAGATTATTTTCCAAAAAAAGGCCCAAAACATGCAAAAAATCGATATTTTAGGTGTTCAAAGTCGATATGTGCATGCATCTTCTGTACCTGTTTTTATCTCAATTTCAGGCTCAAAACACCCGAAAATTCGATATTTTTGGGTCCCAGAAGCAATCTGTACAGGCCAACTCCGTATTAGGGTTTTTCCAAAATACAGTCCCAAAACATGCTGAAAATCGATATTTCTGGTGCCCAAAGTCAATATGTGCATGGATCTTCTGTACCCGTTTGTATCTCAAATTCAGGCTCAAAACACACAAAAATTCAATATTTTTGGGTCCCAGAAGCGATCTGTACATGCCTACTCCGTGCTAGAGTATTTTTTAAAATACAGGCCCAAAACATGCTCAAAATCGATATTTTAGGTGCCCAAAGTCGATATGTGCATGCATCTTCAGTACCCGTTTATATCTCAAATTCAGGCTCAAAACACCCGAAAATTCGATATTTTTGGGTCCCAGAAGCGATCTGTACATGTCTATTCCGTGTTAGAGTATTTTTAGTCTACAGGCCCAAAACATAATGAAAATCGATATTTTGGGTGCCCAAAGTCAATATGTGTGTGAATCTTCTGTACCCGTTTGTATAACAAATTCAGGCTTAAAACACCCGAAAATTCGATATTTTTGGGTCCCAGAAGCGATCTGTACATGCCTACTCAGTTCTAGATTATTTTCCAAAAAAAGGCCCAAAACATGCAAAAAATCGATATTTTAGGTGTTCAAAGTCGATATGTGCATGCATCTTCTGTACCTGTTTTTATCTCAATTTCAGGCTCAAAACACCCGAAAATTCGATATTTTTGGGTCCCAGAAGCAATCTGTACAGGCCAACTCCGTATTAGGGTTTTTCCAAAATACAGTCCCAAAACATGCTGAAAATCGATATTTCTGGTGCCCAAAGTCAATATGTGCATGGATCTTCTGTACCCGTTTGTATCTCAAATTCAGGCTCAAAACACACAAAAATTCAATATTTTTGGGTCCCAGAAGCGATCTGTACATGCCTACTCCGTGCTAGAGTATTTTTTAAAATACAGGCCCAAAACATGCTCAAAATCGATATTTTAGGTGCCCAAAGTCGATATGTGCATGCATCTTCAGTACCCTTTTATATTTCAAATTCAGGCTCAAAACACAAGAAAATTCGATTTTTTGGGGTCCCAGAAGCGATCTGTACATGTCTACTCCGTGTTAGAGTATTTTCAAAATACAGGCCCAAAACATAATGAAAATCGATATTTTAGGTGCCCAAAGTCAATATGTGTATGAATCTTTTGTACCCGTTTGTATAACAAATTCAGGCCTAAAACACCCGAAAATTCGATATTTTTGGGTCCCAGAAGCGATCTGTACATGTCTATTCCGTGTTAGAGTATTTTTAGTCTACAGGCCCAAAACATAATGAAAATCGATATTTTAGGTGCCCAAAGTCAATATGTGTGTGAATCTTCTGTACCCGTTTGTATAACAAATTCAGGCTTAAAACACCCGAAAATTCGATATTTTTGGGTCCCAGAAGTGATCTGTACATGCCTACTCAGTTCTAGATTATTTTCCAAAAAAAGGCCCAAAACATGCAAAAAATCGATATTTTAGGTGTTCAAAGTCGATATGTGCATGCATCTTCTGTACCTGTTTTTATCTCAATTTCAGGCTCAAAACACCCGAAAATTCGATATTTTTGGGTCCCAGAAGCAATCTGTACAGGCCAACTCCGTGTTAGGGGTTTTTCAAATTACAGTCCCAAAACATGCTGAAAATCGATATTTTAGGTGCCCAAAGTCAATATGTGCATGGATCTTCTGTACCCGTTTATATCTCAAATTTAGGGTCAAAACACACGAAAATTCGATATTTTTGGGTCCCAGAAGAGATCAGTACATGCCTACTCCGTGTTAGAGTATTTTTTTAAATACAGGCCCAAAACATGCTCAAAATCGATATTTTGGGTGCCAAAAGTCGATATGTGCATGCATCTTCTATACCCGTTTATATCTCAAATTCAGGCTCAAAACACCCGAAAATTCGATATTTTTGGGTCCAAGAAGCGATCTGTACATGCCTACTCCTTGTTAGAATATTTTCAAGATACAGACACAAAACATGCTCAATATCGATATTTTAGGTGCAAAAAGTCGATATGTGCATGCATCTTCAGTACCCGTTTATATTTCAAATTCAGGCTCAAAACACCCGAAAATTCAATATTTTTGGGTCCCAGAAGCGATCTGTACATGCCTACTCAGTGTAAAATATTTTCAAAATATTGGACCAAAACATGCTCAAAATCGATATTTTAGGTGCCCAAAGTCGATATGTGCATGCATCTTCTGTACCCGTTTATATCTTAAATTCAGGCTCAAAACACCCGAAAATTCGATATTTTTTGGTCCCAGAAGCAATCTGTACATGCCTACTTAGTGCTAGAATATTTTCAAAATATAGGCACAAAACATGCTCAAAATCGATATTTTAGGTGCAAAAGTCGATATGTGCATGCATCTTCAGTACCCGTTTATATTTCAAATTCAGGCTCAAAAAAAACGAAAATTCGATATTTTTGTGTCCCAGAAGCGATCTGTACATGTCTACTCCGTGTTAGAGTATTTTCAAAATACAGGCCCTAAACATAATGAAAATCGATATTTTAGGTGTTCAAAGTCGATATGTGCATGCATATTCTGTATGTGTTTTTATCTCAAATTCAGGCTCAAAACACCCGAAAATTCGATATTTTTGGGTCCCAGAAGCAATCTGTACATGCCAACTCCATGTTAGGGTTTTTTCAAAATTCAGTCCCAAAACATGCTAAAAATAGATATTTTAGATGCCCAAAGTCAATATGTGCATGGATCTTCTGTACCCGTTTGTATCTCGAATTCAGGTTCAAAACACACGAAAAATCGATATTTTTGGGTCCCAGAAGCGATCTGTACATGCCTACTCCGTGCTAGAGTATTTTTTAAAATACAGGCCCAAAACATGTTCAAAATCGATAATTTGGGTGCCCAAAGTCGATATGTACATGCATCTTCTATACCCGTTTATAACTCAAATTCAGGCTCAAAACGCCCGAAAATTCGATATTTTTGGGTCCAAGAAGCGAACTGTACATGCCTACTCCTTGTTAGAATATTTTCAAGATACAGACACAAAACATGCTCAATATCGATATTTTAGGTGCAAAAAGTCGATATGTGCATGCATCTTCAGTACCCGTTTATATTTCAAATTCAGGCTCAAAACACCCGAAAATTCAATTTTTTTGGGTCCCAGAAGTGATCTGTTCATGCCTACTCAGTGCTAGAATATTTTCAAAATATAGGCCCAAAACATGCTAAAAATCGATATTTTGAGTGCCCAAAGTCGATATGTGCATGGATCTTCTGTACCCGTTTATATATCAAATTCAGGCTCAAAACACTCGAAAATTCGATATGTTTGGGTCCCAGAAGCGATCTGTCCATGCCTACTCCGTGTTAGAGTATTTTTTAAAATACAGGCCCAAAACATGCTTAAAATCGATATTTTGGGTGTCCAAAGTCGATATGTGCATGCATCTTCTATACCCGTTTATATCTCATATTCTGGCTCAAAACACCCAAAATTCGATATTTTTGGGTCCCAGAAGCGATCTGTACATGCCTACTTAGTGCTAGAATATTTTCAAAATATAGGCCCAAAACATGCTCAAAATCGATATTTTAGGTGCAAAAGTCGATATGTGCATGCATCTTCAGTACCCGTTTATATTTCAAATTCAGGCTCAAAACACCCGAAAAAATCGATATTTTTGGGTCCCAGAAGCAATCTGTACATGCCTACTCAGTGCTAGAATGTTTTTAAAATATAGGCTCTAAACAGTCTAAAAATCAAAATTTTATGTGTCCAAAGTCGATATGTGCATGCATCTTCTGTACCCGTCTATATCTCAAATTCAGGCTCAAAACACCCGAGAATTCGATATTTTTGGGTCCCAGAAGCGATCTGTACATGTCTACTCCGTGTTAGAGTATTTTCAAAATACAGGCCCAAAACATAATGAAAATCGATATTTTAGGTGCCCAAAGTCAATATGTGTGTGAATCTTCTGTACCCGTTTGTATAACAAATTCAGGCTTAAAACACCTGAAAATTCGATATTTTTGGGTCCCAGAAGCGATCTGTACATGCCTACTCAGTTCTAGATTATTTTCAAAAAATATGCCAAAAACATGCAAAAAATCGATAATTTAGGTGTTCAAAGTAGATATGTGCATGCATCTTCTGTACCTGTTTTTATCTCAAATTCAGGCTCAAAACACCCGAAAATTCGATATTTTTGGGTCCCAGAAGCAATCTGTACAGGCCAACTCCGTGTTAGGGGTTTTTCGAATTACAGTCCCATAACATGCTGAAAATCGATATTTTAGGTGCCCAAAGTCAATATGTGCATTGATATTCTGTACCCGTTTATATCTCAAATTTAGGGTAAAAAAAATCGAAAATTCGATATTTTTGGATCCCAGAAGAGATCTGTACATGCCTACTCCGTGTTAGAGTATTTTATAAAATACAGGCCCAAAACATGCTCAAAATCGATATTTTGGGTGCCCAAAGTCGATATGTGCATGCATCTTCTATACACGTTTATATCTCAAATTCAGACTCAAAACACCCGAAAATTCGATATTTTTGGGTCCAAGAAGCGATCTGTATATGCCTACTCCTTGTTAGAATATTTTCAAGATACAGACACAAAACATGCTAAATATCGATATTTTAGGTGCAAAAAGTCGATATGTGCATGCATATTCAGTACCCGTTTATATTTCAAATTCAGGCTCAAAACACCCGAAAATTCAATATTTTGTGGGTTCCAGAAGCGATCTGTACATGCCTACTCAGTGTGAAATATTTTCAAAATATAGGCCCAAAACATGATCAAAATCGATATTGTAGGTGCCCAAAGTCGATATGTGCATGTATCTTCTGTACCCGTTTATATCACAAATTCAGGCTCAAAACACCCGAAAATTCGATATTTTTTGGTCCCAGAAGCGATCTGTACATGTCTACTCCGTGTTAGAGTATTTTCAAGATACAGGCCCAAAACATAATGAAAATCGATATTTTAGGTGCCCAAAGTCAATATGTTTATGAATCTTCTGTACCCGTTTGTGTAACAAATTCAGGCTTAAAACACCCGAAAATTCGAAATTTTTGGGTCCCAGAAGCGATCTGTACATGCTTACTCAGTTCTAGAATATTTTCAAAATATAGGCCCAAAACATGCAAAAAATCGATATTTTAGGTGTTCAAAGTTGATATGTGCATGCATCTTCTGTACCTATTTTTATCTCAAAATCAGGCTCAAAACACCCGAAAATTCGATATTTTTGGGTCCCAGAAGCGATCAGTACATGCCTACTCAGTTCTAGAATATTTTCAAAAAATAGGCCCAAAACATGCAAAAAATCGATATTTTAGGTGTTCAAAGTTGATATGTGCATGCATCTTCTGTACCTGTTTTTATCTCAAAATCAGGCTCAAAACACCCGAAAATTCGATATTTTTGGGTCCCAGAAGCGATCTGTACATGCCTACTCCATGATAGAGTATTTTTTAAAATACAGGCCCAAAACAAGCTCAAAATCGATATTTTGTGTGCCTAAAATCGATATGTACATGCATCTTCTATACCCGTTTATATCTCAAATTCAGGCTCAAAACACCCGAAAATTCGATATTTTTGGGTCCAAGAAGCGAACTGTACATGCCTACTACTTGTTAGAATATTTTCAAGATACAGACTCAAAACATGCTCAATATCGATATTTTAGGTGCAAAAAGTCGATATGTGCATGCATCTTCAGTACCCGTTTATATTTCAAATTCAGGCTCAAAACACCTGAAAAGTCAATATTTTTGGGTCCCAGAAGCGATCTGTTCATGCCTACTCAGTGCTAGAATATTTTCAAAATAAAGACCCAAAACATGCTAAAAATCGATATTTTGAGTGCCCAAAGTCGATATGTGCATGGATCTTCTCTACCCGTTTATATCTCATATTCAGGCTCAAAACACACGAAAATTCGATATTTTTTGGTCCCAGAAGCGATCTGTCCATGCCTACTCCATGTTAGAGTATTTTTTAAAATACAGGCCCAGAACATGCTTAAAATCGATATTTTGGGTGTCCAAAGTCGATATGTGCATGCATCTTCTATACCCGTTTATATCTTATATTCAGGCTCAAAACACCCAAAATTCGATATTTTTGGGTCCCAGAAGCGAACTGTACATGCCTACTACTTGTTGGAATATTTTCAAGATACAGACACAAAACATGCTCAATATCGATATTTTAGGTGCAAAAAGTCGATATGTGCATGCATCTTCAGTACCCGTTTATATTTCAAATTCAGGCTCAAAACACCTGAAAAGTCAATATTTTTGGGTTGCAGAAGCGATCTGTTCATGCCTACTCAGTGCTAGAATATTTTCTAAATATAGGCCCAAAACATGCTAAAAATCGATATATTGAGTGCCCAAAGTCGATATGTGCATGGATCTTCTGTACCCGTTTATATCTCAAATTCAGGCTCAAAACACACGAAAATTAGATATTTTTTGGTCCCAGAAGCGATCTGTCCATGCCTACTCCGTGTTAGAGTATTTTTTAAAATACAGGCCCAAAACATGCTTAAAATCGATATTTTGGGTGTTTAAAGTCGATATGTGCATGCATCTTCTATACCCGTTTATATCTCATATTCAGGCTCAAAACACCCAAAATTCGATATTTTTGGGTCCCAGATGCGAACTCTACATGCCTACTACTTGTTAGAATATTTTCAAGATACAGACACAAAACATGCTCAATATCGATATTTTAGGTGCAAAAAGTCGATATGTGCATGCATCTTCAGTACCCGTTTATATTTCAAATTCAGGTTCAAAACACCTGAAAAGTCAATATTTTTGGGTCCCAGAAGCGATCTGTTCATGCCTACTTTGTGCTAGAATATTTTCAAAATATAGGCCCAAAACATGCTAAAAATCGATATTTTGAGTGCCCAAAGTCGATATGTGCATGGATCTTCTCTACCCGTTTATATCTCAAATTCAGACTCAAAACACACGAAAATTCGATATTTTTTGGTCCCAGAAGCGATCTGTCCGTGCCTACTCCGTGATAGAGTATTTTTTTAAATACAGGCCCAAAACATGCTTAAAATCGATATTTTGGGTGTCCAAAGTCGATATGTGCATGCATCTTCTATACCCGTTTATATCTCATATTCAGGCTCAAAACACCCAAAATTCGATATTTTTGGGTCCCAGAAGCGATCTGTACATGCCTACTTAGTGCTAGAATATTTTCAAAATATAGGCCCAAAACATGCTCAAAATCGATATTTTAGGTTCAAAAGTCGATATGTGCATGCATCTTCAGTACCCGTTTATATTTAAAATTCAGGCTCAAAACACCCGAAAATTCGATATTTTTGGGTCCCAGAAGCGATCTGTACATGTCTACTCCGTGTTAGAGTATTTTCAAAATACAGGCCCAAAACATAATGAAAATCGATATTTTAGGTGCCCAAAGTCAATATGTGTATGAATCTTCTGTACCCGTTTGTATAACAAATTCAGGCTTAAAACACCCGAAAATTCGATATTTTTGGGTCTCAGAAGCGATCTGTACAAGCCTACTCAGTTCTGGAATATTTTCAAAAAATAGGCCCAAAACATGCAAAAAATCGATATTTTAGGTGTTCAAAGTTGATATGTGCATGCATCTTCTGTACCTGTTTTTATCTCAAAATCAGGCTCAAAACACCCGAAAATTCGATATTTTTGGGTCCCAGAAGCGATCTGTACATGCCTACTCCGTGTTAGGGTTTTTTCAAAATAAAGTCCCAAAACATGCTGAAAATCGATATTTTAGGTGCCCAAAGTCAATATGTGCATGGATCTTCTCTACCCGTTTGTATCTCAAATTCAGGCTCAAAACACCCGAAAATTCAATATTTTTGGGTCCCAGAAGCGATCTGTACATGCCTACTCCGTGCTAGAGTATTTTTTAAAATACAGGCCCAAAACATGCTCAAAATCGATATTTTGGGTGCCCAAAGTCGATATGTGCATGCATCTTCTATACCCGTTTATATCACATATTCAGGCTCAAAACACCCAAAATTCGATAATTTTGGGTCCCAGAAGCGATCTGTACATTCCTACTTAGTGCTAGAATATTTTCAAAATATAGGCCCAAAACAAGCTAAAAATCGATATTTTGAGTGCCCAAAATCGATATGTGCATGAATCTTCTGTACCCGTTAATATCTCAAATTCAGGCTCAAAACACACGAAAATTCGATATTTTTGGGTCCCAGAAGCGATCTGTCCATGCCTACTCCGTGTTAGAGTATTTTATAAAATACAGGCCCAAAACATGCATAAAATCGATATTTTGGGTGTCCAAAGTCGATATGTGCATGCATCTTCTATACCCGTTTATATCTCATATTCAGGCTCAAAACACCCAAAATTCGATATTTTTGGGTCCCAGATGCGATCTGTACATGCCTACTTAGTGCTAGAATATTTTCAAAATATAGGCCCAAAACATGCTCAAAATCGATATTTTCGGTTCAAAAGTCGATATGTGCATGCATCTTCTGTACCCGTTTATATCTCAAATTCAGGCTCAAAACACCCGAAAATTCGATATTTTTGGGTCCCAGAAGCGATCTGTACATGTCTACTCCGTGTTAGAATATTTTCAAAATACAGGCCCAAAACATAATGAAAATCGATATTTTAGGTGCCCAAAGTCAATATGTGTATGAATCTTCTGTACCCGTTTGTATAACAAATTCAGGCTTAAAACACCCGAAAATTCGATATTTTTGGGTCCCAGAAGCGATCTGTACATGCCTACTCAGTTCTAGAATATTTTCAAAAAATAGGCCCAAAACATGCAAAAAATCGATATTTTAGGTGTTCAAAGTTGATATGTGCATGCATCTTCTGTACCTGTTTTTATCTCAAAATCAGGCTCAAAACACCCGAAAATTCGATATATTTGGATCCCAGAAGCGATCTGTACATGCCTACTCAGTGCAAGAATTTTTTCAAAATATAGGCCCAAAACATGCTAAAAATCGATATTTTGAGTGACCAAAGTCGATATGTGCATGGATCTTCTGTACCCGTTTATATCTCAAATTCAGGCTCAAAACACACGAAAATTCGATATTTTTGGGTCCCAGAAGCGATCTGTCCATGCCTACTCCGTGTTAGAGTATTTTTTAAAATAAAGGCCCAAAACATGCTTAAAATCGATATTTTGGGTGTCCAAAGTCGATATGTGCATGCATCTTCTCTACCCGTTTATATCTCAAATTCAGACTCAAAACACCCAAAATTCGATATTTTTGGGTCCCAGAAGCGATCAGTACATGCCTACTTAGTGCTAGAATATTTTCAAAATATATGAACAAAACATGCTCAAAATCGATATTTTGAGAGCCCAAAGTCGATATGTGCATGTATCTTCTGTACCCGTTAATATCGCAAATTCAGGCTCAAAACACACGAAAATTCGATATTTTTGGGTCCCAGAAGCGATCTGTCCATGCCTACTCCGTGTTAGAGTATTTTTTAAAGTACAGACCCAAAACATGCTTAAAATCGATATTTTGGGTGTCCTAAGTCGATATGTGCATGCATCTTCTATACCCGTTTATATCTCATATTCAGGATCAAAACACCCAAAATTCGATATTTTTGGGTCCCAGAAGCGATCTGTACATGCCTACTTAGTGCTAGAAAATTTTCATAATATAGGCCCAAAACATGCTCAAAATCGATATTTTAGGTGCAAAAAGTCGATATGTTAATGCTTCTTAAGTACCAGTTTATATTTCAAATTTAGGCTCAAAACACCCAAAATTCGATATTTTTGTGTCATAGAGGCGATCTGTACATGCCTACTTAGTGCTAGAATATTTTCAAAATACATGCCCAAAACATGCTCAAAATCGATATTTTAGGTGCAATAAGTCGATATGTGAATGCATCTTCTGTACCCGTTTATATCTCAAATTCAGACTCAAAACAACCGATAATTCGATATTTTTGGGTCCCAGAAGCGATCTGTACATGTCTACTCCGTGTTAGAGTATTTTCAAAATTCAGGCCCAAAACATAATGAAAATCGATATTTTAGGTGCCCAAAGTCAATATGTGTATGAATCTTCTGTACCCGTTTGTATAACAAATTCAGGCTTAAAACACCCGAAATTTCTATATTTTTGGGTCCCAGAAGCGATCTGTACATGCCTACTCAGTTCTAGAATATTTTCAATATACAGACACAAAACATGCTCAATATCGATATTTTAGGTGTCCAAAGTCGATATGTCCATGCATCTTTAGTACCTAATTTTATCTCAAATTCAGGCTTAAAACACCCGAAAATTCGATATTTTTGGGTCCCAGAAGCGATCTGTACATGCCTACTCTGTGTTAGGGTTTTTCAAAATACAGTCCTAAAAGATGCTGAAAATCGATATTTTAGGTGCCCGAAGTCAATATGTGTATGCATCTTCTGTACCCGTGTATTTCCCAAATTCAGGCTCAAAACACCCGAAAATTCAATATTTTTGGGTACCAGAAGCGATCTGTACATGCCTACTCAGTGCTAGAATATATTACAAAAATAGGCCCAAAACATGCAAAAAATCGATATTTTAGATGTTCAAAGTTGATATGTGCATGCATCTTCTGTACCTGTTTTTATCTCAAAATCAGGCTCAAAACACCCGAAAATTCGATATTTTTGGGTCCCAGAAGAGATCTGTACATGCCTACTCCGTGTTAGAGTATTTTTTAAAATACAGGCCCAAAACATGCTCAAAATCGATATTTTGGGTGCCCAAAGTCGATATGTGCATGCATCTTCTATACCCGTTTATATCTCAAATTCAGACTCAAAACACCCTAAAATTCGATATATTTGGGTCCCAGAAGCGATCTGTACATGTCTACTCCGTGTTAGGTTTTTTCAAAATACAGTCATAATAGATGATGAAAATCGATATTTTAGGTGCCCAAAGTCAATATGTGTATGCATCTTCTGTACCCGTGTATATCCCAAATTCAGGCTCAAAACACCCGAAAATTCAATATTTTTGGGTACCAGAAGCGATCTGTACATGCCTACTCAGTGTTAGAATATTTTCAAAATATAGGCCCAAGACATACTAAATATCTATATTTTAGGTGCCCAAAGTCGATATGTGCATGCATCTTCTGTACCCGTTTATATCTCAAATTCAGGCTCAAAACACCCGAAAATTCGATATTTTTGGGTCGGAGAAGCGATCTGTACATGCCTACTCCGTGTTAGTGTATTTTCAAAATACATGACAAAACATGGCTTAAAATCGATATTTTAAGTGCCCAGAGTCAATATGTGTATGCATCTTCTGCACCCGTTTATATCCCAAATTCAGGCTCAAAACACCCAAAAAATTCGATATTTTTGCGTTCCAGAAGCGATCTGTACATGCCTACGCCGTGTAGGAGTATTTTCAAAATACAAGGCAAAACATGGCTTCAAATCAATATTTTAGGTTCCCAGAGTCAATATGTGTATGCTTCTTCTATACCCGTTTATATCTCAAATTCGGGCTAAAAAAATCCCGGTAATTCGATATTTTTGGGTCCCAGAAGCGATCTGTACATGACTACTCCGTGTTAGGGTTTTTCAAAATACAGTCCTAATAGATGCTGAAAATCGATATTTTAGGTGCCCAAAGTCAATATGTGTATGCCTCTTCTGTACCCGTGTATATCCCAAATTCAGGCTCAAAACACCCAAAATTCGATATTTTTGGGTCCCAGAAGCGATCTGTACATACCTACTCAGTGCTAGAATTTTTTCAAAATATAGGCTCAAAACATGCTAAAAATCAAAATTTTATGTGTCCAAAGTCTATATGTGCATGAATCTTCTGTACCCGTTTATATCTCAAATTCAGACTCAAAACACCCAAAAATTCGATATATTTGGGTCCCAGAAGCGATCTGTACATGTCTACTCCGTGTTAGAGTATTTTCAAAATACACTCCTAATAGATGCTGAAAATCGATATTTTAGGTGCCCAAAGTCAATATGTGTATGCATCTTCTGTACCCGTGTATATCCCAAATTCAGGCTCAAAACACCCGAAAATTCAATATTTTTGGGTACCAGAAGCGATCTGTACATGCCTACTCAGTGTTAGAATATTTTCAAAATATAGGCCCAAGACATACTAAATATCGATATTTTAGGTGCCCAAAGTCGATATGTGCATGCATGTTCTGTACCCGTTTATATCTCAAATTCAGGCTCAAAACACCCGAAAATTCGATATTTTTGGGTCGAACAAGCGATCTGTACATGCCTACTCCGTGTTAGAGTATTTTCAAAATACATGACAAAATATGGCTTAAAATCGATATTTTAGGTGCCCAGAGTCAATATGTGTATGCATCTTCTGCACCCGTTTATATCCCAAATTCAGGCTCAAAACACCCAAAAAATTCGATATTTTTGCGTTCCAGAAGCGATCTGTACATGCCTACGCCGTGTAAGAGTATTTTCAAAATACAAGGCAAAACATGGCTTCAAATCAATATTTTAGGTTCCCAGAGTCAATATGTGTATGAATCTTCTATACCCGTTTATATCTCAAATTCGGGCTAAAAAAATCCCGGTAATTCGATATTTTTGGGTCCCAGAAGCGATCTGTACATGACTACTCCGTGTTAGGGTTTTTCAAAATATAGGCCCAAGACATGCTAAATATCGATATTTTAGGTGCCTAAAGTCAATATGTGCATGGATCTTCTGTACCCGTTCATATCTCAAATTCAGGCTCAAAACAACCGAAAATTCGATATTTTTGGGTCGAAGAAGCGATCTGTACATGCCTACTCCGCGTTAGAGTATTTTCAAAATACATGACAAAACATGGCTTAAAATCGATATTTTAGGTGCCCAGAGTCAATATGTGTATGCATCTTCTATACCCGTTTATATCTCATATTCAGGCTCAAAACACCCAAAATTCGATATTTTTGGGACCCAGAAGCGATTTGTACATGCCTACTCAGTGTTAGAATGTTTTCAAAACATAGGCTCAAAACATGCTAAAAATCAAAATTTTATGTGTCCAAAGTCGATATGTGCAGGCATCTTCAGTACCCGTTTATATCTCAAATTAAGGCTTAAAACACCCGAAAATTCGATATTTTTGGGTCCCAGAAGCGATCTGTACATGTCTACACCTTGTTAGAGTATTTTCAAAATACAGGACCAAAACATAATGAAAATCGATATTTTAGGTGCCCAAAGTCAATATGTGTATGAATCTTCTGTACCCGTTTGTATAACAAATTCAGGCTTAAAACACCCGAAAATTCGATATTTTTGGGTCCCAGAAGCGATCTGTACATGCCTACTCAGTTCTAGAATATTTTCAAAAAATAGGCCCAAAACATGCAAATAATCGATATTTTAGGTGTTCAAAGTCGATATGTGCATGAATATTCTGTATGTGTTTTTATCTCAAATTCAGGCTCAAAACACCCGAAAATTCGATATTTTTGGGTCCCAGAAGCAATCTGTACATGCCAACTCCATGTTATGGTTTTTTTTAAATACATTCCCAAAACATGCTGAAAGTCAATATTTTAGGTGCCCAAAGTCAATATGTGCATGGATCTTCTGTACCCGTTTATATATCAAATTCAAGCTCAAAACACACGAAAATTCGATATTTTTGGGTCACAGAAGAGATCTGTACATGCCTACTCCGTGTTAGAGTATTTTTTAAAATACAGGCCCAAAACATGCTCAAAATCGATATTTTGGGTGCCCAAAGTCGATACGTGCATGCATCTTCTATACCCGTTTATATCTCAAATTCAGGCTCAAAACACCCGAAAATTCGATATTTTTGGGTCCAAGAAGCGATCTGTCCATGCCTACTCCTTGTAAGAATATTTTCAAGATACAGACCCAAAACATGCTTAATATCGATATTTTAGGTGCAAAAAGACGATATGTGCATGCATCTTCAGTACCCGTTTATATCTCATATTCAGGCTCAAAACAACCGAAAATTCGATTTTTTTGGGTCCCAGAAGCGATCTGTACATGCCTACTCAGTGCTAGAATGATTTCAAAATATGGGCTCAAAACATGCTAAAAATCAAAATGTTATGTGTCCAAAGTCGATATGTGCATACATCTTCTGTACCCGTTTATATCTCAAATTCAGGCTCAAAACACCCGAAAATTCGATATTTTTGGGTCCCAGAAGCGATCTGTACATATCTACTCCGTGTTAGAGTATTTTCAAAATACAGGCCCAAAACATAATGAAAATCGATATTTTGAGTGCCCAAAGTCGATATGTGCATGGATCTTCTGTACCCGTTTATATCTAAAATTCAGTCTCAAAAGACACGAAAATTCGATATTTTTGGGTCCCAGAAGCGATCTGTCCATGCCTACTCAGTGTTAGAGTATTTTTTAAAATACAGGCCCAAAACATGCTTAAAATCGATATTTTGGGTGCCTAAAGTCGATATGTGCATGCATCTTCTATACCCGTTTATATCTAATAAACATGCTCAAAACACCCAAAATTCGATATTTTTGGGTCCCAGAAGCGATCTGTACATGCCTACTTAGTGCTAGAATATTTTCAAAATATAGGCCCAAAACATGCTCAAAATCGATATTTTAGGTGCAAAAAGTCGATATGTGAATGCATCTTAAGTACCAGTTTATATATCAAATTCAGGCTCAAAACACCCCCAAATTCGATATTTTTGGGTCCCAGAAGCGATCTGTACATGTCTACTCCGTGTTTGAGTATTTTCAAAATACAAGCTCAAAACATAATGAAAATCGATATTTTAGGTGCCCAAAGTCAATATGTGTATGAATATTCTGTACCCGTTTGTATAACAAATTCAGGCTTAAAACACCCGAAAATTCGATATTTTTGGGTCCCAGAAGCGATCTGTACATGCCTACTGAGTTCTATAATATTTAAAAAAAAAAAGGCCCAAAACATGCAAAAAATCGATATTTTAAGTGTTCAAAGTCGATATGTGCATGCATTTTTTGTACATGTTTTCATCTCAAATTGAGACTCAAAACACCCGAAAATTCCATATATTTGGGTCCCAGAAGCGATCTGTACATGCCTACTCAGTGTAAAATATTTTCAAAATACAGTCCCAAAACATGCTGAAAATCGATATTTTAGGTGCCCAAAGTCAATATGTGCATGGATCTTCAGTACCAGTTTATATCTCAAATTCACGCTCAAAACACCCGAAAAATCGATTTTTTGGGTCCAAGAAGCGATCTGTACATGCCTTTTCCTTGTCAGAATATTTTCAAGATACAGACACAAAACATGCTCAATATCGATTTTTTGGGTGACCAAAGTTGATATGTGAATACATCTTCAGTACCCGTTTATATTCCAAATTCAGGCTCAAAACACCCGAAAATACAATATTTTTGGGTCCCAGAAGCGATCTGTACATGCCTAATCAGCGTAAAATATTTTCAAAATATAGGCCCAAAACATGCTAAAAATCGATATTTTAGGTGCCCAAAGTCGATATGTGCATGAATCTTCTGTACCCGTTATATATCTCAAATTCAGGCTCAAAACACCCGAAAATTCGATATTTTTGGGTCCCAGAAGCGATCTGTACACGCCTACTCCGTGTTAGAGTATTTTTTAAAATACAGGCCCAAAACATGCTTAAAATCGATATTTTGGGTGCCCAAAGTCGATATGTGCATGCATCTTCTGTACCCGTTTGTATAACAAATTCAGGCTCAAAACACACAAAAAATTCGATATTTTTGCGTTCCAGAAGCGATCTGTACATGCCTACGCCGTGTAAGAGTATTTTCAAAATACAGGGCAAAACATGGCTTCAAATCGATATTTTAGGTTCCCAGAGTCAATATGTGTATGCATCTTCTATACCCGTTTATATCTCAAATTCGGGTTAAAAAAATCCCGAAAATTCGATATTTTTGGGTCCCAGAAGCGATCTGTACATGACTACTCCGTGTTAGGGTTTTTCAAAATACAGTCGTAATAGATGCTGAAAATCGATATTTTAGGTGCCCAAAGTCATTATGTGTATGAAAATCTGTACCCGTTTGTATCCAAAATTAAGGCTCAAAACACCCGAAAATTCGATATTTTTGGGTCCCAGAAGCGATCTGTACATGCTTACGCAGTGCTAGAATATTTTTTAAAATACAGGCCCAAAACATGCTCAAAATCGATATTTTGGGTGCCCAAAGTCGATATGTGCATGCATCTTCTATACCCGTTTATATCTCATATTCAGGCTCAAAACACCCAAAATTCGATATTTTTGGGTCGAAGAAGCGATCTGTACATGCCTACTCCGTGTAAGAGTATTTTCAAAATACATGACAAAACATGGCTTAAAATCGATATTTTAGGTGCCGAGAGTCAATATGTGTATGCATCTTCTGCACCCGTTTATATCCCAAATTCAGGCTCAAAACACCCAAAAAATTCGATATTTTTGCGTTCCAGAAGCGATCTGTACATGCCTACGCCGTGTAAGAGTATTTTCAAAATACAGGGCAAAACATGGCTTAAAATCGATATTTTAAGTTCCCAGAGTCAATATGTGTATGCATCTTCTATACCCGTTTATATCTCAAATTCGGGCTAAAAAAATCCCGAAAATTCGATATTTTTGGGTCCCAAAAGCGATCTGTACATGCCTACTCAGTGCTAAAATATTTTCAAAATATAGGCCCAAAACATGCTAAAAATCGATATTTTGAGTGCCCAAAGTCGATATGTGCATGGATCTTCTGTACCCGTTTATATCTCATATTTAGTCTCAAAACACCCAAAATTCGATATTTTTGGGTCCCAGAAGCGATTTGTACATGCCTACTCAGTGCTAGAATGTTTTCAAAACATAAGCTCAAAAGATGCTAAAAATCAAAATTTTATGTGTCCAAAGTCGATATGTGCAGGCATCTTCAGTACCCGTTTATATCTCAAATTAAGGCTCAAAACACCCGAAAATTCGATATTTTTGGGTCCCATAAGCGATCTGTACATGTCTACACCGTGTTAGAGTATTTTCAAAATACAGGTCCAAAACATAATGAAAATCGATATTTTAGGTGCCCAAAGTCAATATGTGTATGAATCTTCTGTACCCGTTTGTATAACAAATTCAGGCTTAAAACACCCGAAAATTCGATATTTTTCGGGTCCCAGAAGGGATCTGTACATGCCTACTCAGTTCTAGAATATTTTCAAAAAATAGGCCCAAAACATGCAAAAAATCGATATTTTAGGTGTTCAAAGTCGATATGTGCTTGCATCTTCTGTATGTGTTTTTATCTCAAATTCAGGCTCAAAACACCCGAAAATTCGATATTTTTGGGTCCCAGAAGCAATCTGTACATGCCAACTCCATGTTAGGGTTTTTTTAAAATACAGTCCCAAAACATGCTGAAAATTGATATTTTAGGTGCCCAAAGTAAATATGTGCATGGATCTTCTGTACCCGTTTATATATCAAATTCAGGCTCAAAACACACGAAAATTCGATATTTTTGGGTCACAGAAGAGATCTGTACATGCCTACTCCGTGTTAGAGTATTTTTTTAAAATACAGGCCCAAAACATGCTCAAAATCGATATTTTGGGTGCCCAAAGTCGATACGTGCATGCATCTTCTATACCCGTTTATAACTCAAATTCAGGCTCAAAACACCCGAAAATTCGATATTTTTGAGTCCAAGAAGCGATCTGTACATGCCTACTCCTTGTAAGAATATTTTCAAGATACAGACCCAAAACATAATAAAAATCGATATTTTAGGTGCCCAAAGTCGATATGTGCATGCATCTTATGTACGCGTTTATATCTCATATTCAGGCTCAAAACACCCGAAAATTCGATTTTTTTAGGTCGCAGAAGCGATCGGTACATGCCTACTCAGTGCTAGAATGTTTTCAAAATATAGGCTCAAAACATGCTAAAAATCAAAATTTTATGTGTCCAAAGTCGATATGTGCATGCATCTTCTGTATGTGTTTTTATCTCAAATTCAGGCTCAAAACACCCGAAAATTCGATATTTTTGGGTCCCAGAAGCGATCTGTACATATCTACTCCGTGTTAGAGTATTTTCAAAATACAGGCCCAAAACATAATGAAAATCGATATTTTAGGTGCCCAAAGTCAATATGTGCATGGATCTTCTGTATCCGTTTGTATCTTAAATTCAGGCTCAAAACACCCGAAAATTCAATATTTTTGGGTCCCAGAAGCGATCTGTACATGTCTACTCCGTGTTAGGGTTTTTCAAAATACAGTCCTAATAGATGCTGAAAATCGATATTTTAGGTGCAAAAAGTCGATATATGCATCTTCAGTACCCGTTTATATTTCAAATTCAGGCTCAAAACACCCGAAAATTCAATATTTTTGGGTCCCATAAGCGATCTGTACATTCCTACTCCGTGTTAGAGTATTTTTTAAAATACAGGCCCAAAACATAATAAAAATCGATATTTTAGGTGCCCAAAGTCGATATGTGCATGCATCTTATGTACGCGTTTATATCTCATATTCAGGCTCAAAACACCCGAAAATTCGATATTTTTGGGTCCCAGAAGCGATCTGTACATGCCTACTCAGTTCTAGAATATTTTCAAAAAATAGGCCCAAAACATGCAAAAAATCGATATTTTAGGTGTTCAAAGTCGATATGTGCATGCATATTCTGTATGTGTTTATATCTCAAATTCAGGCTCAAAACACCCGAAAATTCGATATTTTTGGGTCCCAGAAGCGATCTGTACATATCTACTCCGTGTTAGAGTATTTTCAAAATACAGGCCCAAAACATAATGAAAATCGATATTTTAGGTGCCCAAAGTCAATATGTGTATGAATCTTCTGTACCAGTTTGTATAACAAATTCAGGCTTAAAACACCCGAAAATTCGATATTTTTGGTCCCAGAAGCGATCTGTACATGCATACTCAGTTCTAGAATATTTTCAAAAAATAGGCCCAAAACATGCAAAAAATCGATATTTTAGGTGTTCAAAGTTGATATGTGCATGCATCTTCTGTACCTGTTTTTATCTCAAAATCAGGCTCAGAACACCCAAAAATTTGATATTTTTGGGTCCCAGAAGCTATCTGTACATGCCTACTCCGTGTTAGGGTTTTCTCAAAATACAGTCCCAAAACATGCTGAAAATCGATATTTTAGGTGCCCAAAGTCAATATGTGCATGGATCTTCTGTACCCGTTTGTATCTTAAATTCAGGCTCAAAACACCCGAAAATTCAATATTTTTGGGTCCCAGAAGCGATCTGTTCATGCCTACTCAGTGGTAGAATATTTTCAAAATATAGCCCAAAACATGCTAAAAATCGATATTTTGAGTGCCCAAAGTCGATATGTGCATGGATCTTCTGTACCCGTTTATATCTCAAATTCAGTCTCAAAAGACACGAAAATTCGATATTTTTGGGTCCCAGAAGCGATCTGTCCATGCCTACTCCGTGTTAGAGTATTTTTTAAAATACAGGCCCAAAACATGCTTAAAATCGATATTTTGGGTGCCCAAAGTCAATATGTGCATGCATCTTCTGTACCCGTTTGTATAACAAATTCAGGCTTAAAACACCCGAAAATTCGATATTTTTGGGTCTCAGAAGCGATCTGTACATGCCTACTCAGTTCTAGAATATTTTCAAAAATTGGGCCCAAAACATGCAAAAAATCGATATTTTAGGTGTTCAAAGTCGATATGTGCATGCATCTTCTGTACCTGTTTTTATCTCAAATTCAGGCTCAAAACACCCGAAAATTCGATATTTTTAGGTCCCAGAAGCAATCTGTACATGCCTACTCCGTGCTAGAGTATTTTTTAAAATACAGGCCCAAAACATGCTCAAAATCGATATTTTGGGTGCCCAAAGTCGATATGTGCATGCATCTTATGTACCCGTTTATATCTCAAATTCAGGCTCAAAACACACGAAAATTCGATATTTTTGGCTCCCAGAAGCGATCTGTACACGCCTACTCCGTGTTAGAGTATTTTTTTAAATACAGGCCCAAAACATGCTTAATATCGATATTTTAGGAGCCCAAAGTCGATATGTGCATGTATCTTCTGTACCCGTTTGTATAACAAATTCAGGCTTAAAACACCCGAAAATTCAATATTTTTGGGTCCCAGAAGCGATCTGTACATGCCTACTCAGTGTTAATATATTCAAAATATAGGCCCAAAACATGCTAAAAATCAATATTTTAGGGGCCCAAAGTCGATATGTGCATGCATCTTCTATAAATGTTTATATCTCCAATTCAGGCTTAAAACACCCTAAAATTCGATATTTTTGGGTCCAAGAAGCGATCTGTACATGCCTACTCAGTTCTAGAATATTTTCAAAAAATAGGCCCAAAACATGCAAAAAATCGATATTTTAGGTGTCCAAAGTCGATATGTCCATGCATCTTCTGTACCCGTTTTTATCTCAAATTCAGGCTGAATACACCCGAAAATTCGATATTTTTGGGTCCCAGAAGTCATCTGTACATGCCTACTCAGTGCTAGAATATTTTCAAAATATAGGCCCAAAACATGCTCAAAATCGATATTTTAGGTGCAAAAAGTCGATATGGGCATGCATCTTCAGTACCCATTTATATTTCAAATTCAGGCTCAAAACACCCAAAAATTCGATATTTTTGGGTCCCAGAAGCGATCTGTACATGCCTACTCAGTGCTAGAATGTTTTCAAAATATAGGCTCAAAACATGCTATAAATCAAAATTTTATGTGTCCAAAGTCAATATGTGCATGCATCTTCTGTACCCGTTTATATCTCAAATTCAGGCTCAAAACACCCGAAAATTCGATATTTTTGGGTCCCATAAGCGATCTGTACATGTCTACTCCGTGTTAGAGTATTTTAAAAATACAGGCCCAAAACATAATGAAAATCGATATTTTAGGTGCCCAAAGTCAATATGTGTATGAATCTTCTGTACCCGTTTGTATCCAAAATTCAGGCTCAAAACACCCGAAAATTCGATATTTTTGGGTCCCAGAAGCGATCTGTACATGCCTACTCAGTTCTAGAATATTTTCGAAATATAAGCCCAAAACATGCAAAAAATCGATATTTTAGGTGCCCAAAGTCAATATGTGTATGAAAATCTGTACCCGTTTGTATCCAAAATTAAGGCTCAAAACACCCGAAAATTCGATATTTTTGGGTCCCAGAAGCGATCTGTACATGCTTACGCAGTGCTAGAATATTTTCAAAATATAGGCCCAAAACATGCTAAATATCGATATTTTAGGTGTCCAAAGTCGATATGTGCATGGATCTTCTGTACCCGTTTATATCTCAAATTCAGGCTCAAAACACCCGAAAATTCGATATTTTTTGGTCCCAGAAGCGATCTTTACATGCCTACTCCGTGTTAGAGTATTTTCAAAATACATGACAAAACATGGCTTAAAATCGATATTTTAGGTGCCCAGAGTCAATATGTGTATGCATCTTCTGCACCCGTTTATATCCCAAATTCAGGCTCAAAACACCCAAAAAATTCGATATTTTTGCGTTCCAGAAGCGATCTGTACATGCCTACGCCGTGTAAGAGTATTTTCAAAATACAGGGCAAAACATGGCTTAAAATCGATATTTTAAGTTCCCAGAGTCAATATGTGTATGCATCTTCTATACCCGTTTATATCTCAAATTCGGGCTAAAAAAATCCCGAAAATTCGATATTTTTGGGTCCCAGAAGCGATCTGTACATGCCTACTCAGTGCTAAAATATTTTCAAAATATAGGCCCAAAACATGCTAAAAATCGATATTTTGAGTGCCCAAAGTCGATATGTGCATGCATCTTCTGTACCCGTTTATATCTCATATTTAGTCTCAAAACACCCAAAATTCGATATTTTTGGGTCCCAGAAGCGATTTGTACATGCCTACTCAGTGCTAGAATGTTTTCAAAACATAGGCTCAAAACATGCTAAAAATCAAAATTTTATGTGTCCAAAGTCGATATGTGCAGGCATCTTCAGTACCCGTTTATATCTCAAATTAAGGCTCAAAACACCCGAAAATTCGATATTTTTGAGTCCAAGAAGCGATCTGTACATGTCTACACCGTGTTAGAGTATTTTCAAAATACAGGCCCAAAACATAATGAAAATCGATATTTTAGGTGCCCAAAGTCAATATGTGTATGAATCTTCTGTACCCGTTTGTATAACAAATTCAGGCTTAAAACACCCGAAAATTCGATTTTTTTAGGTCGCAGAAGCGATCGGTACATGCCTACTCAGTGCTAGAATGTTTTCAAAATATAGGCTCAAAACATGCTAAAAATCAAAATTTTATGTGTCCAAAGTCGATATGTGCATGCATCTTCTGTATGTGTTTTTATCTCAAATTCAGGCTCAAAACACCCGAAAATTCGATATTTTTGGGTCCCAGAAGCGATCTGTACATATCTACTCCGTGTTAGAGTATTTTTTAAAATACAGGCCAAAAACATGCTTAAAATCGATATTTTGGGTGCCTAAAGTCGATATGTGCATGCATCTTCTATACCCGTTTATATCTCATAAACAGGCTCAAAACACCCAAAATTCGATATTTTTGGGTCCCAGAAGCGATCTGTACATGCCTACTTAGTGCTAGAACATTTTCAAAATATAGGCCCAAAACATGCGCAAAATCGATATTTTAGGTGCAAAAAGTCGATATGTGAATGCATCTTAAGTACTAGTTTATATATCAAATTCAGGCTCAAAACACCCCCAAATTCGATATTTTTGGGTCCCAGAAGCGATCTGTACATGTCTACTCCGTGTTTGAGTATTTTCAAAATACAAGCCCAAAACATAATGAAAATCGATATTTTAGGTGCCCAAAGTCAATATGTGTATGAATATTCTGAACCCGTTTGTATAACAAATTCAGGCTTAAAACACCCGAAAATTCGATATTTTTGGGTCCCAGAAGCGATCTGTACATGCCTACTCCGTGTTAGGGTTTTTTCAAAATACAGTCCCAAAACATGCTGAAAATCGATATTTTAGGTGCCCAAAGTCAATATGTGCATTGATCTTCTGTACCCGTTTGTATCTTAAATTCAGGCTCAAAACCCCCGAAAATTCAATATTTTTGGGTCCCAGAAGCGATCTGTTCATGCCTACTTTGTGCTAGAATATTTTCAAAATATAGCCCAAAACATGCTAAAAATCGATATTTTGAGTGCCCAAAGTCGATATGTGCATGGATCTTCTGTACCCGTTTATATCTCAAATTCAGTCTCAAAAGACACGAAAATTCGATATTTTTGGGTCCCAGAAGCGATCTGTCCATGCCTACTCCGTGTTAGAGTACTTTTTAAAATACAGGCCCAAAACATAATGAAAATCGATATTTTGGGTGCCTAAAGTCGTTATGTGCATGCATCTTCTATACCCGTTTATATCTCATAAACAGGCTCAAAACACCCAAAATTCGATATTTTTGGGTCCCAGAAGCGATCTGTACATGCCTACTGAGTTCAACAAAATTTTTAAAAAAATAGGCCCAAAACATGCAAAAAATCGATATTATAGGTGTTCAAAGTCGATATGTGCATGCATCTTTTATACATGTTTTTATCTCAAATTGAGACTCAAAACACCCGAAAATTCGATATATTTGGGTCCCAGAAGCAAACTGTACCTGCCTACTCCGTGTTAGGTTTTTTTCAAAATACAGTCCCAAAATATGCTGAAAATCGATATTTTAGGTGCCCAAAGTCAATATGTGCATGGATCTTCAATACCAGTTTATATCTCAAATTCACGCTCAAAACACCCGAAAATTCGATTTTTTGGGTCCAAGAAGCGATCTGTACATGCCTATTCCTTGTCAGAATATTTTCAAGATACAGACACAAAACATGCTCAATATCGATTTTTTGGGTGACCAAAGTCGATATGTGAATACATCTTCAGTACCCGTTTATATTTCAAATTTAGGTTAAAAACACCCGAAAATACAATATTTTTGGGTCCCAGAAGCGATCTGTACATGCCTACTCAGCGTAAAATATTTTCAAAATATAGGCCCAAAACATGCTAAAAATCGATATTTTAGGTGCCCAAAGTCGATATGTGCATGAATCTTCTGTACCCGTTATATATCTCAAATTCAGGCTCAAAACACCCGAAAATTCGATATTTTTGGGTCCCAGAAGCGATCTGTACACGCCTACTCCGTGTTAGAGTATTTTTTAAAATACAGGCCCAAAACATGCTTAAAATCGATATTTTGGGTGCCCAAAGTCGATATGTGCATGCATCTTCTGTACCCGTTTGTATAACAAATTCAGGCTCAAAACACCCAAAAAATTCGATATTTTTGCGTTCCAGAAGCGATCTGTACATGCCTATGCCGTGTAAGAGTATTTTCAAAATACAGGGCAAAACATGGCTTCAAATCGATATTTTAGGTTCCCAGAGTCAATATGTGTATGCATCTTCTATACCCGTTTATATCTCAAATTCGGGCTAAAAAATCCCGAAAATTCGATATTTTTGGGTCCCAGAAGCGATCTGTACATGACTACTCCGTGTTAGGATTTTTCAAAATACAGTCCTAATATATGCTGAAAATCGATATTTTAGGTGCCCAAAGTCAATATGTGTATGCATCTTCTGTACCCGTGTATATCCCAAATTCAGGCTCAAAACACCCGAAAATTCAATATTTTTGGGTACCAGAAGCGATCTGTACATGTCTACTCAGTGTTAGAATATTTTCAAAATATAGGCCCAAGACATGCTAAATATCGATATTTTAGGTGCCTAAAGTCGATATGTGCATGGATCTTCTGTACCCGTTTATATGTCAAATTCAGGCTCAAAACACACGAAAATTCGATATTTTTGGGTCCCAGAAGAGATCTGTACATGCCTACCCTGTGTTAGAGTATTTTTTAAAATACAGGCCCAAAACATGCTCAAAATCGATATTTTGGGTGCCCAAAGTCGATATGTGCATGCATCTTCTATACCCGTTTATATCTCATATTCAGGCTCAAAACACCCAAAATTCGATATTTTTGGGTCCCAGAAGCGATCTGTACATGCCTACTCAGTGCTAGAATTTTTTCAAAATATAGGCTCAAAACATGCTAAAAATCAAAATTTTATGTGTCCAAAGTCGATATGTGCATGCATCTTATGTACCCGTTTATATCTCAAATTTAGACTCAAAACACCCAAAAATTCGATATTTTTGGGTCCCAGAAGCGATCTGTACATGTCTACTCCGTGTTAGGGTTTTTCAAAATACAGGGCAAAACATGGCTTAAAATCGATATTTTAGGTGCCCAAAGTCAATATGTGTATGCATCTTCTGCACCCGTTTATATCCCAAATTCAGGCTCAAAACACCCAAAAAATTCGATATTTTTGCTTTCCAGAAGCGATCTGTACATGCCTACGCCGTGTAAGAGTATTTTCAAAATACAGGGTAAAACATGGCTTAAAATCGATATTTTAAGTTCCCAGAGTCAATATGTGTATGCATCTTCTATACCCGTTTATATCTCAAATTCGGGCTAAAAAAATCCCGAAAATTCGATATTTTTGGGTCCCAGAAGCGATCTGTACATGCCTACTCAGTGCTAAAATATTTTCAAAAAATAGGCCCAAAACATGCTAAAAATCGATATTTTGAATGCCCAAAGTCGATATGTGCATGGATCTTCTGTACCCGTTTATATCTCATATTTAGGCTCAAAACACCCAAAATTCGATATTTTTGGGTCCCAGAAGCGATTTGTACATGCCTAATCAGTGCTAGAATGTTTTCAAAACATAGGCTCAAAACATGCTAAAAATCAAAATTTTATGTGTCCAAAGTCGATATGTGCAGGCATCTTCAGTACCCGTTTATATCTCAAATTAAGGCTCAAAACACCCGAAAATTCGATATTTTTGGGTCCCAGAAGCGATCTGTACATGTCTACACCGTATTAGAGTATTTTCAAAATACAGGCCCAAAACATAATGAAAATCGATATTTTAGGTGCCCAAAGTCAATATGTGTATGAATCTTCTGTACCCGTTTGTATAACAAATTCAGGCTTAAAACACCCGAAAATTCGATATTTTTGGGTCCCAGAAGCGATCTGTACATGCCTACTCAGTTCTAGAATATTTTCAAAAAATAGACCCAAAACATGCAAAAAATCGATATTTTAGGTGTTCAAAGTCGATATGTGCATGCATATTCTGTGTGTGTTTTTATCTCAAATTCAGGCTCAAAACACCCGAAAATTCGATATTTTAAGGTCCCAGAAGCAATCTGTACATGCCAACTCCATGTTAGGGTTTTTTTAAAATACAGTCACAAAACATGCTGAAAATCGATATTTTAGGTGCCCAAAGTCAATATGTGCATGGATCTTCTGTACCCGTTTAAATATAAAATTCAGGCTCAAAACACACGAAAATTCGATATTTTTGGGTCACAGAAGAGATCTGTACATGCCTACTCCGTGTTAGAGTATTTTTTTAAAATACAGGCCCAAAACATGCTCAAAATCGATATTTTGGGTGCCCAAAGTCGATACGTGCATGCATCTTCTATACCCGTTTATATCTCAAATTCAGGCTCAAAACACCCGAAAATTCGATATTTTTGAGTCCAAGAAGCGATCTGTACATGCCTACTCCTTGTAAGAATATTTTCAAGATACAGACCCAAAACATGCTTAATATCGATATTTTAGGTGCAAAAAGTCGATATGTGCATGCATCTAAAGTACCCGTTTATATTTCAAATTCAGGCTCAAAACACCCGAAAATTCAATATTTTGGGGTTCCATAAGCGATCTGTACATGCCTACTCCGTGTTAGAGTATTTTTTAAAATACAGGCCCAAAACATAATAAAAATCGATATTTTAGGTGCCCAAAGTCGATATGTGCATGCATCTTATGTACGCGTTTATATCTCATATTCAGGCTCAAAACACCCGAAAATTCGATTTTTTTAGGTCGCAGAAGCGATCTGTACATGCCTACTCAGTGCTAGAATGTTTTCAAAATATAGGCTCAAAACATGCTAAAAATCAAAATTTTATGTGTCCAAAGTCGATATGTGCATGCATCTTCTGTACCCGTTTATATCTCAAATTCAGGCTCAAAAGACACGAAAATTCGATATTTTTGGGTCCCAGAAGCGATCTGTCCATGCCTACTCCGTGTTAGAGTATTTTTTAAAATACAGGCCCAAAACATGCTTAAAATCGATATTTTGGGTGTCCAAAGTCGATATGTCCATGCATCTTTAGTAACTGTTTTTATCTCAAATTCATAATTAAAACACCCTAAAATTCGATATTTTTGGGTTGAAGAAGCGATCTGTACATGCCTACTCCGTGTTAGGGTTTTTCAAAATACAGTCCTAAAAGATGCTGAAAATCGATATTTTAGGTGCCCAAAGTCAATATGTGTATGCATCTTCTGTACCCGTGTATATCTCAAATTCAGGCTCAAAACACCCGAAAATTCGATATTTTTGGGTACCAGAAGCGATCTGTACATGCCTACGCCGTGTTAGAGTATTTTCAAAATACAGGGCAAAACATGGCTTAAAATCGATATTTTAGGTGCCCAGAGTCAATATGTGTATACCCGTTTATATCTCAAATTCAGGCTAAAAAAAAAACGAAAATTCGATCTTTTTGGGTCCCAGAAGCGATCTGTCCATGCCTACTCCGTGTTAGAGTATTTTTTAAAATACAGGCCCAAAACATGCTTAAAATCGATATTTTGGGTGCCTAAAGTCGATATGTGCATGCATCTTCTATACCCGTTTATATCTCAAATTCAGGCTCAAAACACCCAAAATTCAATATTTTTGGGTCCCAGAAGCGATCTGTACATGCCTACTTAGTGCTAGAATATTTTCAAAATATAGGCCCAAATCATGCTCAAAATCGGTATTTTAGGTGCAAAAAGTCGATATGTGAATGCATCTTAAGTACCAGTTCATATATCAAATTCAGGCTCAAAACACCCCCAAATTCGATATTTTTGGGTCCCAGAAGCGATCTGTACATGTCTATTCCATGTTTGAGTATTTTCAAAATACAAGCCCAAAACATAATGAAAATCGATATTTTAGGTGCCCAAAGTCAATATGTGAATGAATATTCTGTACCCGTTTGTATAACAAATTCAGGCTTAAAACACCCGAAAATTCGATATTTTTGGGTCCCAGAAGCGATCTGTACATGACTACTGAGTTCTATAATATTTTTTAAAAATAGGCCCAAAACATGCAAAAAATCGATATTTTAGGTGTTCAAAGTCGATATGTGCATGCATCTTTTGTACATGTTTTTATTTCAAATTGAGACTCAAAACACCCGAAAATTCGATATATTTGGGTCCCAGAAGCAATCTGTACCTGCCTACTCCGTGTTAGGTTTTTTTCAAAAAACAGTCACAAAACATGCTGAAAATCGATATTTTAGGTGCCCAAAGTCAATATGTGCAAGGATCTTCAGTACCAGTTCATATCTCAAATTCACGCTCAAAACACCCGAAAATTCGATTTTTTGGGTCCAAGAAGCGATCTGTACATGCCTATTCCTTGTCAGAATATTTTCAAGATACAGACACAAAACATGCTCAATATCGATTTTTTGGGTGACCAAAGTCGATATGTGAATACATCTTCAGTACCCGTTTATATTTCAAATTCAGGCTCAAAACACCCGAAAATACAATATTTTTGGGTCCCAGAAGCGATCTGTACATGCCTAATCAGCGTAAAATATTTTCAAAATATAGGCCCAAAACATGCTAAAAATCGATATTTTAGGTGCCCAAAGTCGATATGTGCATGAATCTTCTGTACCCGTTATATATCTCAAATTGAGGCTCAAAACACCCGAAAATTCGATATTTTTGGGTCCCAGAAGCGATCTGTACACGCCTACTCAGTGTTAGAGTATTTTTTAAAATACAGGCCCAAAACATGCTAAAAATCGATATTTTGGGTGCCCAAAGTCGATATGTGCATGCATCTTCTGTACCCGTTTGTATAACAAATTCAGGCTCAAAACACCCAAAAAATTCGATATTTTTGCGTTCCAGAAGCGATCTGTACATGCCTACGCCGTGTAAGAGTATTTTCAAAATACAGGGCAAAACATGGCTTCAAATCGATATTTTAGGTTCCCAGAGTCAATATGTGTATGCATCTTCTATACCCGTTTATATCTCAAATTCTGGCTAAAAAAATCCCGAAAATTCGATATTTTTGGGTCCCAGAAGCGATCTGTACATGCCTACTCAGTGCTAAAATATTTTCAAAATATAGGCCCAAAACATGCTAAAAATCGATATTTTGAGTGCCCAAAGTCGATATGTGCATGGATCTTCTGTACCCGTTTATATCTCATATTTAGGCTCAAAACACCCAAAATTCGATATTTTTGGGTCCCAGAAGCGATTTGTACATGCCTACTCAGTGCTAGAATGTTTTCAAAACATAGGCTCAAAACATGCTAAAAATCAAAATTTTATGTGTCCAAAGTCGATATGTGCAGGCATCTTCAGTACCCGTTTGTATCTCAAATTCGTGCTCAAAACACCCGAAAATTCGATATTTTTGGGTCCCAGAAGCGATCTGTACATGTTTACACCGTGTTAGAGTATTTTCAAAATACAGGCCCAAAACATAATAAAAATCGATATTTTAGGTGCCCAAAGTCAATATGTGTATGAATCTTCTGTACCCGTTTGTATAACAAATTCAGGCTTAAAACACCCGAAAATTCGATATTTTTGGGTCCCAGAAGCGATCTGTACATGCCTACTCAGTTCTAGAATATTTTCAAAAAATAGGCCCAAAACATGCAAAAAATCGATATTTTAGGTGTTCAAAGTCGATATGTGCATGCATATTCTGTATGTGTTTTTATCTCAAATTCAGGCTCAAAACACCCGAAAATTCGATATTTTTGGGTCCCAGAAGCAATCTGTACATGCCAACTCCATGTTAGGGGTTTTTTAAAATACAGTCCCAAAACATGCTGAAAATCGATATTTTAGGTGCCCAAAGTCAATATGTGCATGGATCTTCTGTACCCTTTTATATATCAAATTCAGGCTCAAAACACACGAAAATTCGATATTTTTGGGTCACAGAAGAGATCTGTACATGCCTACTCAGTGCTAGAATGTTTTCAAAATATAGGCTCAAAACATGCTAAAAATCAAAATTTTATGTGTCCAAAGTCGATATGTGCATGCATCTTCTGTACCCGTTTATATCTCAAATTCAGGCTCAAAACACCCGAAAATTCGATATTTTTGGGTCCCAGAAGCGATCTGTACATATCTACTCCGTGTTAGAGTATTTTCAAAATACAGGCCCAAAACATAATGAAAATCGATATTTTAGGTGCCCAAAGTCAATATGTGTATGAATCTTCTGTACCCGTTTGTATAACAAATTCAGGCTTAAAACACCCGAAAATTCGATATTTTTGGTCCCAGAAGCGATCTGTACATGCCTACTCAGTTCTAGAATATTTTCAAAAAATAGGCCCAAAACATGGAAAAAATCGATATTTTAGGTGTTCAAAGTTGATATGTGCATGCATCTTCTGTACCTGTTTTTATCTCAAAATCAGGCTCAGAACACCCGAAAATTCGATATTTTTGGGTCCCAGAAGCGATCTGTACATGCCTACTCCGTGTTAGGGTTTTCTCAAAATAAAGTCCCAAAACATGCTGAAAATCGATATTTTAGGTGCCCAAAGTCAATATGTGCATGGATCTTCTGTACCCGTTTGTATCTTAAATTCAGGCTCAAAACCCCCGAAAATTCAATATTTTTGGGTCCCAGAAGCGATCTGTTCATGCCTACTCAGTGGTAGAATATTTTCAAAATATAGCCCAAAACATGCTAAAAATCGATATTTTGAGTGCCAAAAGTCGATATGTGCATGGATCTTCTGTACCCGTTTATATCTCAAATTCAGTCTCAAAAGACACGAAAATTCGATATTTTTGGGTCCCAGAAGCGATCTGTCCATGCCTACTCCGTGTTAGAGTATTTTTTAAAATACAGGCCCAAAACATGCTTAAAATCGATATTTTGGGTGCTCAAAGTCAATATGTGCATGCATCTTCTGTACCCGTTTGTATAACAAATTCAGGCTTAAAACACCCGAAAATTCGATATTTTTGGGTCCCAGAAGCGATCTGTACATGCCTACTCAGTTCTAGAATATTTTCAAAAATTGGGCCCAAAACATGCAAAAAATCGATATTTTAGGTGTTCAAAGTCGATATGTGCATGCATCTTCTGTACCTGTTTTTATCTCAAATTCAGGCTCAAAACACCCGAAAATTCGATATTTTTAGGTCCCAGAAGCAATCTGTACATGCCTACTCCGTGCTAGAGTATTTTTTAAAATACAGGCCCAAAACATGCTCAAAATCGATATTTTGGGTGCCCAAAGTCGATATGTGCATGCATCTTATGTACCCGTTTATATCTCAAATTCAGGCTCAAAACACACGAAAATTCGATATTTTTGGCTCCCAGAAGCGATCTGTACACGCCTACTCCGTGTTAGAGTATTTTTTTAAATACAGGCCCAAAACATGCCCAAAATCGATATTTTGGGTGCCCAAAGTCGATATGTGCATGTATCTTCTGTACCCGTTTGTATAACAAAATCAGGCTTAAAACACCCGAAAATTCAATATTTTTGGGTCCCAGAAGCGATCTGTACATGCCTACTCAGAGTTAATATATCCAAAATATAGGCCCAAAACATGCTAAAAATCAATATTTTAGGGGCCCAAAGTCGATATGTGCATGCATCTTCTATACCTGTTTATATCTCCAATTCAGGCTTAAAACACCCGAAAATTCGATATTTTTGGGTCCAAGAAGCGATCTGTACATGCCTACTCAGTTCTAGAATATTTTCAAAAAATAGGCCCAAAACATGCAAAAAATCGATATTTTAGGTGTCCAAAGTCGATATGTCCATGCATCTTCTGTACCCGTTTTTATCTCAAATATAGGCTGAATACACCCGAAAATTCGATATTTTTGGGTCCCAGAAGTCATCTGTACATGCCTACTCAGTGCTAGAATATTTTCAAAATATAGGCCCAAAACATGCTCAAAATCGATATTTTAGGTGCAAAAAGTCGATATGGGCATGCATCTTCAGTACCCATTTATATTTCAAATTCAGGCTCAAAACACCCAAAAATTCGATATTTTTGGGTCCCAGAAGCGATCTGTACATGCCTACTCAGTGCTAGAATGTTTTCAAAATATAGGCTCAAAACATGCTATAAATCAAAATTTTATGTGTCCAAAGTCAATATGTGCATGCATCTTCTGTACCCGTTTATATCTCAAATTCAGGCTCAAAACACCCGAAAATTCGATATTTTTGGGTCCCATAAGCGATCTGTACATGTCTACTCCGTGTTAGAGTATTTTCAAAATACAGGCCCAAAACATAATGAAAATCGATATTTTAGGTGCCCAAAGTCAATATGTGTATGAATCTTCTGTACCCGTTTGTATCCAAAATTCAGGCTCAAAACACCCGAAAATTCGATATTTTTGGGTCCCAGAAGCGATCTGTACATGCCTACTCAGTTCTAGAATATTTTCGAAATATAAGCCCAAAACATGCAAAAAATCGATATTTTAGGTGCCCAAAGTCAATATGTGTATGAAAATCTGTACCCGTTTGTATCCAAAATTAAGGCTCAAAACACCCGAAAATTCGATATTTTTGGGTCCCAGAAGCGATCTGTACATGCTTACGCAGTGCTAGAATATTTTCAAAATATAGGCCCAAAACATGCTAAATATCGATATTTTAGGTGTCCAAAGTCGATATGTGCATGGATCTTCTGTACCCGTTTATATCTCAAATTCAGGCTCAAAACACCCGAAAATTCGATATTTTTTGGTCCCAGAAGCGATCTTTACATGCCTACTCCGTGTTAGAGTATTTTCAAAATACATGGCAAAACATGGCTTAAAATCGATATTTTAGGTGCCCAGAGTCAATATGTGTATGCATCTTCTGCACCCGTTTATATCCCAATTTCAACCTCAAAAACCCGAAAATTCGATATTTTTGGGCTCCAGAAGCGATCTGTACTTGCCTACGCTGTGTTAGTGTATTTTCAAAATACAGGGCAAAACATGCCTTAAAATCGATATTTTAGGTGCCTAGAGTCAATATGTGTATGCATCTTCTGTACCCGTTTATATCCCAAATTCAGGTTCAAAACACCCGAAAATTCAATATTTTTGAGTCCCAGAAGCGATCTGTACATACCTACTGAGTGCTAGAATATATTCAAAATATAGGCCCAAAACATGCTAAAAATCGATATTTTGAGTGCCCAAAGTCAATATGTGCTTGAATCTTCTTTACCCGTTTATATCTCAAATTCAGGCTCAAAACACACGAAAATTCGATATTTTTGAGTCCCAGAAGCGATCTGTACAAGCCTACTCCGTGGTAGAGTATTTTTTAAAATATGGGCCGAAAACATGCTCAAAATCGATATTTTGGGTTCCCAAAGTCGATATGTGATGCATCTTCTGTACGCGTTTATATCTCATATTCAGGCTCAAAACACCCAAAATTCGATATTTTTAGGTCTCAGAAGCGATCTGTACATGCCTACGCCGTGTTAGAGTATTTTCAAAATACAGGGCAAAACATGGCTTAAAATCGATATTTCAGGTGCCCAGAGTCAATATGTGTATGCATCTTTTATACACGTTTATATCTCAAATTCAGGCTCAAAACACCTGAAAATTCGATATTTTTGGGTCCCAGAAGCGATCTGTACATGCCTACTGCGTGTTAGAGTATTTTCAAAATATAGACCCAAAACATGCTAAAAAATGATATTTTAGGGGCCCAAAGTCGATATGTGCATTCATCTTCTGTACCCGTTTATAACCGAAATTCAGGTTCAAAACACCCGAAAATTCGATATTTTTGGGTACCAGAAGCGTTCTGTACATGCCTACTCAGTGCTAGAATGTTTTCAAAATATAGGCTCAAAACATGCTAAAAATCGATATTTTACGTGTCCAAAGTCGATATGTGCATGCATCTTCTGCATCCGTTTAAATCTCAAATTCAGGCTAAAAACACCTGAAAATTCGATATTTTTCGTTCCTAGAAGCGATCTGTAAACGCCTACTCCGTGTTTAGAGTATTTTCAAAATACAGGCCCAAAACATAATAAAAATCGATTTTTTAAGTGACCAAAGACAATATGTGTATGAATCTTCTGTACCCGTTTATATCCCAAATTCAGGCTCAAAACACCCGAAAACACCCGATTTTTGGGTCTCAGAAGCGATCTGTACATGCCTACTCAGTGCCAGAATGTTTTCAAAATATAGGCTTAAAACATACTAAAAATCGATATTTTAGGTGTCCAAAGTCGATTTGTGCATGCATCTTCTGTACCCGTTTATATCTTAAATTCAGGCTCAAAACACCCGAAAATTCAATATTTTTGGGTCCCCGAAGCGATCTGTACATCCCTACTCCGTGTTAGAGTATTTTCAAAATACAGGCCTAAAACATAATGACAATCGATATTTTTGGTGCCCAGAGTCAATATGTGTATGAATCTTCTGTACCCGTTTAATCACAAATTCAGGCTCAAAACACCCGATAATTCGATATTTTTGGGTCATAGAAGCGATATGTACATGCCTACTCAGTGCTAGAATGTTTTCAAAGTATAGGTCCAAAACATGCTCAAAATCGATATTTTATGTGCAAATAGTCGATATGTGCATGCATTTTCAGGTCCCGTTTATATTTCAAATTCATGCTCAAAACACCCGAAAATTCGATCTTTTTTGGTCCAAGAAGCAGTCTGTACATGCCTACTCCTTGCTAGAAAGTTTTTAAGATACAGACCCAAAAAATGTTCAAAATCGATATTTTAGGTGCAAAAAGTCGATATGTGCATGCATCTTCTGTACCTGTTTATATCTCAAATTCAGGTTCAAAACACCCGAAAATTCGATATTTTTTGGTCCCAGAAGCGATCGGTACATGCCTACTCCGTGTTAGAGTATTTTCAAAATACAGGCCCAAAACATGCTCAAAATCGATATTTTAGGTGCCCTGAGTTAATATGTGTATGAATCTTCTGTACCCGTTTATATCCCAAATTCAGGCTCAAAACCCCCGAAAATTCAATATTTTTGGATCCCAGAAGCGATCTGTACATGATTACACAGTGCTAAAATATTTTCAAAATATAGGCCCAAAACATGGTAAAAATCGATATTTTAGGTGCCTAAAGTCGATATGTGCATGCATCTTCTGTACCCGTTTATATCTCAAATTCAGGCTCAAAACACCCGAAAATTCGATATTTCTGGGTCCCAGAAGCGATCTGTACATGCTTACTCAGTCTTAGAGTATTTTCAAAATACAGGCCCAGGACATGCTGAAAATCGATATTTTAGGTGCCCCAACTCAATATGTGTATGCATCTTCTGTACCCTTTTAAATCCCAAATTCAGGCTCAAAACACCCGAAAATTCGATATTTTTGGGTCCCAGTGGCGATCTGTACTTGTCTATTCAGTGCTAGAATATTTTCAAAATATAGGCCCAAAACATGCTCAAAATCTATATTTTAGGTGCAAAAAGTCGATATGTGCATGCATCTTCAGTACCCGTTTATATTTCAAATTCAGGCTCAAAACATTAAAAAATTCGATATTTTTGGGTCCCAGAAGCGATCTGTACATGCCTACTCAGTGCTAGAATGTTATCAAAATATAGGCCCAAAACATGCAAAAAATCGATATTATAGGTGTCCCAAGTCGATATGTGCATACATCTTCTGTACCCGTTTATATCTCTAATTCAGGTTCAAAACACCCGAAAATTCGATATATTTGGGTCCCAGAAGCGATCTGTACATGCCTACTCCGTGTTAGAGTATTTTCAAAATATAGACCCAAGACATGCTAAAAATCAATATTGTAGGTGCCCAAAGTCGATATGTGCATTTATCTTCTGTACCTGTTTATATCCCAAATTCAGTCTCAAAACAGCCGAAAATTCGATATTTTTTGGTCCCAGAAACAATCTGTACATGCCTACTCCGTGTTAGAGCATTTTCAAAATACAGGCCCAAAACATGCTGAAAATCGATATTTTAGGTGTCCAAAGTCAATATGTGTATGCATCTTCTGTACCCGTTTATATCCCAAATTCAGGCTCAAAACACCCGAAAATTCGATATTTTTGGGTCCCAGAAGCGAACTGTACATGCCTACTCCGTGATAGAGTATTTTCAAAATACAGGGCAAAACATGGCTTAATATTGATATTTTAGGTGCCCAAAGTCAAAATGTGTATAAATCTTCTGTACCCGTTTATATCCCAATTTCAGGTTCAAGACACCCGAAAATTCGATATTTTTGGGCCACAGAGGCGATCTGTACTTGTCTATTCAGTGCTAGAACTTTTTTAAAATATAGGCCCAAAACATGCTCAAAATCGATATTTTATGTGCAAATAGTCGATATGTGCATGCATCTTCAGTACCCGTTTATATCTCAAATTTAGGCTCAAAATACCCGAAAGTTCGATATTGTAGGGTACCAGAAGCGATCTGTACATGCCTACTCAGTGCTAGAATATTTTCAAAATATAGGGCCAAAACATGCAAAAAATCGATATTTTAGGTGCCCAAAATCGATATGTGCATGCATCATCTGTACCCGTTTATATCTCAAATTGAGGCTGAAAACACCCGAAAATTCGAAATTTTTGGGTCCCAGAAGCGATCTGTACATGACTACTCCGTGTTAGAGTATTTTCAAAATATAGACCCAAAACATGCTAAAAATCAATATTGTAGGTGCCCAAAGTCGATATGTGCATTCATCTTCTGTACCTGTTAATATTCCAAATTCAGTCTCGAAACACCCGAAAATTCGATATTTTTGGGTCCCAGAAACGATCTGTACATGCCTACTCCGTGTTAGAGTATTTTCAAAATACAGGCCCAAAACATGCTGAAAATCGATATTTTAGGTGCCCAAAGTCAATATGGGTATGAATCTTCTGTACCCGTTTATATCCCAAATTCAGTCTCAAAACACCCGAAAATTCGATATTTTTGGGTCCCAGAAGCGAACTGTACATGCCTACTCAGTGCTAGAATATTTTCAAAATATAGGCCCAAAACAAGCTCAAAATCGATATTTTAGGTGCAAAAAGTCGATATGTTTATGAATATTCTGTACCCGTATATATCCCAAATTCAGGCTCAAAACACCCGAAAATTCGATATTTTTGGGTCTCAGAAGCGATCTGTACATGCCTACTCAGTGCTAGAATGTTTTCAAAATACAGGCCCAAAACATGCTAAAAATCAAAATTTTAGGTGTCCAAAGTCGATATGTGCATGCATCTTCTGTACCTGTTTATATCTCAAATTTAGGCTCAAAATACCCGAAAATTCGATATTGTTGGGTACCAGAAGCGATCTGTACATGCCTACTCAGTTCTAGAATATTTTCAAAATATAGGCCCCAAACATGCAAAAAATCGATATTTTAGGTGCCCAAAATCGATATGTGCATGCATCATCAGTACCCGATTATATCTCAAATTAAGGCTGAAAACACCCGAAAATTCAATATTTTTGGGTCCCAGAAGCGATTTCTACATGCCTACTCCGTGTTAGAGTATTTTCAAAATACTGGCCCAAAACATAATAAAAATCGATATTTTAGGTGCCCTAAGTCAATATGTTTATGAATTTTCTGTACCCGTTTATATCCCAAATTCAGGCTCAAAACACCCAAAAATTCGATGTTTTTGGGTCCCAGAAGCGATCTGTACATGCCTATTCAGTGCTAGAATATTTTTAATATATAGTCCCAAAACATGCTAAAAATCGATATTATAGGTGCCCAAAGTCGATATGTGCATGCATCTTCTGTACCTGTTTATATCTCAAATTCAGGCTCAAAACACCCGAAAATTCGATATTTTTGGGTCCCAGAAGCGATCTGTACATGCCTACTCAGTGCCAGAATGTTTTCAAAATATAGGTACCACCCATGCTAAAAATCGATATTTTAGGTGTCTAAAGTCGATATGTGCATGCATCTTCTGTACCCGTTTACATCTCAAATTCAGGCTCAAAACACCCGAAATTTGATATTTTATGGTCCCAGTAGCGATCTGTACATGCCTACTCAGTCTTGGAGTATTAAAAAAAACAGGCCCAAAACATAATAAAAATCGATATTTTATGTGCCCAAACTCAATATGTGTATGCATCTTCTGTACCCGTTTATATCTTAAATTCCGGCTCAAAACACCCGAAAATTCAATATTTTTGGGTCCCAGAAGCGATCTGTACATGCCTACTCCGTGTTAGAGTATTTTCAAAATAAAGGCCTAAAACATAATAAAAATCGATATTTTTGGTGCCCAGAGTCAATATGTGAATGAATCTTCTGTACCCGTTTATATCCCAAATTCAGGCTCAAAACACCCGAAAATTCGATATTTTTGGGTCATAGAAGCGATATGTAAATGCCTACTCAATGCTAGAATGTTTTCAAAGTATAGGCCCAAAACATGCTCAAAATCGATATTTTATATGCAAATAGTCAATATGTGCATGCATCTTCAGTACCCGTTTATATTTCAAATTCATGCTCAAAACACCCGAAAATTCGATCTTTTTTGTTCCAAGAAGCAGTCTGTACATGCCTACTCCTTGCTAGAAAGTTTTTAAGATACAGACACAAAAAAAGTTCAAAATCGATATTTTAGGTGCAAAAAGTCGATATGTGCATGCATCTTCTGTACCTGTTTATATCTCAAATTCAGGCTCAAAACCCCCGAAAATTCAATATTTTTTGGTCCCAGAAGTGATCGGTACATGCCTACTCCGTGTTAGAGTATTTTCAAAATACAGGCCCAAAACATGCTCAAACTCGAAATTTTAGGTGCCCAGAGTCAATATGTGTATGAATCTTCTGTACCCGTTTATATCTCAAATTCAGGTTTAAAACATCCGAAAATTCGATATATTTGGGACCCAGAAGCGATCTGTACATGCCTACTCCGTGTTAGAGTATTTTCAAAATATAGACCCAAAACATGCTAAAAATCAATATTGTAGGTGACCAAAGTCGATATGTGCATTCATCTTCTGCACCTGTTTATATCTCAAATTCAGGTTTAAAACATCCGAAAATTCGATATATTTGGGTCCCAGAAGCGATCTGTACATGCCTACTCCGTGTTAGAGTATTTTCAAAATATAGACCCAAAACATGCTAAAAATCAATATTGTAGGTGACCAAAGTCGATATGTGCATTCATCTTCTGCACCTGTTTATATCCTAAATTCAGTCTCAAAACACCCGAAAATTCGATATTTTTGGGTCCCAGAAGAGATCTGTACATGCCTACTCCGTGTTAGAGTATTTTCAAATTGCAGGCCCAAAACATGCTGAAAATCGATATTTTAGGTGCCCAAAGTCAATATGTGTATGCATCTTCTGTACCCGTTTATATCCCAAATTCAGGCTCAAAACACCCGAAAATTCGATATTTTTGGGTCCCAGAAGCGATCTGTACATGCATACTCAGTGCTAGAATATTTTCAAAATATAGGCCCAAAACATGCTCAAAATCGATATTTTAGGTGCAAAAAGTCGATATGTTTATGAATCTTCTGTACCCGTTTATATCCCAAATTCAGGCTCAAAACACCCGAAAATTCGATTTTTTTGGGTCCCAGAGGCGATTTGTACATGCCTACTCAGTGCTAGAATATTTTCAAAATATAGGCCCAAAACATGCTCCAAATCGATATTTTAGGTGCAAAAAAGTCGATATGTGTATGCATCTTCTGTACCCGTTTATATCTCAAATTCATGCTCAAAACAAACGAAAATTCGATATTTTTTTTGTCCCAGAAGCGATCTGTACATGCCTACTCCGTGATAGAGTATTTTCAAAATACAGGGCAAAACATGGCTCAATATCGATATTTTAGGAGCCCAAAGTCAAAATGTGTATGAATCTTCTGTACCCGTTTATATCCCAATTTCAGGCTAAAAACACCCGAAAATTCGATATTTTTGGGTCCCAGAAGCACTCAATACATTCCTACTCAGTGCTAGAATGTTCTCAAAATATAGGCCCAAAACATGCTCAAAATCGATATTTTATGTGCAAATAGTCGATATGTGCATGCATCTTCAGTACCCGTTTATATTTCAAATTCACGCTCAAACCACCCGAAAATTCAATATTTTTGGGTCCCAGAAGCGATCTGTACATGCCTACTCAGTTCTAGAATATTTTCAAAATATAGGCCCAAAACATGCAAAAAATCGATATTTTAGGTGCCCAAAATCGATATGTGCATGCATCTTCTGTACCCGTTTATATCTCAAATTAAGGCTCAAAACACACGAAAATTCGATATTTTTGGGTCCCAGAAGCGATTTGTACATGCCTACTCCGTGTTAGAGTATTTTCAAAATTCTGGCCCAAAACATAATAAAAATCGATATTTTAGGTGCCCAAAGTCAATATGTTTATGAATCTTCTGTACCCGTTTATATCCCAAATTCAGGCTCAAAACACCCGAAAATTCGCTATTTTTGGGTCCCAGAAGCGATCTGTACATGCCTATTCAGTGCTAGAATATTTTTAAAATATAGTCCCAAAACATGCTAAAAATCGATATTATAGGTGCCCAAAGTCGATATGTGCATGCATCTTCGGTACCTGTTTATATCTCAAATTCAGGCCCAAAACACCCGAAAATTCGATCTTTTTGGGTCCCAGAAGCGATCTGTACATGCCTACTCCGTGTTAGAGTATTTTCAAAATACAGGTCCAAAACATAATGAAAATCGATATTTTAGGTGCCCAAAGGCAATATGTGTATGGATATTCTGTACCCGTTTATATATCAATTTCAGGCTCAAAAATCCCGAAAAATCGATATTTTTGGGTCCCAGAAGCGATCTGTACATGCCTACTCAGTGCCAGAATGTTTTCAAAATATAGGTACCAAACCATGCAAAAAATCGATATTTTAGGTGTCTAAAGTCGATATGTGCATGCATCTTCTGTACCCGTTTATATCTCAAATTCAGGCTCAAAACACCCGAAATTTGATATTTTATGGTCCCAGTAGCGATCTGTACATGCCTACTCAGTGCCAGAATGTTTTCAAAATATAGGTACCAAACCATGCAAAAAATCGATATTTTAGGTGTCTAAAGTCGATATGTGCATGCATCTTCTGTACCCGTTTATATCTCAAATTCAGGCTCAAAACACCCGAAATTTGATATTTTATGGTCCCAGTAGCGATCTGTACATGCCTACTCAGTCTTAGAGTATTAAAAAAAAAACAGGCCCAAAACATAATAAAAATCGATATTTTAGGTGCCCAAACTCAATATGTGTATGCATCTTCTGTACCCGTTTATATCCGAAATTCAGGTTCAAAACACCCGAAAATTCGATATTTTTGGGTACCAGAAGCGTTCTGTACATGCCTACTCAGTGCTAGAATGTTTTCAAAATATAGGCTCAAAACATGCTAAAAATCGATATTTTACGTGTCCAAAGTCGATATGTGCATGCATCTTCTGCACCCGTTTATATCTCAAATTCAGGCTCAAAACACCTGAAAATTCGATATTTTTGGTTCCTAGCAGCGATCTGTACACGCCTACTCCGTGTTTAGAGTATTTTCAAAATACAGGCACAAAACATAATAAAAATCGATATTTTAGGTGACCAATGACAATATGTGTATGAATCTTCTGTACCCGTTTATATCCCAAATTCAGTCTCAAAACACCCGAAAACAACCGATTTTTGGGTCTCAGAAGCGATCTGTACATGCCTACTCAGTGCTAAAATATTTTCAATATATAGCCCCAAAACATGCTAAAAATCGATATTTTAGGTGCCCAAAGTCGATATGTGCATGCATCTTCTGTACCTGTTTATATCTCAAATTTAGGCTCAAAACACCCGAAAATTCGATATTTTTGGGTCCCAGTAGCGATCTGTACATGCCTACTCAGTTTTAAAATATTTTCAAAATACAGTCCCAAAACATGCTGAAAATCGATATTTTAGGTGCCCAAACTCAATATGTGTATGCATCTTCTGTACCCGTTTATATCCCAAATTCAAGCTCAAAACACACGAAAATTCGATTGTTTTGGGTGCCAGATGCGATCTGTACATGCATACTCAATGCTAGAATATTTTCGAAATATAGGCCCAAAAAATGCTCAAAATCGATATTTTAGGTGCAAAAAGTCGATATGTGCATGCATCTTCTGTACCCGTTTATATATCAAATTAAGGCTCAAAACACCCGAAAATTTGATATTTTTGGGTCCCAGAATCGATCTGTACATGCCTACTCCGTGTTAGAGTATTTTAAAAATACAGGCAAAAAACATGCTGAAAATCGATATTTTAGGTGCCCAAAGTCAATATGTGTATGCATATTCTGTACCCGTTTATATATCAAATTCAGGCTCAAAACACCCGAAAAATCGATATTTTTGGGTCCCAGAGGCGATCTGTACATGCCTACTCAGTGCTAGAATATTTTCAAAATAAAGGCCCAAAACATGCTCAAAATCGATATTTTAGGTGCAAAAAGTCGATATGTGCATGAATCTTCAGTACCCGTTTATATTTCAAATTCAGGCTCAAAACAACCGAAAAATGGATATTTTTGGGTCCCAGAAGCGATCTGTACATGCCTACTCAGTGCCAGAATGTTTTCAAAATATAGGTACCAAACCATGCTATAAATCGATATTTTAGGTGTCTAAAGTCGATATGTGCATGCATCTTCTGTACCCGTTTATATCTCAAATTCAGGCTCAAAACAACCAAAAAATCGATATTTTTGGGTCCCCGAAGCAATCTGTACATGCCTACTCCGTGTTAGAGTATTTTCAAAATACAAGCCCACAACATAATGAAAATCGATATTTTAGGTGCCCAAAGTCAATATGTTTATGAATCTTCTGTACCCGTTTTTATCCCAAATTCAGGCTCAAAGCACCCGAAAATTCGCTATTTTTGGGTCCCAGAAGCGATCTGTACATGCCTCCTCAGTGCAAGAATATTTTAAAAATATAGTCCCTAAACATGCTAAAAATCAATATTGTAGATGCCCAAAGTCGATATGTGCATGCATCTTTTGTACCTGTTTATATCTCAAATTCAGGCTAAAAACAAAAGAAAATTCGATATTTTTGGGTCCCCGAATCGATCTGTACCTGCCTACACCGTAGTAGAGTATTTAAAAAAAAGATACAAAACATGCTAAAAAATCGATATTTTAGGTGCTCAAAGTCAATATGTGTATGCATCTTCTGTTCCCGTTTATATCTCAAATTCAGGCTCAAAACACCCGAAAACTCGATATTTTTGGGTCCCAGAAGCGATCTGTACATGCCTACTCATTGCTAGAATGTTTTCAAGATTCAGACCCAAAACATGCTCAAAATCGATATTTTAGGTGCAAAAAGCCGATATGTGCATTCATCTTCTGTACCCGTTTATATCTCAAATTCAGGCTCAAAACACCCGAAAATTCGATATTTTTGGGTCCCAGAAGCGATCTGTACATGCCTACTCCGTGTTAGAGTATTTTCAAAATACAGGCCCAAAACATGCTCAAAATCGATATTTTAGGTGCCCAAACTGAATATGTGTATGCATCTTCTGTACCCGTTTATATCCCAAATTCAGGTTCAAAACACCCTAAAAATCGATATTTTTCGGTCCCAGAGGCGATCTGTACATGCCTACTCAGTGCTAGAATATTTTCAAAATATAGGCCCAAAATATGCTCAACATCGAGATTTTAGGTGCAAAAAGTCGATATGTGCATGAATCTTCAGTACCCGTTTATATTTCAAATTCAGGCTCAAAACACCCAAAAAATCGATATTTTTGGGTCCCAGAGGCGATCTGTACATGCCTACTCAGTGCTAGAATATTTTCAAAATATAGGCCCAAAACATGCTCAACATCGATATTTTAGGTGCACAAAGTCGATATGTGCAGGCATCTTCTGTACCTGTTTATATCTCAAATTCAAGTTAAAAATACCCGAAAATTCGATATTTTTGGGTCCCAGAAGCGATCTGTAATATGCCTACTCCGTGTTAGAGTATTTTCAAAATACAAGGCAAAACATGGCTTAAAATCGATATTTTAGATGCCCAAAGAAAAAATGAGTATGAATCTTCTGTACCCGTTTATATCCCAATTTCAGGCTCAGAACACCTGCAAATTCGATATTTTTGGGTCCCAGAAGAGATCTGTACATGCCTACTCAGTGCTAGAATTTTTTTTAAATATAGGCCCAAAACATGCTCAAAATCGATATTTTATGTGCATATAGTCGATATGTGCATGCATCTTCAGTACACGTTTATATTTCAAATTCAGGCTCAAAACACGTAAAAATTCAATATTTTTGGGTCCCAGAAGCGATCTGTACATGCCTACACAGAGCTAGAATGTTTTCAAAATATAGGCTCAAAACATGCTAAAAATAAAAATTTTATGTGTCCAAAGTCGATATGTGCATGCATCTTCTGTACCTGTTTATATCTCAAATTTAGGCTCAAAACACCCGAAAATTCGATATTTTTGGGTCCCAGAAGCGATCTGTACATGCCTACTCCGTGTTAGAGTATTTTCAAAATACAGGCCCAAAACATAATGAAAATCAATATTTTAGGTGCCCAAAGTCAATATGTTTATGAATCTTCTGTACCCGTTTATATCCCAAATTCAAGCTCAAAAGACCCGAAAATTCGCTATTTTTGGGTCCCAGAAGCGATCTGTACATGCCTATTTAGTGCTAGAATATTTTAAAAATATAGTCCCAAAACATGCTAAAAATCGATATTGTAGGTGCCCAAAGTCGATATGTGCATGCATCTTCTGTACCCGTTTATATCTCAAATTCAGGCTCAAAACACCCGAAAATTCGATATTTTTGGGTCCCAGAATCAATTTGTTTATGCCTACTCTGTGTTAGAGTATTTTCAAAATACAGGCTCAAAACATGCTGAAAATCGATATTTTAGGTTCCCAAAGTCAATATGTGTATGCATCTTCTGTACCCGTTTATATCTCAAATTCAGGCTCAAAACACCCGAAAATTCGATGTTTTTGGGTCCCAGAAGCGAACTCTACATGCCTACTTAGTGCTAGAATATTTTCAAAATATAGGCCCAAAACATGCTAAATATCGATATTTTAGGTGCCCAAAGTCGATATGTTCATGCATCATCTGTACCCGTTTATTTCTCTACATTCAGGCTCAAAACACCCGAGAATTCAATATTTTGGGGTCCCAGAAGTGATCTGTACATGCCTACTAAGTGTTATAGTTTTTTCAAAACACAGGCCCAAAACATGCTAAATATCGATATTTTAGGTGCCTAAACTTAATATGTGCATGCATCTTCTGTACCTGTTTATATCTCAAGTTTAGGCTCAAAACACCCGAAAATTCTATATTTTTGGGTTCCAGAGGCGATCTGTACATGCCTACTCAGTGCTAGAGTATTTTCAAATTTCAGGCCCAAAACATGCTCAAAATCGATATTTTAGGTGTCCAAAGTCGATATGTGCATAAATCTTCTGTACCCGTTTATATCTCAAATTTAGGCTCAAAACATCCAAAAATTCGATATTTTTGGGTCCCAGAAGCGATCTCTGCATGCCTACTTAGTGCTAGAATATTTTCAGAATATAGGCCCAAAACATGCTAAATATCGATATTTTAGGTGCCCAAACATAATATGTGTATGCATCTTCTTTACCCGTTTATATCTCAAATTCAGGCTTAAAACACCCGAAAATTCGATATTTTTGGGTCCGAGAAGCGATCTGTACAAGCCTTTTCCGTGATACAGTATTTTCAAAATACAGGGCAAAACATGGCTTAATATCGATATTTTAGGTGCCCAAAGTAAAAATGTGTATGAATCTTCTGTACCCGTTTATATCCCAATTTTAGGCTCAGAACACCTGCAAATTCAATATTTTTGGGTCCCAGAAGAGATCTGTACATGCCTACTCAGTGCAAGAATTTTTTTAAAATATAGGCCTAAAACATGCTAAAAATCGATATTTTAGGTGCAAATAGTCGATATGTGCATGCATCTTCTGTACCCGTTTTTATCTTAAATTCAGGCTCAAAACACCCAAAAATTCTATATTTTTGGGTCCCAGAAGCGATCTCTACATGCCTCCTTAGTTCTTGATTATTTTCAAATTATAGGCCCAAAATATGCTAAATATCGATATTTTAGGTGCCCAAAGTCTATATGTCCATGTATCTTCTGTACCCGTTTATATCTCAAATTCAGTCTCAAAACAACCGAAAATTCGATATTTTTGGGTCCCAGAAGCGATCTGTACATGCCTACACAGCGTTAGAGTATTTTCAAAATACAGGCCCAAAACATAATGCAAATCGATATTTTAGGTGCCCAAAGTCAATATGTTTATGAATCTTCTGTACCCGTTTATATCCCAAATTCAGGCTTAAAACACCCGAAAATTCGCTATTTTTGGGTCCCAGAATCGATCTGTACATGCCTACTCCGTGTTAGAGTATTTTCAAATTACAGGCCCAAAACATGCTGAAAATCGATATTTTAGGTGCCCAAAGTCAATTTGTGTATGCATCTTCTGTACCCGTTTATATCTCAAATTCAGGCTCAAAACACCCGAAAATTCGATATTTTGTTTCCCAGAAGCGATCTCTACTTGCCTACTTAGTGCTAGAATATTTTCAGAATATAGGCCCAAAACATGCTAAATATCGATATTTTAGGTGCCCAAACTTAATATGTGTATGCATCTTCTTTACCTGTTTATATCTCAACTTCAGGCTCAAAACACCCGAAAATTCGATATTTTTGGGTCCCAGAAGCAATCTGTACATGCCTACTCCGTGATAGAGTATTTTCAAAATACAGGGCAAAACATGGCTTAATATCGATATTTTAGGTGCCCAAAGTAAAAATGTTTATGAATCTTTTGTACCCGTTTATATCCCAATTTTAGGCTCAAAACACCCGAAAATTCGATATTTTTGGGCCCCAGAAGCGATCTGTACATGCCTACTCAGTGCTAAAATGATTTCAAAATATAGGCCCAAAACATGCTCAAAATCGATATTTTATGTGCAAATAGTCGATATGTGCATGCATCTTCAGTACCCGTTTATATTTCAAATTCAGGCTCAGAACACCCGAAAATTCAAAATTTTTGGGTCCCAGAAGCGATCTGTACATGCCTACTCAGTGCTAGAATGTTTTCAAAATATAAGCTCAAAACATGCTAAAAATAAAAATTTTATGTGTCCAAAGTTGATATGTGCATACATCTTCTGAACCCATTTATATCTCAAATTCAGTCTCAAAATAACCGAAAATTAGATATTTTAGGGTCCCAGAAGCGATCTGTACATGCCTACTCCGTGTTAGAGTATTTTCAAAATACAGGCCCAAAACATAATGAAAATCGATATTTTAGGTGCCTAAAGTCAATATGTTTATGAATCTTCTGTACCCGTTTATATCCCAAATTCAGGCTCAAAACACCCGAAAATTCGCTATTTTTGGGTCCCAGAAGCGATCTGTACATGCCTATTTAGTGCTAGAATATTTTAAAAATATAGTCCCAAAACATGCTAATAATCGATATTGTAGGTGCCCAAAGTCGATATGTGCATGCATCTTCTGTACCTGTTTATATCTCAAATTCAGGCTCAAAATCCCCGAAAATTCGATATTTTTGCGTCCCAGAATCAATCTGTACATGAGTACTCCGTGTTCGAGTATTTTCAAGAAACAGGCCCAAAACATACTGAAAATCGATATTTTAGTTGCCCAAAGTCAATATGTGTATGCATCTTCTGTACCCGTTTATATCCCAAATTCAGGCTCAAAACACCCGAAAATTCGATTTTTTTGTGGTCCCAGAATCGATCTGTACATGCCTACTTCGTGTTAGAGTATTTTTAAATTACAGGCCCAAAACTTGCTGAAAATCGATATTTTATGTGCCCAAAGTCAATATGTGTATGCATCTTCTGTACCCGTTTATATCTCAAATTCATGCTCAAAACACCCTAAAATTCTATATTTTTGGGTCCCAGAAGCGATCTGTACATGCCGATTTAGTGCTAGAATATTTTCCAAATATAGTCCCAAGACATGCTAAAAATCGATATTGTAGGTGCCCAAATTCGATATGTGCATGCATCTTCTGTACCTGTTTATATCTCAAATTCAGGCTCAAAACACCCGAAAATTCGATATTTTTGGGTCCCAGAATCGATCTGTACATGCCTACTCCGAGTTTGAGTATTTTCAAATTACAGGCCAAAAAAACATGCTGAAAATTGATATTTTAGGTGCCCAAAGTCAATATGTGTATGCATCTACTGTACCCGTTTATATCTCAAATTCAGGCTCAAAACACACAAAAATTCGATATTTTTGGGTCCCAGAAGCGATCTCTACATGCCTACTTAGTGCTAGAATATTTTCAGAATATAGGCCCAAAAAATGCTAAATATCGATATTTTAGGTGCCCAAACTTAATATGTGTATGCATCTTCTTTACTAGTTTATATCTCAAATTCAGTCTCAAAACACCCGAAAATTCGATATTTTTGGGTCCTAAAGACAATCTGTACATGCCTACTCAGTGCTAGAATATTTTCAAAATATAGGCCCCAAACATGCTAAATATCGATATTTTAGGTGCCCAAAGTCGATATGTGCATGCATCTTCTGTACCCTTTATATCTCAAATTCAGGCTCAAAACACCCGAAAAATTCGATATTTTTGGGTCCCAAAAGCAATCTGTACATGCCTACTCCGTGATAGAGTATTTTTAAAATACAGGGCAAAACAGGGCTTAATATCGATATTTTAGGTGACCAAAGTAAAAATGTGTATGAATCTTCTGTACCCGTTTATATCCCAATTTCAGGCTCAAAACACCCGAAAATTCGATATTTTTGGGTCCCAGAAGCGATCTGTACATGCCTACTCAGTGCTAGAATGTTTTCAAAATATAGGCCCAAAACATGCAAAAAATCGATATTTTATGTGCAAATAGTCGATATGTGCATGCATCTTCAGTACCCGTTTATAATTCAAATTCAGGCTCAAAACACCCGAAAATTCAATATTTTTGGGTCCCAGAAGCGATCTTTACATGCCTACTTAGTGCTAGAATATTTTCAAAATATAGGGTCAAAACATGCAAAAAATCAAAATTTTATGTGTCCAAAGTCGATATATGCATGCATCTTCTGTACCTGTTTATATCTCAAATTCAGTCTCAAAACAACCGAAAATTAGATATTTTTGGGTCCCAGAAGCGTTCTCTACATGCCTACTTAGTGCTAGAATATTTTCAAAATATAGGCCCAAAATATGCTAAATATCGATATTTTAGGTGCCCAAAGTCGATATGTGCATGCATCTTCTGTACCCGTTTATATCTCAAATTCAGTCTCAAAACAACCAAAAATTCGATATTTTTGGGTCCCAGAAGCGATCTGTACATTCCTACTCAGTGTTAGAGTATTTTCAAAATACAGGCCCAAAACATAATGAAAATCGAAAATTTAGGTGCCCAAAGTCAATATGTTTATGAATCTTCTGTACCCGTTTATATCCCAAATTCAGGCTTAAAACACCCGAAAATTCGATATTTTTGGGTCCCAGAATCGATCTGTACATGCCTACTCCGAGTTTGAGTATTTTCAAATTACAGGCCAAGAACATGCTGAAAATTGATATTTTAGGTGCCCAAAGTCAATATGTGTATGCATCTACTGTACCCGTTTATATCTCAAATTCAGGCTCAAAACTCACGAAAATTCGATATTTTTGGGTCCCAGAAGCGATCTCTACATGCCTACTTAGTGCTAGAATATTTTCAGAATAAAGTCCCAAAACATGCTTAAAATCGATATTGTAGGTGCCCAAAGTCGATATGTGTATGCATCTTCTTTACTAGTTTATATCTCAAATTCAGTCTCAAAATACCCGAAAATTCGATATTTTTGGGTCCCAGAAGCGATCTGTACATGCCTACTCCATGTTAGTGTATTTTCAAAATACAAGGCAAAACATGGCTTAAAATCGATATTTTGTGTGCCCAGAGTCAATATGTGTATGCATCTTCTGTACCTGTTTACATCTCAAATTCAGGCTCAAAACACCCGAAAATTCGATATTTTTGGGTCCCAGAAGCGATCTGTACATGCCTACTCCGTGATAGAGTATTTTCAAAATACAGGGCAAAACATGGCTTAATATCGATATTTTAGGTGCCCAAAGTAAAAATGTGTATGAATCTTCTGTACCCGTTTATATCCCAATTTTAGGCTCAGAACACCTGCAAATTCTATATTTTTGGGTCCCAGAAGAGATCTGTACATGCCTACTCAGTGCTAGAATTTTTTTTTAAATATAGGCCCAAAACATGCTCAAAATCGATATTTTAGGTGCAAATAGTCGATATGTGCATGCATCTCCAGTACCCGTTTTTATTTCAAATTCAGGCTCAAAACACCCGAAAATTCAATATTTTTGGGTCCCAGAAGCGATCTGTACATGCCTACTCAGTACTAGAATGTTTTCAAAATATAGGCTCAAAACATGCTGAAAATCGATATTTTAGGTGCCCAAAGTCAATATGTGTATGCATCTTCTGTACCCGTTTTTATCTTAAATTCAGGCTCAAAACAACCGAAAATTCGATATTTTTGGGTCCCAGAAGCGATCTCTACATGCCTCCTTAGTGCTAGAATATTTTCAAATTATAGGCCCAAAACATGCTAAATATCGATATTTTAGGTGCCCAAAGTCGATATGTGCATGCATCTTCTGTACCCATTTATATCTCAAATTCAGTCGCAAAACAACCGAAAATTCGATATTTTTGGGTCCCAGAAGCGATCTGTACATGCCCATTCAGCGTTAGAGTATTTTCAAAATACAGGCCCAAAACATAATGAAAATCGATATTTTAGGTGCCCAAAGTCAATATGTTTATGAATCTTCTGTACCCGTTTATATCTCAAATTCAGGCTTAAAACACCCGAAAATTCGCTATTTTTGGGTCCCAGAAGCAATCTGTACATGCCTACTCCGTGATAGAGTATTTTCAAAATACAGGGCAAAACATGGCTAAATAATGATATTTTAGGTGTCCAAACTTAATATGTGTATGCATCTTCTTTACTAGTTTATATCTCGAATTCAGGCTCAAAACACAAGAAAATTCGATATTTTTGGGTCCCAAAGACGATTTGTACATGCCTACTCAGAGCTAGAATATTTTCAAAATATAGGCACCAAACATGCTAAATATCGATATTTTAGGTGCCCAAAGTCGATATGTGCATGCATCTTCTGTACCCGTTTATATCTCAAATTCAGGCTCAAAACACCCGAAAATTCGATATTTTTGGGTCCCAAAAGCGATCTGTACATGCCTACTCCTTGATAGAGTATTTTCAAAATACAGGGCAAAACATGGCTAAATAATGATATTTTAGGTGCCCAAACTTAATATGTGTATGCATCTTCTTTACTAGTTTATATCTCAAATTCAGGCTAAAAACACCCGAAAATTCGATATTTTTGGGTCCAAAAGACAATCTGTACATGCCTACTCAGTGCTAGAATATTTTCAAAATATAGGCCCCAAACATGCTAAATATCGATATTTTAGGTGCCCAAAGTCAATATGTGCATGCATCTTCTGTACCCGTTTATATCTCAAATTCAGGCTCAAAACACCCGAAAATTCGATATTTTTGGGTCCCAAAAGCAATCTGTACATGCCTACTCCGTGATAGAGTATTTTCAAAATACAGGGCAATACAGGGCTTAATATCGATATTTTAGGTGCCCAAAGTAAAAATGTGTATGAATCTTCTGTACCCATTTATATCCCTATTTCAGGCTCAAAACACCCGAAAATTCGATATTTTTGGGTCCCAGATGCGATCTGTACATGCCTACTCAGTGCTAGAATGTTTTCAAAATATAGGCCCAAAACATGCTCAAAATCGATATTTTATGTGCAAATAGTCAATATGTGCATGCATCTTCAGTACCCGTTTATATTTCAAATTCAGGCTCAAAACACCCGAAAATTCAATATTTTTGGGTCCCAGAAGCGATCTGTACATGCCTACTCAGTGCTAGAATTTTTTCAAAATATAGGGTCAAAACATGCAAAAAATTAAAATTTTATGTGTCCAAAGTCGATATATGCATGCATCTTCAGTACCCGTTTATATTTCAAATTCAGTCTCAAAACAACCAAAAATTCGATATTTTTGGGTCCCAAAAGCGATCTGTACATTCCTACTCAGTGTTAAAGTATGTTCAAAATACAGGCCCAAAACATAATGAAAATCGATATTTTAGGTGCCCAAAGTCAATATGTTTATGAATCTTCTGTACCCGTTTATATCCCAAATTCAGGCTCAAAACACCCGAAAATTCGATATTTTTGGGTCTCAGAAGAGATCGTACATGCCTATTCAGTGCTAGAATATTTTCAAAATATAGTTCCAAAACATGCTAAAAATCGATATTGTAGGTGCCCAAAGTCGATATGTTCATGCATCTTCTGTACATGTTTATATCTCAAATTCAGTCTCAAAATACCCGAAAATCGATATTTTTGGGTCCCAGAAGCGATCTGTACATGCCTACTCAGTGCTAGAATGATTTCAAAATATAGGACCAAAACATGCTCAAAATCGATATTTTATGTGCAAATAGTCGATATGTGCATGCATCTTCAGTACCCGTTTATTATTCAAATTCAGGCTCAAAACACCCGAAAATTCAATATTTTTGGGTCCCAGAAGCGATCTGTACATGCCTACTCAGTGCTAGAATGTTTTCAAAATATAGGCTCAAAACATGCTAAAAATCAAAATTTTATGTGTCCAAAGTCGATATGTGCATACATCTTCTGAACCCATTTATATCTCAAATTCAGTCTCAAAATAACCGAAAATTAGATATTTTTGGGTCCCAGAAGCGATCTGTACATGCCTACTCCGTGTTAGAATATTTTCAACATACAGGCCCAAAACATAATGAAAATCGATATTTTAGGTGCCCAAAGTCAATATGTTTATGAATCTTCTGTCCCCGTTTATATCCCAAATTCAGGCTCAAAACACCCGAAAATTCGCTATTTTTGGGTCCCAGAAGCGATCTGTACATGCCTATTTAGTGCTAGAATATTTTAAAAATATAGTCCTAAAACATGCTAATAATCGATATTGTAGGTGCCCAAAGTCGATATGTGCATGCATCTTCTGTACCTGTTTATATCTCAAATTCAGGCTCAAAATACCCGAAAATTCGATATTTTTGCGTGCCAGAATCAATCTGTACATGCCTACTCCGTGTTCGAGTATTTTCAAATTACAGGCCCAAAACATGCTGAAAATCGATATTTTAGTTGCCCAAAGTCAATATGTGCATGCATCTTCTGTACCTGTTTATATCTCAAATTCAGGCTCAAAATACCCGAAAATTCGATATTTTTGCGTACCAGAATCAATCTGTACATGCCTACTCCGTGTTCGAGTATTTTCAAATTACAGGCCCAAAACATGCTAAAAAACGATATTTTATGTGCCCAAAGTCAATATGTGTATGGATCTTCTGTACCCGTTTATATCTGGAATTCAGGCTCAAAACACAAGAAAATTCGATATTTTTGGGTCCCAAAGACGATTTGTACATGCCTACTCAGAGCTAGAATATTTTCAAAATATAGGCACCAAACATGCTAAATATCGATATTTTAGGTGCCCAAAGTCGATATGTGCATGCATCTTCTGTACCCGTTTATATCTCAAATTCAGGCTCAAAACACCCGAAAATTCGATATTTTTGGGTCCCAAAAGCGATCTGTACATGCCTACTCCTTGATAGAGTATTTTCAAAATACAGGGCAAAACATGGCTAAATAATGATTTTTTAGGTGCCCAAACTTAATATGTGTATGCATCTTCTTTACTAGTTTATATCTCAAATTCAGGCTCAAAACACCCGAAAATTCGATATTTTTGGGTCCCAAAAGCGATCTGTCCATGCCTACTCCTTGATAGAGTATTTTCAAAATACAGGGCAAAACATGGCTAAATAATGATTTTTTAGGTGCCCAAACTTAATATGTGTATGCATCTTCTTTACTAGTTTATATCTCAAATTCAGGCTCAAAACACCCGAAAATTCGATATTTTTGGGTCCCAAAAGCAATCTGTACATGCCTACTCCGTGATAGAGTATTTTCAAAATACAGGGCAAAACAGGGCTTAATATCGATATTTTAGGTGCCCAAAGTATAAATGTGTATGAATCTTCAGTACCCGTTTATATCCCAATTTCAGGCTCAAAACACCCGAAAATTCGATATTTTTGGGTCCCAGATGCGATCTGTACATGCCTACTCAGTGCTAGAATATTTTCAAAATATAGGCCCAAAACATGCTCAAAATCGATATTTTATGTGCAAATAGTCGATATGTGCATGCATCTTCAGTACCCGTTTATATTTCAAATTCAGGCTCAAAACACCCGAAAATTCAATATTTTTGGGTCCCAGAAGCGATCTGTACATGCCTACTCAGTGCTAGAATGTTTTCGAAATATAGGGTAAAAACATGCAAAAAATTAAAATTTTATGTGTCCAAAGTCGATATATGCATGCATCTTCAGTACCCGTTTATATTTCAAATTCAGTCTCAAAACAACCAAAAATTCGATATTTTTGGGTCCCAAAAGCGATCTGTACATTCCTACTCAGTGTTAAAGTATGTTCAAAATACAGGCCCAAAACATAATGAAAATCGATATTTTAGGGGCCCAAAGTCAATATGTTTATGAATCTTCTGTACCCGTTTATATCCCAAATTCAGGCTCAAAACACCCGAAAATTCGATATTTTTGGGTCCCAGAAGCGATCGTACATGCCTATTCAGTGCTAAAATATTTTCAAAATATAGTTCCAAAACATGCTAAAAATCGATATTGTAGGTGCCCAAAGTCGATATGTTCATGCATCTTCTGTACCTGTTTATATCTCAAATTTAGGCTCAAAATACCCGAAAATTCGATATTTTTGGGTCCCAAAAGCGATCTGTACATGCCTACTCCATGATAGAGTATTTTCAAAATACAAGGCAAAACATGGCTTAAAATCGATATTTTGTGTGCCCAGAGTCAATATGTGTATGCATCTTCTGTACCTGTTTATATCTCAAATTCAGGCTCAAAACACCCGAAAATTCGGTATTTTTGGGTCCCAGAAGCGATCTGTACATGCCTACTAGGTGCTAGAAAATTGTAAAAATACAGGGCAAAACATGGCTTAATATCGATATTTTAGGTGCCCAAAGTAAAAATGTGTATGAATCTTCTGTACCCGTTTATATCCCAATTTTAGGCTCAAAACACCTGCAAATTCGATATTTTTGGGTCCCAGAAGAGATCTGTACATGCCTACTCAGTGCTAGAATTTTTTTAAAATATAGGCCCAAAACATGCTCAAAATCGATATTTTAGGTGCAAATAGCCGATATGTGCATGCATCTCCAGTACCCGTTTTTATTTCAAATTCAGGCTCAAAACACCCGAAAATTCAATATTTTTGGGTCCCAGAAGCGATCTGTACATGCCTACTCAGTGCTAGAATGTTTTCAAAATGTAGGCTCAAAACATGCTGAAAATCGATATTTTAGGTGCCCAAAGTCAATATGTGTACGCATCTTCTGTACCCGTTTTTATATTAAATTCAGGCTCAAAACACCCGAAAATTCGATATTTTTTGGTCTCAGAAGCGATCTCTACATGCCTCCTTAGTGCTAGAATATTTTCAAATTATAGGCCCAAAACATGCTAAATATCGATATTTTAGGTGCCCAAAGTCGATATGTGCATACATCTTCTGTACCCGTTTATATCCCAATTTCAGGCTCAAAACACCCGAAAATTCGATATTTTTGGGTCCCAGATGCGATCTGTACATGCCTACTCAGTGCTAGAATATTTTCAAAATATAGGCCCAAAACATGCTCAAAATCGATATTTTATGTGCAAATAGTCGATATGTGCATGCATCTTCAGTACCCGTTTATATTTCAAATTCAGGCTCAAAACACCCGAAAATTCAATATTTTTGGGTCCCAGAAGCGATCTGTACATGCCTACTCAGTGCTAGAATGTTTTCGAAATATAGGGTAAAAACATGCAAAAAATTAAAATTTTATGTGTCCAAAGTCGATATATGCATGCATCTTCAGTACCCGTTTATATTTCAAATTCAGTCTCAAAACAACCAAAAATTCGATATTTTTGGGTCCCAAAAGCGATCTGTACATTCCTACTCAGTGTTAAAGTATGTTCAAAATACAGGCCCAAAACATAATGAAAATCGATATTTTAGGGGCCCAAAGTCAATATGTTTATGAATCTTCTGTACCCGTTTATATCCCAAATTCAGGCTCAAAACACCCGAAAATTCGATATTTTTGGGTCCCAGAAGCGATCGTACATGCCTATTCAGTGCTAAAATATTTTCAAAATATAGTTCCAAAACATGCTAAAAATCGATATTGTAGGTGCCCAAAGTCGATATGTTCATGCATCTTCTGTACCTGTTTATATCTCAAATTTAGGCTCAAAATACCCGAAAATTCGATATTTTTGGGTCCCAAAAGCGATCTGTACATGCCTACTCCATGATAGAGTATTTTCAAAATACAAGGCAAAACATGGCTTAAAATCGATATTTTGTGTGCCCAGAGTCAATATGTGTATGCATCTTCTGTACCTGTTTATATCTCAAATTCAGGCTCAAAACACCCGAAAATTCGGTATTTTTGGGTCCCAGAAGCGATCTGTACATGCCTACTAGGTGCTAGAAAATTGTAAAAATACAGGGCAAAACATGGCTTAATATCGATATTTTAGGTGCCCAAAGTAAAAATGTGTATGAATCTTCTGTACCCGTTTATATCCCAATTTTAGGCTCAAAACACCTGCAAATTCGATATTTTTGGGTCCCAGAAGAGATCTGTACATGCCTACTCAGTGCTAGAATTTTTTTAAAATATAGGCCCAAAACATGCTCAAAATCGATATTTTAGGTGCAAATAGCCGATATGTGCATGCATCTCCAGTACCCGTTTTTATTTCAAATTCAGGCTCAAAACACCCGAAAATTCAATATTTTTGGGTCCCAGAAGCGATCTGTACATGCCTACTCAGTGCTAGAATGTTTTCAAAATGTAGGCTCAAAACATGCTGAAAATCGATATTTTAGGTGCCCAAAGTCAATATGTGTACGCATCTTCTGTACCCGTTTTTATATTAAATTCAGGCTCAAAACACCCGAAAATTCGATATTTTTTGGTCTCAGAAGCGATCTCTACATGCCTCCTTAGTGCTAGAATATTTTCAAATTATAGGCCCAAAACATGCTAAATATCGATATTTTAGGTGCCCAAAGTCGATATGTGCATACATCTTCTGTACCCGTTTATATCTCAAATTCAGTCTCAAAACAACCGAAAATTCGATATTTTTGGGTCCCAGAAGCGATCTGTACATGCCTATTCAGAGTTAGAGTATTTTCAAAATACAGGCCCAAAACATAATGAAAATCGATATTTTAGGTGCCCAAAGTCAATATGTTTATGAATCTTCTGTACCCGTTTATATCTCAAATTCAGGCTTAAAACACCCGAAAATTCGCTATTTTTGGGTCCCAGAAGCGATCTGTATATGCCTATTCAGTGCAAGAATATTTTCGAAATATAGTCCCAGAACATGCTAAAAATCGATATTGTAGGTGACAAAAGTCGATATGTGCATGCATCTTCTGTACCTGTTTATATCTCAAATTCAGGCTCAAAACACCCGAAAATTCGATATTTTTGGGTCCCAGAATCGATATGTACATGCCTACTCCGTGTTAGAGTATTTTCAAATTACAGGCCCAAAACATGCTGAAAATCGATATTTTAGGTGCCCAAAGTCAATATGTATATGCATCTTCTGTACCCGTTTATATCTCAAATTCAGGCTCAAAACACCCGAAAATTCGATATTTTTGTATCCCAGAAGCGATCTCTACTTGCATACTTAGTGCTAGAATATTTTCAAAATATAGGCACCAAACATGCTAAATATCGATATTTTATGTGCCCAAAGTCGATATGTGCATGCATCTTCTGTACCCGTTTATATCTCAAATTCAGGGTCAAAACACCCGAAAATTCGATATTTTTGGGTCCCAAAAGCGATCTGTACATGCCTACTCCTTGATAGAGTATTTTCAAAATACAGGGCAAAACATGGCTAAATAATGATTTTTTAGGTGCCCAAACTTAATATGTGTATGCATCTTCTTTACTAGTTTATATCTCAAATTCAGGCTCAAAACACCCGAAAATTCGATATTTTTGGGTCCCAAAGACAATCTGTACATGCCTACTCAGTGCTAGAATATTTTCAAAATATAGGCCCCAAACATGCTAAATATCGATATTTTAGGTGCCCAAAGTCAATATGTGCATGCATCTTCTGTACCTGTATATATCTCAAATTCATGCTCAAAACACCCGAAAATTCGATATTTTTGGGACCCAAAAGCAATCTGTACATGCCTACTCCGTGATAGAGTATTTTCAAAATACAGGGCAAAACAGGGCTTAATATCGATATTTTAGGTGCCCAAAGTATAAATGTTTATGAATCTTCAGTACCCGTTTATATCCCAATTTCAGGCTCAAAACACCCGAAAATTCGATATTTTTGGGTCCCAGATGCGATCTGTACATGCCTACTCAGTGCTAGAATGTTTTCAAAATATAGGCCCAAAACATGCTCAAAATCGATATTTTATGTGCAAATAGTCGATATGTGCATGCATCTTCAGTACCCGTTTATATTTCAAATTCAGGCTCAAAACAACCGAAAATTCAATATTTTTGGGTCCCAGAAGCGATCTGTACATGCCTACTCAGTGCTAGAATGTTTTCGAAATATAGGGTCAAAACATGCAAAAAATTAAAATTTTATGTGTCCAAAGTCGATATATGCATGCATCTTCAGTACCCGTTTATATTTCAAATTCAGTCTCAAAACAACTAAAAATTCGATATTTTTGGGTCCCAAAAGCGATCTGTACATTCCTACTCAGTGTTAAAGTATGTTCAAAATACAGGCACAAAACATAATGAAAATCGATATTTTAGGTGCCCAAAGTCAATATGTTTATGAATCTTCTGTACCCGTTTATATCCCAAATTCAGGCTCAAAACACCCGAAAATTCTATATTTTTGGGTTCCAGAAGCGATCGTACATGCCTATTCAGTGCTAGAATATTTTCAAAATATAGTTCCAAAACATGCTAAAAATCGATATTGTAGGTGCCCAAAGTCGATATGTTCATGGATCTTCTGTACCTGTTTATATCTCAAATTCAGACTCAAAATACCCGAAAATTCGATATTTTTGGGTCCCAGAAGCGATCTGTACATGCCTACTCCATGATAGAGTATTTTCAAAATACAAGGCAAAACATGGCTTAAAATCGATATTTTGTGTGCCCAGAGTCAATATGTGTATGCATCTTCTGTACCTGTATATATCTCAAATTCAGGCTCAAAACACCCGAAAATTCGATATTTTTGGGTCCCAGAAGCGATCTGTACATGCCTACTCCGTGATAGAGTATTTTCAAAATACAGGGCAAAACATGGCTTAATATCGATGTTTTAGGTGCCCAAAGTAAAAATGTGTATGAATCTTCTGTACCCGTTTATATCCCAATTTTAGGCTCAAAACACCTGCAAATTCGATATTTTTGGGTCCCAGAAGAGATCTGTACATGCCTACTCAGTGCTAGAATTTTTTTAAAATATAGGCCCAAAACATGCTCAAAATCGATATTTTAGGTGCAAATAGTCGATATGTGCATGCATCTGCAGTACCCGTTTTTATTTCAAATTCAGGCTCAAAACACCCGAAAATTCAATATTTTTGGGTCCCAGAAGCGATCTGTACATGCCTACTCAGTGCTAGAATGTTTTCAAAATGTAGGCTCAAAACATGCTGAAAATCGATATTTTAGGTGCCCAGAGTCAATATGTGTACGCATCTTCTGTACCCGTTTTTATATTAAATTCAGGCTCAAAACACCCGAAAATTCGATATTTTTTGGTCCCAGAAGCGATCTCTACATGCCTCCTTAGTGCTAGAATATTTTCAAATTATAGGCCCAAAACATGCTAAATATCGATATTTTAGGTGCCCAAAGTCGATATGTGCATGCATCTTCTGTACCCGTTTATATCTCAAATTCAGTCTCAAAACAACCGAAAATTCGATATTTTTGGGTCCCAGAAGCGATCTGTACATGCCTATTCAGCGTTAGAGTATTTTCAAAATACAGGCCCAAAACATAATGAAAATCGATATTTTAGGTGCCCAAAGTCAATATGTTTATGAATCTTCTGTACCCGTTTATATCTCAAATTCAGGCTTAAAACACCCGAAAAATCGCTATTTTTGGGTCCCAGAAGCGATCTGTATATGCCTATTCAGTGCAAGAATATTTTCGAAATATAGTCCCAGAACATGCTAAAAATCGATATTGTAGGTGACAAAAGTCGATATGTGCATGCATCTTCTGTACCTGTTTATATCTCAAATTCAGGCTCAAAACACCCGAAAATTCGATATTTTTGGGTCCCAGAATCGATCTGTACATGCCTACTCCGTGTTAGAGTATTTTCAAATTACAGGCCCAAAACATGCTGAAAATCGATATTTTAGGTGCCCAAAGTCAATATGTGTATGCATCTTCTGTACCCGTTTATATCTCAAATTCAGGCTCAAAACACCCGAAAATTCGATATTTTTGTATCCCAGAAGCGATCTCTACTTGCCTACTTAGTGCTAGAATATTTTCAGAATATAGGCCCAAAACATGCTAAATATCGATATTTTAGGTGCCCAAACTTAATATGTGTATGCATCTTCTTTACCCGTTTATATCTCAAATTCAGGCTCAAAACACTCGAAAATTCGATATTGTTGGGTCCCAGAAGCGATCTGTACATGCCTACTTCGTGTTAGAGTATTTTCAAAATACAGGCCCAAAACATAATGAAAATCGATATTTTAGGTGCCCAAAGTCAATATGTTTATGAATCTTCTGTACCCGTTTATATCCCAAATTCAGGCTCAAAACACCCGAAAATTCGATATTTTTGGGTCCAAGAAGCGATCTGTACATGCCTATTCAGTGCTAGAATATTTTCAAAATATAGTCCCAAAACATGCTAAAAATCTATATTTTAGGTGCCCAAAGTCAATATGTGTATGCATTTTCTGTACCCGTTTATATCTCAAATTCAGGCTCAAAACAACCGAAAATTCAATATTTTTGGGTCCCAGAAGCAATCTGTACATGCCTACTCCGTGATAGAGTTTTTTCAAAATACAGGGCAAAACATGGCCTAATATCGATATTTTAGGTGCCCAAAGTAAAAATGTGTATGAATCTTCTGTACCCGTTTTTATCCAAATTTCAGGCTCAAAAAACCCGAAAATTCGATATTTTTGGGTCCCAGAAGCGATCTCTACATGCCTACTTAGTGCTAGAATATTTTCAGAATATAGGGCCAAAAAATGCTAAATATCGATATTTTAGGTGCCCAAACTTAATATGTGTATGCATTTTCTTTACCCTTTTAAATCTCAAATTCAGGCTCAAAACACCCGAAAATTCGTTCGATATTTTTGGGTCCCAAAGACGATCTGTACATACCTACTCAGTGCTAGAATATTTTCAAAATATAGGCCCCAAATATGCTAAATATCGATGTTTTAGGTGCCCAAAGTCGATATGTGCATGCATCTTCTGTACCCGTTTATATCTCAAATTCAGGCTCAAAACACCCGATAATTCGATATTTTTGGGTCCCAGAAGCGATCTGTACATGCCTACTCCGTGATAGAGTATTTTCAAAATACAGGGCAAAACATGGCTTAATATCGATATTTTAGGTGCCCAAAGTAAAAAAGTGTATGAATCTTCTGTACCCGTTTATATCCCAATTTCAGGGTCAAAACACCCGAAAATTCGATATTTTTGGGTCCCAGAAGCGATTTGTACATGCCTACTCAGTGTTAGAATGTTTTCAAAATATAGGCCCAAAACATGTTAAAAATCGATATTTTATGTGCAAATAGTCGATATGTGCATGCATCTTCAGTACCCGTTTATATTTCAAATTCAGGCTCAAAACACCCGAAAATTCAATATTTTTGGGTCCCAGAAGCGATCTGTACATGCCTACTCAGTGCTAGAATGTTTTCAAAATTAAGGTTTAAAACATGCAAAAAATCAAATTTTTATGTGTCCAAAGTCGATATATGCATGCATCTTCAGTACCTGTTTATATCTCAAATTCAGTCTCAAAACAACCGAAAATTCGATATTTTTGGGTCCCAGAAGCGATCTGAACATGCCTACTCAGTGTTAGAGTATTTTCAAAATACAGACCCAAAACATAATGAAAATCGATATTTTAGGTGCCCAAAGTCGATATGTTTATGAATCTTCTGTACACGTTTATATCCCAAATTCAGGCTCAAAACACCCGGAAATTCGATATTTTTGGGTCCCAGAAGCGATCTGTACATGCCTATTCAGTGCTAGAATATTTTCAAAATGTAGTCCAAAAACATGCTAAAAATCGATATTGTAGGTGCCCAAAGTCGATATGTGCATGCATCTTCTGTACCTGTTTATATCTCAAATTCAGGCTCAAAAACACCCGAAAATTCGATATTTTTGGGTCCCAGAATCGATCTGTACATGCCTACTCCGTGTTAGAGTATTTTCAAATTACAGGCCCAAAACATGCTGAAAATCGATATTTTAGGTGCCCAAAGTCAATATGTGTATGCATCTTCTGTACCCGTTTATATCTCAAATTTAGCCTCAAAACACCCGAAAATTCGATATTTTTGGGTCCCAGAAGCAATCTATACATGCCTACTATGTGATAGAGTATTTTCAAAATACAGGGCAAAACATGGCTTAATATCGATATTTTAGGTGCCCAAAGTAAAAATGTGTATGGATCTCCTCTACCCGTTTATATCCCAATTTCAGGTTCAAAACACCCGAAAATTCGATATTTTTGGGTCCCAGAAGCGATCTGTACATGCCTACTCAGTGCTAGAATATTTTCAAAATATAGGCCCAAAACATGCTCGAAATCGATATTTTATGTGCAAATAGTCGATATATGCATGCATCTTCAGTACCCGTTTATATTTCAAATTCAGGCTCAAAACACCCGAAAATTCGATATTTTTGGGTCCCAGAATCAATCTGTACATGCCTACTCCGTGTTAGAGTATTTTCAAAATACAGGCCCAAAACATGCTGAAAATCGATATTTTAGGTGCCCAAAGTCAATATGTGTATGCATCTTCTGTACCCGTTTATATCCCAAATTCAGGCTCAAAACACCCGAAAATTCGATATTTTTGGGTCCCAGAAGCGATCTGTACATGCCTACTCAGTGCTAGAATTATTTCAAAATATAGGCCCAAAACATGCTCGAAATCGATATTTTATGTGCAAATAATCGATATGTGCATGCATCTTCAGTACCTGTTTATATTTCAAATTCAGGCTCAGAACTCCCGAAAATTCAATTTTTTTGGGTCCCAGAAGCTATCTGTACATGCCTACTTAGTAATAGAATATTTTCAAAATATAGGCCCAAAACATGCTAAATATCAATATTTTAGGTTCCCAAACTTAATATGTGTATGCATCTTCTGTACCCGTTTATATCTCAAATTCAGGCTCAAAACACCCGAAAATTCGATATTTATGGGTCCCAAAAGCAATCTGTACATGCCTACTCCGTGATAAAAGTATTTTCAAAATACAGGGCAAAACATGGCCTAATATCGATATTTTAGGTGCCCAAAGTAAAAATGTGTATGAATCTTCTGTACCCGTTTATATCCCAATTTCAGGCTCAAAATACCCGAAAATTCGATATTTTTGGGTCCCAGAAGCGGTCTGTACATGCCTACTCAGTGCTAGAATGATTTCAAAATATAGGACCAAAACATGCTCAAAATCGATATTTTATATGCAAATAGTCGATATGTGCATGCATCTTCAGTACCCGTTTATATTTCAAATTCAGGCTCAGAACACCCGAAAATTCAATATAATTGGGGTTCCAAAAGCGATCTGTACATGCCTACTCAGTGCTAGAATGTTTTCAAAATATAGGCTTAAAACATGCTAAAAATAAAAATTTTATGTGTCCAAAGTCGATATGTGCATACATCTTCTGAACCCATTTATATCTCAAATTCAGTCTCAAAAAAACCGAAAATTAGATATTTTTGGGTCCCAGAAGCGATCTGTACATGCCTACTCAGTGTTAGAGTATTTTCAAAATACAGGCCCAAAACATAATGAAAATCGATATTTTAGGTGCCCAAAGTCAATATGTTTATGAATCTTCTGTACCCGTTTATATCCCAAATTCAGGCTCAAAACACCCGAAAATTCGATATTTTTGGGTCCCAGAAGCGATCTGTACATGCCTATTCAGTGCTAGAATATTTTAAAAATATAGTCCCAAAACATGCTAATAATCGATATGGTAGGTGCCCAAACTCGATATGTGCATGCATCTTCTGTACCCGTTTATATCCCAAATTCAGGCTCAAAACACCCTAAAATTCTATTTTTTTGGGGTCCCAGAATCGATCTGTACATGCCTACTTCGTGTTAGAGTATTTTCAAATTACAGGCCCAAAACTTGCTGAAAATCGATATTTTAGGTTCCCAAAGTCAATATGTGTATGCATCTTCTGTACCCGTTTATATCTCAAATTCAGGCTCAAAACACCCGAAAATTCGATATTTTTGGGTCCCAGAAGCGATCTCTACATGCCTAGTTAGTGCTAGAATAATTTCAGAATATAGGGCCAAAAATTGCTAATTATCGATATTTTAGGTGCCCAAACTTAATATGTGTATGCATCTTCTTTTCTAGTTTAAATCTCAAATTCAGGCTCAAAACACCCGAAAATTCGATATTTTTGGGTCCCAAAGACGATTTGTACATGCCTACTCAGAGCTAGAATATTTTCAAAATATAGGCACCAAACATGCTAAATATCGATATTTTAGGTGCCCAAAGTCGATATGTGCATGCATCTTCTGTACGCGTTTATATTTCAAATTCAGGCTCAAAACACCCGAAAATTCGATATTTTTGGGTCCCAAAAGCGATCTGTACAAGTCGATATGTGCATGCATCTTCTGTACGCGTTTATATTTCAAATTCAGGCTCAAAACACCCGAAAATTCGATATTTTTGGGTCCCAAAAGCGATCTGTACATGCCTACTCCTTGATAGAGTATTTTCAAAATACAGGGCAAAACATGGCTAAATATCGATATTTTAGGTGCCCAAACTTAATATGTGTATGCATCTTCTTTACTAGTTTATATCTCAAATTCAGGCTCAAAACTCCCGAAAATTCGATATTTTTGGGTCCCAAAGACGATTTGTACATGCCTACTCAGAGCTAGAATATTTTCAAAATATAGGCACCAAACATGCTAAATATCGATATTTTAGGTGCCCAAAGTCGATATGTGCATGCATCTTCTGTAACCGTTTATATCTCAAATTCAGTCTCAAAACAACCTAAAATTCGATATTTTTGGGTCCCAAAAGCGATCTGTACATTCCCACTCAGTGTTAGAGTATGTTCAAAATACAGGCCCAAAACATAATGATAATCGATATTTTAGTTGCCCAAAGTCGATATGTGCATGCATCTTCTGTATCTGCTTATATCTCAAATTCAGGCTCAAAACATCCGAAAAATCGATATTTTTGGGTCCCAGAATCGATCTGTAGATGCCTACTCAGTGTTAGAGTATTTTCAAATTAAAGGCCCAAAACATGCTAAAAATCGATATTTTAGGTGCCCAAAGTCAATATGTGTATGCATCTTCTGTACCCGTTTATATCTCAAATTCAGGCTCAAAACAACCGAAAATTCAATATTTTTGGGTCCCAGAAGCAATCTGTACATGCCTACTCCGTGATAGAGTATTTTCAAAATACAGGGCAAAACATGGCCTAATATCGATATTTTAGGTGCCCAAAGTAAAAATGTGTATGAATCTTCTGTACCCGTTTATATCCCAATTTCAGGCTCAAAACACCCGAAAATTCGATATTTTTGAGTCCCAGAAGCGATCTCTACATGCCTACTTAGTGCTAGAATATTTTCAGAATATAGGGCCAAAAAATGCTAAATATCGATATTTTAAGTGCCCAAACTTAATATGTGTATGCATTTTCTTTACCCTTTTAAATCTCAAATTCAGGCTCAAAACACCCGAAAATTCGTTCGATATTTTTGGGTCCCAAAGACGATCTGAACATGCCTACTCAGTGCTAGAATATTTTCAAAATATAGGCCCAAAACATGCTAAATATCGATATTTTAGGTGCCCAAAGTCGATATGTGCATGCATCTTCTGTACCCGTTTATATCTCAAATTTAGTCTCAAAACAACCGAAAATTCGATATTTTTGGGTCCCAGAAGCAATCTGTACATGCCTACTCAGTGTTAGAGTATTTTTAAAATACAGGCCAAAAACATGCTAAATATCGATATTTTAGGTGCCCAAACTTAATATGTGTATGCATTTTCTTTACCCTTTTAAATCTCAAATTCAGGCTCAAAACACCCGAAAATTCGATATTTTTGGGTCCCAAAGACGATCTGTACATGCCTACTCAGTGCTAGAATATTTTCAAAATATAGGCCCCAAACATGCTAAATATCGATATTTTAGGTGCCCAAAGTCGATATGTGCATGCATCTTCTGTACCCGTTTATATCTCAAATTCAGGCTCAAAACACCAGAAAATTCGATATTTTTGGGTCCCAGAAGCGATCTGTACATGCCTACTCCGTGATAGAGTATTTTCAAAATACAGGGCAAAACATGGCTTAATATCGATATTTTAGGTGCCCAAAGTAAAAAAGTGTATGAATCTTCTGTACCAGTTTATATCCCAATTTCAGGCTCAAAACACCCGAAAATTCGATATTTTTGGGTCCCAGAAGCGATTTGTACATGCCTACTCAGTGCTAGAATGTTTTCAAAATATAGGCTCAAAACATGTTAAAAATCGATATTTTATGTGCAAATAGTCGATATGTGCATGAATCTTCAGTACCCGTTTATATTTCAAATTCAGGCTCAAAACCCCCGAAAATTCAATATTTTTGGGTCCCAGAAGCGATCTGTACATGCATACTCAGTGCTAGAATGTTTTCAAAATTAAGGTTTAAAACATGCAAAAAATCAAAATTGTATTTGTCCAAAGTCGATATATACATGCATTTTCTGTACCTGTTTATATCTCAAATTCAGTCTCAAAACACCCGAAAATTCGATATTTTTGGGTCCCTGAAGCGATCTCTACATGCCTACTTAGTGCTAGAATATTTTCAAAATATTGGACCAAAACATGCTAAAAATCGATATTTTAGGTGCCCAAAGTCGATATGTGCATGCATCTTCTGTATACGTTTATATCTCAAATTAAGTCTCAAAACAACCGAAAATTCGATATTTTTGGGTCCCAGAAGCGATCTGAACATGCCTACTCAGTGTTAGAGTATTTTTAAAAAACAGGCCCAAAACATAATGAAAATCGATATTTTAGGAGCCCAAAGTCAATATGTTTATGAATCTTCTGTACCCGTTTATATCCCAAATTCAGGCTCAAAACACCCGGAAATTCGATATTTTTGGGTCCCAGAAGCGATCTGTACATGCCTATTCAGTGCTAGAATATTTTCAAAATGTAGTCCAAAAACATGCTCAAAATCGATATTGTAGGTGCCCAAAGTCGATATGTGCATGCATCTTCTGTACCTGTTTATATCTCAAATTCAGGCTCAAAAACACCCGAAAATTTGATATTTTTGGGTCCCAGAATCGATTTGTACATGCCTACTCCGTGTTAGAGTATTTTCAAATTACAGGCCCAAAACATGCTGAAAATCGATATTTTAGGTGCCCAAAGTCAATATGTGTATGAATCTTGTGTACCCGTTTATATCCCAATTTCAGGCTCAAAACACCCGAAAATTCGATATTTTTGGGTCCCAGAAGCAATCTGTACATGCCTACTCCGTGATAGAGTATTTTCAAAATACAGGGCAAAACATGGCCTAATATCGATATTTTAGGTGCCCAAAGTAAAAATGTGTATGAATCTTCTGTACCCGTTTATATCCCAATTTTAGGCTCAAAACACAAGAAAATTCGATATGTTTGGGTCCCAGAAGCGATCTGTACATGCCTACTCAGTGCTTGAAAAATTTCAAAATATAGGCCCAAAACATGCTCAGAATCGATATTTTATGTGCAAATAGTCGATATGTGCATGCATATTCAGTACCTGTTTATATTTCAAATTAAGGCTCAGAACACCCGAAAATTCAATATTTTTGGGTCCCAGAAGCGATCTGTACATGCCTACTTAGTGCTAGAATGTTTTCAAAATATAGGCTCAAAACATGCTAAAAATCAAAATTTTATGTGTCCAAAGTCGATATGTGCATACATCTTCTGAACCCATTTATATCTCAAATTCAGTCTCAAAACAACCGAAAATTAGATATTTTTGGGTCCCAGAAGCGATCTGTACATGCCTACTCCGTGTAAGAATATTTTCAAAATACAGGCCCAAAACATAATGAAAATCGATATTTTAGGTGCCCAAAGTCAATATGTTTATGAATCTTCTGTACCCGTTTATATCCCAAATTCAGGCTCAAAACACCCGAAAATTCGATATTTTTAGGTCCCAGAAGCGATCTGTACATGCCTATTTAGTGCTAGAATATTTTAAAAATATAGTCCCAAAACATGCTAAATATTGATATTTTAGGTGCCCAAAGTCAATATGTGTATGCATCTTCTGTACCCGTTTGTATCTCAAATTTAGCCTCAAAACACCCGAAAATTCAAAATTTTTGGGTCCCAGAAGCAATCTATACATGCGTACTATGTGATAGAGTATTTTCAAAATACAGGGCAAAACATGGCTTAATATCGATATTTTAGGTGCCCAAAGTAAAAATGTGTATGAATCTTGTGTACCCGTTTATATCCCAATTTCAGGCTCAAAACACCCGAAAATTCGATATTTTTGGGTCCCAGAATCGATCTGTACATGCCTACTCCGTGTTAGAGTATTTTCAAATTAAAGGCCCAAAACATGCTAAAAATCGATATTTTAGGTGCCCAAAGTCAATATGTGTATGCATCTTCTGTACCCGTTTATATCTCAAATTCAGGCTCAAAACAACCGAAAATTCAATATTTTTGGGTCCCAGAAGCAATCTGTACATGCCTACTCCGTGATAGAGTATTTTCAAAATACAGGGCAAAACATGGCCTAATATCGATATTTTAGGTGCCCAAAGTAAAAATGTGTATGAATCTTCTGTACCCGTTTATATCCCAATTTCAGGCTCAAAACACCCGAAAATTCGATATTTTTGGGTCCCAGAAGCGATCTCTACATGCCTACTTAGTGCTAGAATATTTTCAGAAAATAGGGCCAAAAATGCTAAATATCGATATTTTAGGTGCCCAAACTTAATATGTGTATGCATTTTCTTTACCCTTTTAAATCTCAAATTCAGGCTCAAAACACCCGAAAATTCGTTCGATATTTTTGGGTCCCAAAGACGATCTGTACATGCCTACTCAGTGCTAGAATATTTTCAAAATATAGGCCCCAAACATGCTAAATATCGATATTTTAGGTGCCCAAAGTCGATATGTGCATGCGTCTTCTGTACCCGTTTATATCTCAAATTCAGTCTTAAAACAACCGAAAATTCGATATTTTTGGGTCCCAAAGACGATCTGTACATGCCTACTCAGTGCTAGAATATTTTCAAAATATAGGCCCCAAACATGCTAAATATCGATATTTTAGGTGCCCAAAGTCGATATGTGCATGCATCTTCTGTACCCGTTTATATCTCAAATTCAGGCTCAAAACACCCGAAAATTCGATATTTTTGTGTCCCAGAAGCGATCTGTACATGCCTACTCCGTGATAGAGTATTTTCAAAATACAGGGCAAAACATGGCTTAATATCGATATTTTAGGTGCCCAAAGTAAAAAAGTGTATGAATCTTCTGTACCCGTTTATATCCCAATTTCAGGCTCAAAACACCTGAAAATTCGATATTTTTGGGTCCCAGAAGCGATTTGTACCTGCCTACTCAGTGCTAGAATGTTTTCAAAATATAGGCTCAAAACATGTTAAAAATCGATATTTTATGTGCAAATAGTCGATATGTGCATGAATCATCAGTATAAGTTTATATTTCAAATTCAGGCTCAAAACACCCGAAAATTCAATATTTTTGGGTCCCAGAAGCGATCTGTACATGCATACTCAGTGCTAGAATGTTTTCAAAATTAAGGTTTAAAACATGCAAAAAATCAAAATTTTATGTGTCCAAAGTCGATATATACATGCATTTTCTGTACCTGTTTATATCTCAAATTCAGTCTCAAAACAACCGAAAATTCGATATTTTTGGGTCCCTGAAGCGATTTCTACATGCCTACTTAGTGCTAGAATATTTTCAAAATATTGGACCAAAACATGCTAAAAATCGATATTTTACGTGCCCAAAGTCGATATGTGCATGCATCTTCTGTACACGTTTATATCTCAAATTCAGTCTCAAAACAACTGAAAATTCGATATTTTTGGGTCCCAGAAGCGATCTGAACATGCCTACTCAGTGTTAGAGTATTTTTAAAATACAGGCCCAAAACATAATGAAAATCGATATTTTAGGTGCCCAAAGTCAATATGTTTATGAATCTTCTGTACCCGTTTATATCCGAAATTCAGGCTCAAAACACCCGGAAATTCGATATTTTTGGGTCCCAGAAGCGATCTGTACATGCCTATTCAGTGCTAGAATATTTTCAAAATGTAGTCCAAAAACACGCTCAAAATTGATATTGTAGGTGCTCAAAGTCGATATGTGCATGCATCTTCTGTACCTGTTTATATCTCAAATTCAGGCTCAAAAACACCCGAAAATTCGATATTTTTGGGTCCCAGAATCGATCTGTACATGCCTACTCCGTGTTAGAGTATTTTCAAATTACAGGCCCAAAACATGCTGAAAATCGATATTTTAGGTGCCCAAAGTCAATATGTGTATGCATCTTCTGTACCCGTTTGTATCTCAAATTTAGCCTCAAAACACCCGAAAATTCAAAATTTTTGGGTCCCAAAGGCAATCTATACATGCCTACTATGTGATAGAGTATTTTCAAAATACAGGGCAAAACATGGCTTAATATCGATATTTTAGGTGCCCAAAGTAAAAATGTGTATGAATCTTCTGTACCCGTTTATATCCCAATTTCAGGCTCGAAACACCCGAAAATTTCTTTCGATATTTTTGGGTCCCAAAGACGATCTGTACATGCCTACTCAGTGCTAGAATATTTTCAAAATATAGGCCCCAAACATGCTAAATATCGATATTTTAGGTGCCCAAAGTCGATATGTGCATGCGTCTTCTGTACCCGTTTATATCTCAAATTCAGTCTTAAAACAACCGAAAATTCGATATTTTTGGGTCCCAAAGACGATCTGTACATGCATACTCAGTGCTAGAATATTTTCAAAATATAGGCCCCAAACATGCTAAATATCGATATTTTAGGTGCCCAAAGTCGATATGTGCATGCATCTTCTGTACCCGTTTATATCTCAAATTCAGGCTCAAAACACCCGAAAATTCGATATTTTTGTGTCCCAGAATCGATCTGTACATGCCTACTCCGTGATAGAGTATTTTCAAAATACAGGGCAAAACATGGCTTAATATCGATATTTTAGGTGCCCAAAGTAAAAAAGTGTATGAATCTTCTGTACCCGTTTATATCCCAATTTCAGGCTCAAAACACCTGAAAATTCGATATTTTTGGGTCCCAGAAGCGATTTGTACCTGCCTACTTAGTGCTAGAATGTTTTCAAAATATAGGCTCAAAACATGTTAAAAATCGATATTTTATGTGCAAATAGTCGATATGTGCATGAATCTTCAGTATAAGTTTATATTTCAAATTCAGGCTCAAAACCCCCGAAAATTCAATATTTTTGGGTCCCAGAAGCGATCTGTACATGCATACTCAGTGCTAGAATGTTTTCAAAATTAAGGTTTAAAACATGCAAAAAATCAAAATTTTATGTGTCCAAAGTCGATATATACATGCATTTTCTGTACCTGTTTATATCTCAAATTCAGTCTCAAAACAACCGAAAATTCGATATTTTTGGGTCCCTGAAGCGATCTCTACATGCCTACTTAGTGCTAGAATATTTTCAAAATATTGGACCAAAACATGCTAAAAATCGATATTTTAGGTGCCCAAAGTCGATATGTGCATGCATCTTCTGTACACGTTTATATCTCAAATTCAGTCTCAAAACAACTGAAAATTCGATATTTTTGGGTCCCAGAAGCGATCTGAACATGCCTACTCAGTGTTAGAGTATTTTTAAAATACAGGCCCAAAACATAATGAAAATCGATATTTTAGGTGCCCAAAGTCAATATGTTTATGAATCTTCTGTACCCGTTTATATCCCAAATTCAGGCTCAAATCACCCGGAAATTCGATATTTTTGGGTCCCAGAAGCGATCTGTACATGCCTATTCAGTGCTAGAATATTTTCAAAATGTAGTCCAAAAACATGCTCAAAATTGATATTGTAGGTGCTCAAAGTCGATATGTGCATGCATCTTCTGTACCTGTTTATATCTCAAATTCAGGCTCAAAAACACCCGAAAATTCGATATTTTTGGGTCACAGAATCGATCTGTACATGCCTACTCCGTGTTAGAGTATTTTCAAATTACAGGCCCAAAACATGCTGAAAATCGATATTTTAGGTGCCCAAAGTCAATATGTGTATGCATCTTCTGTACCCGTTTGTATCTCAAATTTAGCCTCAAAACACCCGAAAATTCAAAATTTTTGGGTCCCAAAGGCAATCTATACATGCCTACTATGTGATAGAGTATTTTCAAAATACAGGGCAAAACATGGCTTAATATCGATATTTTAGGTGCCCAAAGTAAAAATGTGTATGAATCTTCTGTACCCGTTTATATCCCAATTTCAGGCTCGAAACACCCGAAAATTCGATATATTTTGGTCCCAGAAGCAATCTGTACATGCCTACTCCGTGATAGAGTATTTTCAAAATACAGGGCAAAACATGGCTTAATATCGATATTTTAGGTGCCCAAAGTCAAAATGTGTATGAATCTTCTGTACCCGTTTATATCCCAATTTTATGCTCAAAACACCCGAAAATTCGATATTTTTGGGTCCCAGAAGCGATCTATACATGCCTACTCAGTGCTAGAAAGATTTCAAAATATAGGTGCAAAACATGCTCAAAATCGATATTTTATGTGCAAATAGTCGATATGTGCATGCATCTTCAGTACCCGTTTATATTTCAAATTCAGGCTCAGAACACCCGAAAATTCAATATTTTTGGGTCCCAGAAGCGATCTGTACATGCCTACTTAGTGCTAGAATGTTTTCAAAATATAGGCTCAAAACATGCTAAAAATCAAAATTTTATGTGTCCAAAGACGATATGTGCATACATCTTCTGAACCCATTTATATCTCAAATTCAGTCTCAAAACAACCGAAAATTAGATATTTTTGGGTCCCAGAGGCGATCTGTACATGCCTACTCCGTGTAAGAATATTTTCAAAATACAGGCCCAAAACATAATGAAAATCGATATTTTAGGTGCCCAAAGTCAATATGTTTATGAATCTTCTGTACCCGTTTATATCCCAAATTCAGGCTCAAAACACCCGAAAATTCGCTATTTTTAGGTCCCAGAAGCGATCTGTACATGCCTATTTAGTGCTAGAATATTTTAAGAATATAGTCCCAAAACATGCTAAATATCGATATTTTAGGTGCCCAAAGTAGATATGTGCATGCATCTTCTGTACCCGTTTATATCTCAAATTCAGGCTCAAAACACCCGAAAATTCAATATTTTTGGGTCCCAAAAGCGATCTGTACATGCCTACTCCGTGATAGAGTATTTTCATAATACAGGGCAAAACATTGCTTAATATCGATATTTTAGGTGCCCAAAGTAAAAATGTGTATGAATCTTCTGTACCCGTTTATATCCCAATCTCAGGCTCAAAATACCCGAAAATTCGATATTTTTGGGTCCCAGAAGCGATCTGTACATGCCTACTCAGTGCTAGAATGTTTTCAAAATATAGACCCAAAACATGCTCAAAATCGATATTTTATGTGCAAATAGTCGATATGTGCATTCATCTTCAGTACCCGTTTATATTTCAAATTCAGGCTCAAAACACCCGAAAAATCAATATTTTTGGGTCCCAGAAGCGATCTGTACATGCCTACTCAGTGCTAGAATGTTTTAAAAATATAGTCCCAAAACATGCTAAAAATCGATATTGTAGGTGCCCAAAGTCGATATGTGCATGCATCTTTTGTACCTGTTTATATCTCAAATTCAGGCTCAAAACACACGAAAATTCGATATTTTTGGGTCCCAGAATCGATCTGTACATGCCTACTCCGTGTTAGAGTGTTTTCAAATTACAGGCCTAAAACATGCTAAATAACGATATTTTAGGTTCCCAAACTTAATATGTGTATGCATCTTCTTTACCCGTTTATATCTCAAATTCAGGCTCAAAACACTCTAAAATTCGATATTTTTTGGTCCCAGAGACGATCTGTACATGCCTACTCAGTGCTAGAATAATTTAAAAATATAGGCCCCAAACATGCTAAATATCGATATTTTAGGTGCCCAAAGTCGATATGTGCATGCATCTTCTGTACCCGTTTATATCTCAAATTCTGGCTGAAAATACCCGAAAATTTGATATTTTTGGGTCCCAGAAGCGATCTGTACATGCCTACTCCGTGTTAGAGTATTTTCAAAATACAGGGCAAAACATGGCTTAAAATCGATATTTTATGTGCCCAGAGTCAATATGTGTATGCATCTTCTGTACCCGTTTATATCTCAAATTCAGGCTCAAAACACCCGAAAATTCGATATTTTTGGGTCCCAGAAGCTATTTCTACATGCCTACTTAGTGCTAGAATATTTTCAGAATATAGGCCCAAAACATGCTAAATATCAATATTTTAGGTGCCCAAACTTAATATGTGTATGCATCTTCTTTACTAGTTTATATCTCAAATTCAGGCTCAAAACACCCGAAAATTCGATATTTTTGGGTCCCAAAGACGATTTGTACATGCCTACTCAGAGCTAGAATATTTTCAAAATATAGGCACCAAACATGCTAAATATCGATATTTTAGGTGCCCAAAGTCGATATGTGAATGCATCTTCTGTACCCGTTTATATCTCAAATTCAGGCTCAAAACACCCGAAAATTCGATATTTTTGGGTCCCAGAAGCGATCTGTACATGCCTACTCAGTGCTAGAATGATTTCAAAATACAGGCCCAAAACATGCTCAAAATCGATATTTTATGTGCAAATAGTCGATATGTGCATGCATCTTCAGTACCCGTTTATATTTCAAATTCAGGCTCAGAACACCCGAAAATTCAATATTTTTGTGTGCCAAAAGCGATCTGTACATGCCTACTCAGTGCTAGAATGTTTTCAAAATATAGGCTCAAAACATGCTAAAAATAAATATTTTATGTGTCCAAAGTCGATATGTGCATACATCTTCTGAACCCATTTATATCTCAAATTCAGTCTCAAAACAACCGAAAATTAGATATTTTTGGGTCCCAGAATCGATCTGTACATGCCTACTCCGTGTTAGAGTGTTTTCAAATTACAGGCCTAAAACATGCTAAATAACGATATTTTAGGTTCCCAAACTTAATATGTGTATGCATCTTCTTTACCCGTTTATATCTCAAATTCAGGCTCAAAACACTCTAAAATTCGATATTTTTTGGTCCCAGAGACGATCTGTACATGCCTACTCAGTGCTAGAATAATTTAAAAATATAGGCCCCAAACATGCTAAATATCGATATTTTAGGTGCCCAAAGTCGATATGTGCATGCATCTTCTGTACCCGTTTATATCTCAAATTCTGGCTCAAAATACCCGAAAATTTGATATTTTTGGGTCCCAGAAGCGATCTGTACATGCCTATTCCGTGTTAGAGTATTTTCAAAATACAGGGCAAAACATGGCTTAAAATCGATATTTTATGTGCCCAGAGTCAATATGTGTATGCATCTTCTGTACCCGTTTATATCTCAAATTCAGGCTCAAAACACCCGAAAATTCGATATTTTTGGGTCCCAGAAGTTATTTCTACATGCCTACTTAGTGCTAGAATATTTTCAGAATATAGGCCCAAAACATGCTAAATATCAATATTTTAGGTGCCCAAACTTAATATGTGTATGCATCTTCTTTACTAGTTTATATCTCAAATTCAGGCTCAAAACACCCGAAAATTCGATATTTTTGGGTCCCAAAGACGATTTGTACATGCCTACTCAGAGCTAGAATATTTTCAAAATATAGGCACCAAACATGCTAAATATCGATATTTTAGGTGCCCAAAGTCGATATGTGAATGCATCTTCTGTACCCGTTTATATCTCAAATTCAGGCTCAAAACACCCGAAAATTCGATATTTTTGGGTCCCAGAAGCGATCTGTACATGCCTACTCAGTGCTAGAATGATTTCAAAATATAGGCCCAAAACATGCTCAAAATCGATATTTTATGTGCAAATAGTCGATATGTGCATGCATCTTCAGTACCCGTTTATATTTCAAATTCAGGCTCAGAACACCCGAAAATTCAATATTTTTGTGTGCCAAAAGCGATCTGTACATGCCTACTCAGTGCTAGAATGTTTTCAAAATATAGGCTCAAAACATGCTAAAAATAAATATTTTATGTGTCCAAAGTCGATATGTGCATACATCTTCTGAACCCATTTATATCTCAAATTCAGTCTCAAAACAACCGAAAATTAGATATTTTTGGGTCCCAGAAGCGATCTGTACATGCCTACTGCGTGTTAGAGTATTTTCAAAATACAGGCCCAAAACATAATATAAATCGATATTTTAGGTGCCCAAAGTCAATATGTTTATGAATCTTCTGTACCCGTTTATATCCCAAATTCAGGCTCAAAACACCCGAAAATTCAATATTTTTGGGTCCCAGAAGCGATCTGTACATGCCTATTCAGTGCTAGAATATTTTAAAAATATAGTCCCAAAACATGCTAATAATCGATATTGTAGGTGCCCAAAGTCGATATGTGCATGCATCTTCTATACCTGTTTATATCTCAAATTCAGGCTCAAAATACCCGAAAATTAGATATTTTTGGGTGCCAGAATCAATCTGTACATGCCTACTCCGTGTTCGAGTATTTTCAAGAAACAGGCCCAAAACTTGCTAAAAATTGATATTTTAGTTGCCCGAAGTCAATATGTGTATGCATTTTCTGTACCCTTTATATCCCAAATTCAGGCTCAATACACCCGAAAATTCGATATTTTTGGGTCCCAAAAGCAAACTGTACATGCCTATTCAGAGCTAGAATATTTTCAATATATAGTCCCAAAACATGCTAAAAATCGATATGGTAGGTGCCCTAAGTCGATATGTGCATGCATCTTCTGTACCCGTTTATATCCCAAATTCAGGCTCAAAACACCCGAAAATTCGATTTTTTTAGGGTCCCAGAATCGATCTGTACATGCCTACTTCGTGTTAGAGTATTTTCAAATTACAGGCTTAAAACTTGCTGAAAATCGATATTTTAGGTTCCCAAAGTCAATATGTATATGCATCTTCTGTACCCGTTTATATCTCAAATTCAGGCTCAAAACACCCGAAAATTCGATATTTTTGGGTCCTAAAAGCGATCTGTACATGCCTACTCCTTGATAGAGTATTTTCAAAATACAGGGCAAAACATGGCTAAATATCGATATTTTAGGTGCCCAAACTTAATATGTGTATGCAACTTCTTTACTAGTTTATATCTCAAATTCAGGCTCAAAACACCCGAAAATTCGATATTTTTGGGTCCCAAAGACGATTTGTACATGCCTACTCAGAGCTAGAATATTTTTAAAATATAGGCACCAAACATGCTAAATATCGATATTTTAGGTGCCCAAAGTCGATATGTGCATGCATCTTCTGTACCCGTTTATATCTCAAATTCAGTCTCAAAACAACCTAAAATTCGATATTTTTGGGTCCCAAAAGCGATCTGTACATTCCTATTCAGTGTTAGAGTATGATCAAAATACAGGCCCAAAACATAATGAAAATCGATATTTTAGGTGCCCAAAGTCAATATGTTTATGAATCTTCTGTACCCGTTTATATCCCAAATTCAGGCTCAAAACACCCGAAAATTCGATATTTTTGGGTCCCAGAAGCGATCTGTACATGCCTATTCAGTGCTAGAATATTTTAAAAATATAGGCACCAAACATGCTAAATATCGATATTTTAGGTGCCCAAAGTCGATATGTGCATGCATCTTCTGTACCCGTTTATATCTCAAATTCAGTCTCAAAACAACCTAAAATTCGATATTTTTGGGTCCCAAAAGCGATCTGTACATTCCTACTCCGTGTTAGAGTATTTTCAAATTAAAGGCCCAAAACATGCTAAAAATCGATATTGTAGGTGCCCAAAGTCAATATGTGTATGCATCTTCTGTACCCGTTTATATCTCAAATTCAGGCTCAAAACACCCGAAAATTCGATATTTTTGGGTCCCAGAAGCGATCTCTACATGCCTACTTAGTGCTAGAATATTTTCAGAATATAGGGCCAAAAAATGATAAATATCGATATTTTAAGTGCCCAAACTTAATATGTGTATGCATTTTCTTTACCCTTTTAAATCACAAATTCAGGCTCAAAACACCCGAAAATTCGTTCGATATTTTTGGGTCCCAAAGACGATTTGTACATGCCTACTCAGTGCTAAAATATTTTCAAAATATAGGCCCCAAACATGGTAAATATCGATATTTTAGGTGCCCAAAGTCGATATGTGCATGCATCTTCTGTACCCGTTTATATCTCAAATTCAGGCTCAAAACACCCGAAAATTCAATATTTTTGGGTCCCAGAAGCGATCTGTACATGCCTACTCAGTGCTAGAATGTTTTCAAAATTAAGGTTTAAAACATGCAAAAAATCAAAATTTTATGTGTCCAAAGTCGATATATACATGCATTTTCTGTACCTGTTTATATCTCAAATTCAGTCTCAAAACAACCGAAAATTCGATATATTTGGGTCCCTGAAGCGATCTCTACATGCCTACTTAGTGCTAAAATATTTTCAAAATATTGGACCAAAACATGCTAAAAATCGATATTTTAGGTGCCCAAAGTCGATATGTGCATGCATCTTCTGTACACGTTTATATCTCAAATTCAGTCTCAAAACAACCGAAAATTCGATATTTTTGGGTCCCAGAAGCGATCTGAACATGCCTACTCAGTGTTAGAGTATTTTCAAAATACAGGCCCAAAACATAATGAATCTCGATATTTTAGGTGCCCAAAGTCAATATGTTTATGAATCTTCTGTACCCGTTTATATCTCAAATTCAGGCTCAAAACACCCCGAAATTCGATATTTTTGGGTCCCAGAAGCTATCTGTACATGCCTATTCAGTGCTAGAATATTTTCAAAATATAGTCCAAAAACATGCTAAAAATCGATATTGTAGGTGCCCAAAGTCGATATGTGCATGCATCTTCTGTACCTGTTTATATCTCAAATTCAGGCTCAAAAACACCCGAAAATTCGATATTTTTGGGTCCCAGAATCGATCTGTACATGCCTACTCCGTGTTAGAGTATTTTCAAATTACAGGCCCAAAACATGCTGAAAATCGATATTTTAGGTGCCCAAAGTCAATATGTGTATGCATCTTCTGTACCCGTTTGTATATCATTTAGCCTCAAAACACCCGAAAATTCGATATTTTTGGGTCCCAGAAGCAATCTATACATGCCTACTATGTGATAGAGTATTTTCAAAATACAGGGCAAAACATAGCTTAATATCGATATTTTAGGTGCCCAAAGTAAAAATGTGTATGAATCTTCTGTACCCGTTTATATCCCAATTTCAGGCTCAAAACACCCGAAAATACGATATTTTTGGGTCCCAGAAGCAATCTGTACATGCCTACTCCGTGATAGAGTATTTTCAAAATACAAGGCAAAACATGGCTTAATATCGATATTTTAGGTCCCCAAGGTAAAAATGTGTATGAATCTTCCGTACCCGTTTATATCCCAATTTTATGCTCAAAACACCCGAAAATTCGATATTTTTGGGTCCCAGAAGCGATCTGTACATGCCTACTCAGTGCTAGAATGATTTCCAAATATAGGCCCAAAACATGCTCAAAATCGATATTTTATGTGCAAATAGTCGATATGTGCATGCATCTTCAGTACCCGTTTATATTTCAAATTCAGGCTCAGAACACCCAAAAATTCAATATTTTTGGGTCCCAGAAGCGATCTGTACATGCCTACTCAGTGCTAGAATGTTTTCAAAATATAGGCATAAAACATGCTAAAAATTAAAATTTTATGTGACCAAAGTCGATATGTGCATACATCTTCTGAACCCATTTATTTCTTAAATTCAGTCTCAAAACAACCGAAAATTAGATATTTCTGGGTCCCTACTCCGTGTAAGAATATTTTCAAAATACAGGCCCAAAACATAATGAAAATCGATATTTTAGGTGCCCAAAGTCAATATGTTTATGAATCTTCTGTACCCGTTTATATCCCAAATTCAGGCTCAAAAAACCCGAAAATTCGCAATTTTTAGGTCCCAGAAGCGATCTGTACATGCCTATTTAGTGCTAGAATATTTTAAAAATATAGTCCCAAAACATGCTAAATATCGATATTTTAGGTGCCCAAAGTAGATATGTGCATGCATCATCTGTACCCGTTTATATCTCAAATTCAGGCTCAAAACACCCGAAAATTCAATATTTTTGGGTCCTAAAAGCGATCTGTACATGCCTACTCCGTGATAGAGTATTTTCAAAATACAGGGCAAAACATGGCTTAATATCGATATTTTAGGTGCCCAAAGTAAAAATGTGTATGAATCTTCTGTACCCGTTTATATCCCAATTTCAGGCTCAAAATACACGAAAATTCGATATTTTTGGGTCCCAAAAGCGATCTGTACATGCCTACTCAGTGCTATAATGTTTTCAAAATATAGACCCAAAACATGCTCAAAATCGATATTTTATGTGCAAATAGTCGATATGTGCATGCATCTTCAGTACCCGTTTATATTTCAAATTCAGGCTCAAAACACCCGAAAATTCAATATTTTTCGGTCCAAGAATCGATCTGTACATGCCTACTCCGTGTTAGAGTATTTTCAAATTACAGGCCCAAAACATACTGAAAATCGATATTTTAGGTGCCCAAAGTCAATATGTGTATGCATCTTCTGTACCCGTTTATATCACAAATTCAGGCTCAAATCACCCGAAAACTCGATATTTTTGGGTCCCAGAAGCGATCTCTACATGCTTACTTAGTGCTAGAATATTTTCAGAATATAGGCCTAAAACATGCTAAATATCGATATTTTAGGTGCCCAAACTTAATATGTGTATGCATCTTCTTTACCCATTTATATCTCAAATTCAGGCTCAAAACACTCTAAAATTCGATATTTTTTGGTCCCAGAGACGATCTGTACATGCCTACTCAGTGCTAGAATAATTAAAAAATATAGGCCCCAAACATGCTAAATATCGATATTTTAGGTGCTCAAAGTCGATATGTGCATGCATCTTCTGTACCCGTTTATATTTCAAATTCATGCTCAAAACACCCGAAAATTCGATATTTTTTGGTCCCAGAATCAATCTGTACATGCCTACTCCGTGTTAGAGTGTTTTCAAAATACAGGGCAAAACATGGCTTAAAATCGATATTTTATGTGCCCAGAGTCAATATGTGTATGCATCTTCTGTACCCGTTTATATCTCAAATTCAGGCTCAAAACACCCGAAAATTCGATATTTTTGGGTCCCAGAAGCTATTTCTACGTGCCTACTTAGTGCTAGAATATTTTCAGAATATAGGCCCAAAACATGCTAAATATCAATATTTTAGGTGCCCAAACTTAATATGTGTATGCATCTTCTGTACCCGTTTATATATTAAATCCAAGCTCAAAACACCCGAAAATTCGATATTTTTGGGTCCCAGAGATGATTTGTACATGCCTACTCAGTGCTAGAATATTTTCAAAATATATGCCCCAAACATGCTAAATATCGATATTTTAGGTGCCCAAAGTTGATATGTGCATGCATCTTCTGTACTAGTTTATATCTCAAATTCAGGCTCAAAATACCCGAAAATTCGATATTTTTGGGTCCCAGAAGAGATCTGAACATGCCTACTCCGTGTTAGATTGTTTTCAAAATACAGGGCAAAACATGGCTTAAAATCGATATTTTATGTGCCCAGAGTCAATATGTGTATGCATCTTCTGTACCCGTTTATATCTCAAATTCAGGCTCAAAACACCCGAAAATTCGATATTTTTGGGTCCCAGAAGCTATTTCTACATGCCTATTTAGTGCTAGAATATTTTCAGAATATAGGCCCAAAACATGCTAAATATCAATATTTTAGGTGCCCAAACTTAATATGTGTATGCATCTTCTTTACCCGTTTATATATTAATTTCAAGCTCAAAACACCCGAAAATTCGATATTTTTGGGTCCAAGAGACGATCTGTACATGCCTACTCAGTGCTAGAATATTTTCAAAATATAGGCCACAAACATGCTAAATATCGATATTTTAGGTGCCCAAAGTTGATATGTGCATGCATCTTCTGTACTAGTTTATATCTCAAATTCAGGCTCAAAATACCCGAAAATTCAATATTTTTGGGTCCCAGAAGCGATCTGTACATGCCTACTCCGTGTTAGAGTATTTAAAAAAAACAGGGCAAAACATGGCTTAAAATCGATATTTTATGTGCCCAGAGTCAATATGTCTATGCATCTTCTGTACCCGTTTATATCTCAAATTCAGGCTCAAAACACCCGAAAATTCGATATTTTTGGGTCCCAGAAGCGATCTGTACATGCCTACTCCGTGAAAGAGTATTTTCAAAATACAGGGCAAAACATGGCTTAATATCGATATTTTAGGTGCCCAAAGTAAAAATGTGTATGAATCTTCTGTACCCGTTTATACCCCAATTTCAGGCTTTAAACACCTGCAAATTCGATATTTTTGGGTCCCAGAAGCGATCTGTACATGCCTACTCAGTGCTAGAATGTTTTTAAAATATAGGCCCAAAACATGCTCAAAATCGATATTTTATGTGCAAATAGTCGATATGTGCATGCATCTTCAGTACCCGTTTATATTTCAAATTCAGGCTCAAAACACCCGAAAATTCAATATTTTTGGGTCCCAGAAGCGATCTGTACATGCCTACTCAGTGCTAGAATGTTTTCAAAATATAGGCTCAAAACATGCTAAAAATCAAAATTTTATGTGTCCAAAGTCGATATATGCATGCATCTTCTGTACCTGTTTATATCTCAAATTTAGGCTCAAAACACCCGAAAATTCGACATTTTTGGGTCCCAGAGGCAATCTGTACATGCCTACTCCGTGTTAGAGTATTTTCAAAATACAGGCCCAAAACATAATGAAAATCGATATTTTAGGTGCCCAAAGTCAATATGTTTATGAATCTTCTGTACCCGTTTATATCCCAAATTCAGGCTCAAAACACCCGAAAATTCGATATTTTTGGGTCCCAGAAGCGATCTGTACATGCCTATTCAGTGCTAGAATATTTTCAAAATATAGGCCCCAAACATGCTAAATATCGATATTTTAGGTGCCCAAAGTCGATGTGTGAATGCATCTTCTGTACCCGTTTATATCTCAAATTCAGGCTCAAAACACTCAAAAATTCGATATTTCTGGGTCCCAAAAGCGATCTGTACATGCCTACTCCGTGATAGAGTATTTTCAAAATACAGGGCAAAACATGGCTTAAAATCGATATTTTAGGTTCCCAAAGTCGATATATGCGTGCATCTTCTGTACCTGTTTATATCTCAAATTCAGTCTCAAAACAACCGAAAATTCGATATTTTTGGGTCCCAGAAGCGATATGTACATGCCTACTCCGTGTTAGAGTATTTTCAAGATACAGGCCCAAAACGTGCTGAAAATCGATATTTTAGGTGCCCAAAGTCAATATGTGTATGCATCTTCTGTACCCGTTTATATCTCAAATTCAGGCTCAAAACACCCGAAAATTCGATATTTTTGGGTCCCAGAAGCGATCTGTACATGCCTATTCAGTGCTAGAATATTTTCAAAATATAGGCCCCAAACATGCTAAATATCGATATTTTAGGTGCCCAAAGTCGATGTGTGAATGCATCTTCTGTACCCGTTTATATCTCAAATTCAGGCTCAAAACACTCAAAAATTCGATATTTTTGGGTCCCAAAAGCGATCTGTACATGCCTACTCCGTGATAGAGTATTTTCAAAATACAGGGCAAAACATGGCTTAAAATCGATATTTTAGGTTCCTTAAGTCGATATATGCGTGCATCTTCTGTACCTGTTTATATCTCAAATTCAGTCTCAAAACAACCGAAAATTCGATATTTTTGGGTCCCAGAAGCGATATGTACATGCCTACTCCGTGTTAGAGTATTTTCAAGATACAGGCCCAAAACGTGCTGAAAATCGATATTTTAGGTGCCCAAAGTCAATATGTGTATGCATCTTCTGTACCCGTTTATATCTCAAATTCAGGCTCAAAACACCCGAAAATTCGATATTTTGGGACCCAGAAGCGATCTCTACATGCCTACTTAGTGCTAGAATATTTTCAAAATATAGGCCCAAAACATGCTAAATATCGATATTTTAGGTGCCCAAAGTCGATATGTGCATGCATCTTCTGTACCCGTTTATATCTCAAATTCAGTCTTAAAACACCCGAAAATTCGATATTTTTGGGTCCCAAAAGCGATCTGTACATGCCTATTCCGTGATAGAGTATTTTCAAAATACAGGGCAAAACATGGCTTAATATCGATATTTTAGGTCCCCAAAGTCGATATATGCATGCATCTTCTGTACCTGATTATATCTCAAATTCAGTCTCAAAACAACCGAAAATTCGATATTTTTGGGTCCCAGAAGCGATCTCTACATGCCTACTTAGTGCTAGAATATTTTCAAAATATAGGCCCAAAACATGTTAAATGTCGATATTTTATGTGCCCAAAGTCGATATGTGCATGCATCTTCTGTACCCGTTTATATCTCAAATTCAGTCTCAAAACAACCGAAAATTCGATATTTTTGGGTCCCAGAAGCGATCTGTACATGCCTACTCTGTGTTAGAGTATTTTCAAGATACAGGCCCAAAACGTGCTGAAAATCGATATTTTAGGTGCCCAAAGTCAATATGTGTATGCATCTTCTGTACCCGTTTATATCTCAAATTCAGGCTCAAAACACCCGAAAATTCGATATTTTAGGTCCCAGAAGCGATCTCTACATGCCTACTTAGTGCTAGAATATTTTCAAAATATAGGCCCAAAACATGCTAAATATCGATATTGTAGGTGCCCAAAGTCGATATGTGCATGCATCTTCTGTACCCGTTTATATCTCAAATTCAGGCTTAAAACACCCGAAAATTCGATATTTTTGGGTCCCAAAAGCGATCTGTACATGCCTATTCCGTGATAGAGTATTTTCAAAATACAGGGCAAAACGTGGCTTAATATCGATGTTTTAGGTCCCCAAAGTCGATATATGCATGCATCTTCTGTACCTGATTATATCTCAAATTCAGTCTCAAATCAACCGAAAATTAGATATTTTTGGGTCCCAGAAGCGATCTCTACATGCCTACTTAGTGCTAGAATATTTTCAAAATATAGGCCCAAAACATGTTAAATGTCGATATTTTATGTGCCCAAAGTCGATATGTGCATGCATCTTCTGTACCCGTTTATATCTCAAATTCAGTCTCAAAACAACCGAAAATTCGATATTTTTGGGTCCCAGAAGCGATCTGTACATGCCTACTCCGTGTTAAAGTATTTTCAAGATACAGGCCCAAAACGTGCTGAAAATCGATATTTTAGGTGCCCAAAGTCAATATGTGTATGCATCTTCTGTACCCGTTTATATCTCAAATTCAGGCTCAAAACACAAGAAAATTCGATATTTTGGGTCCCAGAAGCGATCTCTACATGCCTACTTAGTGCTAGAATATTTTCAAAATATAGGCCCAAAACATGCTAAATATCGATATTTTAGGTGCCCAAAGTCGATATGTGCATGCATCTTCTGTACCCGTTTATATCTCAAATTCAGGCTTAAAACACCCGAAAATTCGATATTTTTGGGTCCCAAAAGCGATCTGTACATGCCTATTCCGTGATAGTGTATTTTCAAAATACAGGGCAAAACATGGCTTAATATCGATATTTTAGGTCCCCAAAGTCGATATATGCATGCATTTTCTGTACCTGATTATATCTCAAATTCAGTCTCAAAACAACCGAAAATTCGATATTTTTGGGTCCCAGAAGCGATCTCTACATGCCTACTTAGTGCTAGAATATTTTCAAAATATAGGCCCAAAACATGTTAAATGTCGATATTTTATGTGCCCAAAGTCGATATGTGCATGCATCTTCTGTACCCGTTTATATCTCAAATTCAGTCTCAAAACAACCGAAAATTCGATATTTTTGGGTCCCAGAAGCGATCTGTACATGCCTACTCAGTGTTAGAGTATTTTTAAAATTACAGGCCCAAAACATAATGACAATGGATATTTTAGGTGCCCAAAGTCAATATGTTTATAAATCTTCTGTACCCGTTTATATCCCAAATTCAGGCTCAAAACACCCGAAAATTCGCTTTTTTTGGGTCCCAGAAGCGATCTGTACATGCCTATTTAGTGCTAGAATATTTTCAAGATATAGTCCCAAGACATGCTAAAAATCTATATTGTATGTGCCCAAATTCGATATGTGCATGCATCATCTGTACCTGTTTATATCTCAAATTTAGGCTCAAAACACCCGAAAATTCGATATTTTTGGGTCCCAGAGGGAATCTGTACATGCCTACTCCGTGATAGAGTATTTTCAAAATACAGGCCCAAAACATAATGAAAATCGATAATTTAGGTGCCCAAAGTCATTATGTTTATGAATCTTCTGTACCCCTTTATATCCGAAATTCTGGCTCGGAACACCCGAAAATTCGATATTTTTGGGTCCCAGAAGCGATCTGTACATGCCTATTCAGTGCTAGAATATTTTAAAAATAAAGTCCCAAAACATGCTAAAAATCGATATTGTAGGTGCCCAAAGTCGATATATGCATGCATCTTCTGTACCTGTTTATATCTCAAATTCAGTCTCAAAACAACCGAAAATTCGATATTTTTGGGTCCCAGAAGCGATCTATACATGCCTACTTAGTGCTAGAATATTTTCAAAATATAGGCCGAAAACATGCTAAATATCGATATTTTAGGTGCACAAAGTCGATATGTGCATGCATCTTCTGTACCCGTTTATATCTTAAATTCAGTCTCAAAACAACCGAAAATTCGATATTTTTGGGTCCCAGAAGCGATCTGTACATGTCTACTCAGTGTTAGAGTATTTTTATAATACAGGCCCAAAACATAATGAAAATCGATATTTTAGGTGCCCAAAGTCAATATGTTTATGAATCTTCTGTACCCGTTTATATCCCAAAATCAGGCTCAAAACACCCGAAAATTCGCTATTTTTGGGTCCCAGAAGCGATCTGTACATGCCGATTTAGTGCTAGAATATTTTCCAAATATAGTCCCAAGACATGCTAAAAATCGATATTGTAGGTGCCCAAATTCGATATGTGCATGCATCTTCTGTACCTGTTTATATCTCAAATTCAGGCTCAAAACACCCGAAAATTCGATATTTTTGGGTCCCAGAATCGATCTGTACATGCCTACTCCGAGTTTGAGTATTTTCAAATTACAGGCCTAAAACATGTTGAAAATTGATATTTTAGGTGCCCAAAGTCAATATGTGTATGCATCTCCTGTACCCGTTTAATTCTCAATTTCAGGCTCAAAACACACGAAAATTCGATATTTTTGGGTCCCAGAAGCGATCTCTACATGCCTACTTAGTGCTAGAATATTTTCAGAATATAGGCCCAAAAAATGCTAAATATCGATATTTTAGGTGCCCAAACTTAATATGTGTATGCATCTTCTTTACCCGTTTATATCTCAAATTCAGGGTCAAAACACTTGAAAATTTGATATTTTTGCGTTCCAAAGACGATCTGTACATGCCTACTCAGTGCTAGAATATTTTCAAAATATAGGCCCCAAACATGCTAAATATCGATATTTTAGGTGCCCAAAGTCGATATGTGCATGCATCTTCTGTACCCGTTTATATCTCAAATTCAGGCTCAAAACACCCGAAAATTCGAGATTTTTGGGTCCCAGAAGCGATCTCTACATGCCTACTTAGTGCTAGAATATTTTCAAAATATAGGCCCAAAACATGCTAAATATCGATATTTTAGGTGCCCAAAGTCGATATGTGCATGCATCTTCTGTACTCGTTTATATCTCAAATTCAGTCTCAAAACAACCGAAAATTCGATATTTTTGGGTCCCAGAAGCGATCTGTACATGTCTACTCAGTGTTAGAGTATTTTTAAAATACAGGCCCAAAACATAATGAAAATCGATATTTTAGGTGCCCAAAGTCAATATGTTTAAGAATCTTCTGTACCCGTTTATATCCCAAATTCAGGCTCAAAACACGCGAAAATTCGATATTTTGGGTCCCAGAAGCGATCTGTACATGCCTATTCAGTGCTAGAATATTTTAAAAATAAAGTCCCAAAACATGCTAAAAATCGATATTGTAGGTGCCCAAAGTCGATATGTAAATGCATCTTCTGTACCTGTTTATATCTCAAATTCAGGCTCAAAACACCCGAAAATTCGATATTTTTGGGTCCCAGAATCGATCTGTACATGCCTACTCCGAGTTTGAGTATTTTCAAATTACAGGCCTAAACCATGCTGAAAATTGATATTTTAGGTGCCCAAAGTCAATATGTGTATGCATCTATTGTACCCGTTTATATCTCAAATTCAGGCTGAAAACACCCGAAAATTCGATATTTTTGGGTCCCAGAAGCGATCTGTACATGCCTATTCAGTGCTAGAATATTTTAAAAATAAAGTCCCAAAACATGCTAAAAATCGATATTGTAGGTGCCCAAAGTCGATATATGCATGCATCTTCTGTACCTGTTTATATCTCAAATTCAGTCTCAAAACAACCGAAAATTCGATATTTTTGGGTCCCAGAAGCGATCTGTACATGTCTACTCAGTGTTAGAGTATTTTCAAATTACAGGCCCAAAACATGCTGAAAATCGATATTTTAGGTGCCCAAAGTCAATAGGTGTATGCATCTTCTATACCCGTTTATATCTCAAATTCAGGCTCAAAACACACAAAAATTCGATATTTTTTGGTCCCAGAATCAATCTGTACATGCCTACTTCGTGTTAGAGTATTTTCAAAATACAGGCCCAAAACGTGCTGAAAATCGATATTTTAGGTGCCCAAAGTCAATATGTGTATGCATCTTCTGTACCCGTTTATATCTCAAATTCAGGCTCAAAACACCCGAAAATTCGATATTTTGGGTCCCAGAAGCGATCTCTACATGCCTACTTAGTGCTAGAATATTTTCAAAATATAGGCCCAAAAACATGCTAAATATCGATATTTTAGGTGCCCAAAGTCGATATGTGCATGGATCTTCTGTACCCGTTTATATCCCAAATTCAGTCTCAAAACAACCGAAAATTCGATATTTTTGGGTCCCAGAAGCGATCTGTAAATGCCTACTCAGTGTTAGAGTATTTTCAAAATATAGGCCCAAAACATGCTAAATATCGATATTTTAGGTGCCCAAAGTCGATATGTGCATGCATCTTCTGTACCCGTTTATATCTCAAATTCAGGCTTAAAACACCCGAAAATTCGATATTTTTGGGTCCCAAAAGCGATCTGTACATGCCTATTCCGTGATAGTGTATTTTCAAAATACAGGGCAAAACATGGCTTAATATCGATATTTTAGGTCCCCAAAGTCGATATATGCATGCATTTTCTGTACCTGATTATATCTCAAATTCAGTCTCAAAACAACCGAAAATTCGATATTTTTGGGTCCCAGAAGCGATCTCTACATGCCTACTTAGTGCTAGAATATTTTCAAAATATAGGCCCAAAACATGTTAAATGTCGATATTTTATGTGCCCAAAGTCGATATGTGCATGCATCTTCTGTACCCGTTTATATCTCAAATTCAGTCTCAAAACAACCGAAAATTCGATATTTTTGGGTCCCAGAAGCGATCTGTACATGCCTACTCAGTGTTAGAGTATTTTTAAAATTACAGGCCCAAAACATAATGACAATGGATATTTTAGGTGCCCAAAGTCAATATGTTTATAAATCTTCTGTACCCGTTTATATCCCAAATTCAGGCTCAAAACACCCGAAAATTCGCTTTTTTTGGGTCCCAGAAGCGATCTGTACATGCCTATTTAGTGCTAGAATATTTTCAAGATATAGTCCCAAGACATGCTAAAAATCTATATTGTATGTGCCCAAATTCGATATGTGCATGCATCATCTGTACCTGTTTATATCTCAAATTTAGGCTCAAAACACCCGAAAATTCGATATTTTTGAGTCCCAGAGGGAATCTGTACATGCCTACTCCGTGATAGAGTATTTTCAAAATACAGGCCCAAAACATAATGAAAATCGATAATTTAGGTGCCCAAAGTCATTATGTTTATGAATCTTCTGTACCCCTTTATATCCGAAATTCTGGCTCAGAACACCCGAAAATTCGATATTTTTGGGTCCCAGAAGCGATCTGTACATGCCTATTCAGTGCTAGAATATTTTAAAAATAAAGTCCCAAAACATGCTAAAAATCGATATTGTAGGTGCCCAAAGTCGATATATGCATGCATCTTCTGTACCTGTTTATATCTCAAATTCAGTCTCAAAACAACCGAAAATTCGATATTTTTGGGTCCCAGAAGCGATCTATACATGCCTACTTAGTGCTAGAATATTTTCAAAATATAGGCCGAAAACATGCTAAATATCGATATTTTAGGTGCACAAAGTCGATATGTGCATGCATCTTCTGTACCCGTTTATATCTTAAATTCAGTCTCAAAACAACCGAAAATTCGATATTTTTGGGTCCCAGAAGCGATCTGTACATGTCTACTCAGTGTTAGAGTATTTTTATAATACAGGCCCAAAACATAATGAAAATCGATATTTTAGGTGCCCAAAGTCAATATGTTTATGAATCTTCTGTACCCGTTTATATCCCAAAATCAGGCTCAAAACACCCGAAAATTCGCTATTTTTGGGTCCCAGAAGCGATCTGTACATGCCGATTTAGTGCTAGAATATTTTCCAAATATAGTCCCAAGACATGCTAAAAATCGATATTGTAGGTGCCCAAATTCGATATGTGCATGCATCTTCTGTACCTGTTTATATCTCAAATTCAGGCTCAAAACACCCGAAAATTCGATATTTTTGGGTCCCAGAATCGATCTGTACATGCCTACTCCGAGTTTGAGTATTTTCAAATTACAGGCCTAAAACATGTTGAAAATTGATATTTTAGGTGCCCAAAGTCAATATGTGTATGCATCTCCTGTACCCGTTTAATTCTCAATTTCAGGCTCAAAACACACGAAAATTCGATATTTTTGGGTCCCAGAAGCGATCTCTACATGCCTACTTAGTGCTAGAATATTTTCAGAATATAGGCCCAAAAAATGCTAAATATCGATATTTTAGGTGCCCAAACTTAATATGTGTATGCATCTTCTTTACCCGTTTATATCTCAAATTCAGGGTCAAAACACTTGAAAATTTGATATTTTTGCGTTCCAAAGACGATCTGTACATGCCTACTCAGTGCTAGAATATTTTCAAAATATAGGCCCCAAACATGCTAAATATCGATATTTTAGGTGCCCAAAGTCGATATGTGCATGCATCTTCTGTACCCGTTTATATCTCAAATTCAGGCTCAAAACACCCGAAAATTCGAGATTTTTGGGTCCCAGAAGCGATCTCTACATGCCTACTTAGTGCTAGAATATTTTCAAAATATAGGCCCAAAACATGCTAAATATCGATATTTTAGGTGCCCAAAGTCGATATGTGCATGCATCTTCTGTACTCGTTTATATCTCAAATTCAGTCTCAAAACAACCGAAAATTCGATATTTTTGGGTCCCAGAAGCGATCTGTACATGTCTACTCAGTGTTAGAGTATTTTTAAAATACAGGCCCAAAACATAATGAAAATCGATATTTTAGGTGCCCAAAGTCAATATGTTTAAGAATCTTCTGTACCCGTTTATATCCCAAATTCAGGCTCAAAACACGCGAAAATTCGATATTTTGGGTCCCAGAAGCGATCTGTACATGCCTATTCAGTGCTAGAATATTTTAAAAATAAAGTCCCAAAACATGCTAAAAATCGATATTGTAGGTGCCCAAAGTCGATATGTAAATGCATCTTCTGTACCTGTTTATATCTCAAATTCAGGCTCAAAACACCCGAAAATTCGATATTTTTGGGTCCCAGAATCGATCTGTACATGCCTACTCCGAGTTTGAGTATTTTCAAATTACAGGCCTAAACCATGCTGAAAATTGATATTTTAGGTGCCCAAAGTCAATATGTGTATGCATCTATTGTACCCGTTTATATCTCAAATTCAGGCTGAAAACACCCGAAAATTCGATATTTTTGGGTCCCAGAAGCGATCTGTACATGCCTATTCAGTGCTAGAATATTTTAAAAATAAAGTCCCAAAACATGCTAAAAATCGATATTGTAGGTGCCCAAAGTCGATATATGCATGCATCTTCTGTACCTGTTTATATCTCAAATTCAGTCTCAAAACAACCGAAAATTCGATATTTTTGGGTCCCAGAAGCGATCTGTACATGTCTACTCAGTGTTAGAGTATTTTCAAATTACAGGCCCAAAACATGCTGAAAATCGATATTTTAGGTGCCCAAAGTCAATAGGTGTATGCATCTTCTATACCCGTTTATATCTCAAATTCAGGCTCAAAACACACAAAAATTCGATATTTTTTGGTCCCAGAATCAATCTGTACATGCCTACTTCGTGTTAGAGTATTTTCAAAATACAGGCCCAAAACGTGCTGAAAATCGATATTTTAGGTGCCCAAAGTCAATATGTGTATGCATCTTCTGTACCCGTTTATATCTCAAATTCAGGCTCAAAACACCCGAAAATTCGATATTTTGGGTCCCAGAAGCGATCTCTACATGCCTACTTAGTGCTAGAATATTTTCAAAATATAGGCCCAAAAACATGCTAAATATCGATATTTTAGGTGCCCAAAGTCGATATGTGCATGGATCTTCTGTACCCGTTTATATCCCAAATTCAGTCTCAAAACAACCGAAAATTCGATATTTTTGGGTCCCAGAAGCGATCTGTAAATGCCTACTCAGTGTTAGAGTATTTTAAAAATATAGGCCCAAAACATGCTAAAAATCGATATTTTAGGTGCCCAAAGTCAATATGTGTATGCATCTTCTGTACCCGTTTATATCTCAATTTCAGGCTCAAAACACCCGAAAATTCGATATTTTTGGGTCCCAGAAGCGATCTCTACATGCCTACTTAGTGCTAGAATATTTTCAGAATATAGGCACAAAAAATGCTAAATATCGATATTTTAGGTGCCCAAACTTAATATGTGTATGCATCTTCTTTACCCGTTTATATCTCAAATTCAGGCTCAAAACAACCGAAAATTCGATGTTTTTGGGTCCCAGAAGCGATCTCTACATGCCTACTTAGTGCTAGAATATTTTCAAAATATAGGCCCAAAACATGCTAAATATCGATATTTTAGGTGCACAAAGTCGATATGTGCATGCATCTTCTGTACTCGTTTATATCTCAAATTCAGTCTCATAACAACCGAAAATTCGATATTTTTGGGTCCCAGAAGCGATCTGTACATGCCTACTCAGTGTTAGAGTATTTTTAAAATACAGGCCCAAAACATAATGAAAATGGATATTTTAGGTGCCCAAAGTCAATATGTTTAAGAATCTTCTGTACCCGTTTATATCCCAAATTCAGGCTCAAAACACCCAAAATTCGATATTTTGGGTCCCAGAAGCGATCTGTACATGCCTATTCAGTGCTAGAATATTTTAAAAATAAAGTCCCAAAACATGCTAAAAATCGATATTGTAGGTGCCCAAAGTCGATATGTACATGCATCTTCTGTACCTGTTTATATCTCAAATTCAGTCTCAAAACAACCGAAAATTCGATATTTTTGGGTCCCAGAAGCGATCTGTACATGCCTACTCCGTGTTAGAGTATTTTCAAATTACAGGTCCAAAACATGCTGAAAATCGATATTTTAGGTGCCCAAAGTCAATATGTGTATGCATCTTCTGTACCCGTTTATATCTCAAATTCAGGCTCAAAACACCCAAAAATTCGATATTTTTGGGTCCCAGAATCAATCTGTACATGCCTACTCCGTGTTAGAGTATTTTCAAAATACGGGCCCAAAACGTGCTGAAAATCGATATTTTAGGTGCCCAAAGTCAATATGTGTATGCATCTTCTGTACCCGTTTATATCTCAAATTCAGGCTCAAAACACTTGAAAATTCGATATTTTTGAGTCCCAAAGACGATCTGTACTTGCCTACTCAGTGCTAGAATATTTTCAAAATATAGGCCCCAAACATGCTAAATATCGATATTTTAGGTGCCCAAAGTCGATATGTGCATGCATCTTCTGTACCCGTTTATATCTCAAATTCAGGCTCAAAACAACCGAAAATTCGATATTTTTAAGTCCCAGAATCGATCTGTACATGTCTACTCCGTGATAGAGTATTTTCAAAATACAACGCAAAACATGGCTTAATATCGATATTTTAGGTGCCCAAAGTCGATATATGAATGCATCTTCTGTACCTGTTTATATCTCAAATTTAGTCTCAAAACAACCGAAAATTCGATATTTTTGGGTCTCAGAAGCGTTCTGTACATGCCTACTTAGTGCTAGAATATTTTCAAAATATAGGCCCAAAACATGCTAGATATCGTTATTTTAGGTGCCCAAAGTCGATATGTGCATGCATCTTCTGTACTCGTTTATATCTCAAATTCAGTCTCAAAACAACCGAAAATTCGATATTTTTGGGTCCCAGAAGCGATCTGTACATGCCTACTCAGTGTTAGAGTATTTTCAAAATACAGGCCCAAAACATAATGAAAATCGATATTTTAGGTGCCCAAAGTCAATATGTTTATGAATCTTCTGTACCCGTTTATATTCCAAATTCAGTCTCAAAACACCCGAAAATTCGATATTTTTGGGTCCCAGAAGCGATTTGTACATACCTATTCAGTGCTAGAATATTTTCAAAATATAGTCCAAAAACATGCTAAAAATCGATATTGTAGGTGCCCAAAGTCGATATGTGCATGCATCTTCTGTACCTGTTTATATCTCAAATTCAGTCTCAAAACACCCGAAAATTCGATATTATTGGGTCCCAGAATCGATCTGTACATGCCTACTCCGTGTTAGAGTATTTTCAAATTACAGGCCCAAAATATGCTAAAAATCGATATCTTAGGTGCCCAAAGTCAATATGTGTATGCATCTTCTGTACCCGTTTATATCTCAAATTCAGGCTCAAAACACACGAAAATTCGATATCTTTGGGTCCCAAAAGCGATCTGTACATGTCTACTCCGTGATAGAGTATTTTCAAAATACAGGGCAAAACATGGCTTAATATCGATATTTTAAGTCCCCAAAGTCGATATATGCATGCATCTTCTGTACCTGTTTATATCTCAAATTCAGTCTCAAAACAACCGAAAATTCGATATTTTTGGGTCCCAGAATCGATCTCTACATGCCTACTTAGTGCTAGAATATTTTCAAAATATAGGCCCGAAACATGCTAAATATCGATATTTTAGGTGCCCAAAGTCGATATGTGCATGCATCTTCTGTACTCGTTTATATCTCAAATTCAGTCTCAAAACAACCGAAAATTCGATATTTTTGGGTCCCAGAAGCGATCTGTACATGCCTACTCCGTGTTAGAGTATTTTTAAAAATACAGACAAAAAACATAATAAAAATCGATATTTTAGTTGCCCAAAGTCAATATGTGTATGATTCTTCTGTACTCGTTTATATCTCAAATTCAGGCTCAAAACACCGGAAAATTCGATATTTTTGGGTCCCAGAAGTGATCTGTACATGCCTACTCAGTGTTAGAGTATTTTTAAAATGCAGGCCCAAAACATAATGAAAATGGATATTTTAGGTGCCCAATGTCAATATGTTTAAGAATCTTCTGTACCCGTTTATATCCCAAATTCAGGCTCAAAACACCCGAAAATTCGATATTTTTGGGTCCCAGAAGCGATCTGTACATGCCTATTCAGTGCTAGAACATTTTAAAAATGAAGTCCCTAACATGCTAAAAATCGATATTGTAGGTGCCCAAAGTCGATATGTGCATGCATCTTCTGTACCTGTTTATATCTCAAATTCAGGCTCATAACACCCGAAAATTCGATATTTTTGGGTCCCAGAATCGATCTATACATGCCTACTTAGTGCTAGAATATTTTAAAAATATAGGCCCAAAACATGCTAAAAATCGATATTTTAGGTGTTCAAATTCGATATGTGCATGCATCTTCTGTACCCGTTTATATCCCAAATTCAGGCTCAAAACAACCGAAAATTCGATATTTTTGGGTCCCAGAAGCGATCTATACATGCCTACTTAGTGCTAGAATATTTTCAAAATATAGGCCCAAAACATGCTAAAAATCGATATTTTAGGTGCACAAAGTCGATATGTGTATGCATCTTCTGTACCCGTTTATATCTCAAATTCAGGCTCAAAACACCCAAAAATTCGATATTTTTGGGTCCCAGAATCAATCTGTACATGCCTACTCCGTGTTAGAGTATTTTCAAAATACGGGCCCAAAACGTGCTGAAAATCGATATTTTAGGTGCCCAAAGTCAATATGTGTATGCATCTTCTGTACCCGTTTATATCTCAAATTCAGGCTCAAAACACTTGAAAATTCGATATTTTTGAGTCCCAAAGACGATCTGTACTTGCCTACTCAGTGCTAGAATATTTTCAAAATATAGGCCCCAAACATGCTAAATATCGATATTTTAGGTGCCCAAAGTCGATATGTGCATGCATCTTCTTTACCCGTTTATATCTCAAATTCAGTCTCAAAACAACCGAAAATTCGATATTTTTGGGTCCCAGAAGCGATCTGTACATGCCTACTCAGTGTTAGAGTATTTTTAAAATACAGGCCCAAAACATAATGAAAATGGATATTTTAGGTGCCCAAAGTCAATATGTTTAAGAATCTTCTGTACTCGTTTATATCCCAAATTCAGGCTCAAAACACCCGAAAATTCGATATTTTTGGGTCCCAAAAGCGATCTGTACATGCCTATTCAGTGCTAGAACATTTTAAAAATAAAGTCCCTAACATGCTAAAAATCGATATTGTAGGTGCCCAAAGTCGATATGTGCATGCATCTTCTGTACCTGTTTATATCTCAAATTCAGGCTCATAACACCCGAAAATTCGATATTTTTGGGTCCCAGAATCGATCTATACATGCCTACTTAGTGCTAGAATATTTTAAAAATATAGGCCCAAAACATGCTAAAAATCGATATTTTAGGTGTTCAAATTCGATATGTGCATGCATCTTCTGTACCCGTTTATATCGCAAATTCAGGCTCAAAACAACCGAAAATTCGATATTTTTGGGTCCCAGAAGCGATCTATACATGCCTACTTAGTGCTAGAATATTTTCAAAATATAGGCCCAAATCATGCTAAATATCGATATTTTAGGTGCACAAAGTCGATATGTGAATGCATCTTCTGTACCCGTTTATATCTTAAATTCAGTCTCAAAACAACCGAAAATTCGATATTTTTGGGTCCCAGAAGCTATCTGTACATGTCTACTCAGTGTTAGAGTATTTTTAAAATACAGGCCCAAAACATAATGAAAATCAATATTTTAGGTGCCCAAAGTCAATATGTTTATGAATTTTCTTTACCCGTTTATATCCCAAATTCAGGCTCAAAACACCCGAAAATTCGCTATTTTTGGGTCCAAGAAGCGATCTGTACATGCCTATTTAGTGCTAGAATATTTTCCAAATATAGTCCCAAGACATGCTAAAAATCGATATTGTCGGTGCCCAAATTCGATATGTGCATGCATCTTCTGTACCTGTTTATATCTCAAATTCAGGCTCAAAACACCCGAAAATTCGATATTTTTGGGTCCCTGAATCGATCTGTACATGCCTTCTCCGAGTTTGAGTATTTTCAAATTAAAGGCCTAAAACATGCTGAAAATCGATATTTTAGGTGCCCAAAGTCAATATGTGCATGCATCTTCTGTACCCGTTTATATCTCAAATTCAGGCTCAAAACACACGAAAATTCGATATTTTTGGGTCCCAGAAGCGATCTCTACATGCCTACTTAGTGCTAGAATATTTTCAGAATATAGGCCCAAAAAATGCTAAATATCGATATTTTAGGTGCCCAAACTTAATATGTGTATGCATCTTCTTTACCCGTTTATATCTCAAATTCAGGCTCAAAACACCCGAAAATTCGATATTTTTGCGTCCCAAAGACGATCTGTACATGCCTACTCAGTGCTAGAATATTTTCAAAATATAGGCCCCAAACATGCTAAATATCGGTATTTTAGGTGCCCAAAGTCGATATGTGCATGCATCTTCTGTACCCGTTTATATCTCAAATTCAGGCTCAAAACACCCGAAAATTCGATATTTTTGGATCCTAAAAGCGATCTGTACATGTCTACTCCGTGATAGAGTATTTTCAAAATACAGGGCAAAACATGGCTTAATATCGATATTTTAGGTGCCCAAAGTCGATATATGCATGCATCTTCTGTACCTGTTTATATCTCAAATTCAGTCTCAAAACAACCGAAAATTCGATATTTTTGGGCCCCAGAAGCTATCTCTACATGCCTAGTTAGTGCTAGAATATTTTCAAAATATAGTACAAAAACATGCTAAAAATCGATATTGTAGGTGCCCAAAGTCGATATGTGCATGCATCTTCTGTACCTGTTTATATCTCAAATTCAGTCTCAAAACACCTGAAAATTCGATATTTTTGGGTCCCAGAATCGATCTGTACATGCCTACTCCGTGTTAGAGTATTTTCAAATTACAGGCCCAAAACATAATGAAAATCGATATTTTAGGTGCCCAAAGTCGATGTGTGAATGCATCTTCTGTACCCGTTTATATCTCAAATTCAGGCTCAAAACACTCAAAAATTCGATATTTCTGGGTCCCAAAAGCGATCTGTACATGCCTACTCCGTGATAGAGTATTTTCAAAATACAGGGCAAAACATGGCTTAAAATCGATATTTTAGGTTCCCAAAGTCGATATATGCGTGCATCTTCTGTACCTGTTTATATCTCAAATTCAGTCTCAAAACAACCGAAAATTCGATATTTTTGGGTCCCAGAAGCGATATGTACATGCCTAATCCGTGTTAGAGTATTTTCAAGATACAGGCCCAAAACGTGCTGAAAATCGATATTTTAGGTGCCCAAAGTCAATATGTGTATGCATCTTCTGTACCCGTTTATATCTCAAATTCAGGCTCAAAACACCCGAAAATTCGATATTTTTGGGTCCCAGAAGCGATCTGTACATGCCTATTCAGTGCTAGAATATTTTCAAAATATAGGCCCCAAACATGCTAAATATCGATATTTTAGGTGCCCAAAGTCGATGTGTGAATGCATCTTCTGTACCCGTTTATATCTCAAATTCAGGCTCAAAACACTCAAAAATTCGATATTTTTGGGTCCCAAAAGCGATCTGTACATGCCTACTCCGTGATAGAGTATTTTCAAAATACAGGGCAAAACATGGCTTAAAATCGATATTTTAGGTTCCCAAAGTCGATATATGCGTGCATCTTCTGTACCTGTTTATATCTCAAATTCAGTCTCAAAACAACCGAAAATTCGATATTTTTGGGTCCCAGAAGCGATATGTACATGCCTACTCCGTGTTAGAGTATTTTCAAGATACAGGCCCAAAACGTGCTGAAAATCGATATTTTAGGTGCCCAAAGTCAATATGTGTATGCATCTTCTGTACCCGTTTATATCTCAAATTCAGGCTCAAAACACCCGAAAATTCGATATTTTGGGTCCCAGAAGCGATCTCTACATGCCTACTTAGTGCTAGAATATTTTCAAAATATAGGCCCAAAACATGCTAAATATCGATATTTTAGGTGCCCAAAGTCGATATGTGCATGCATCTTCTGTACCCGTTTATATCTCAAATTCAGGCTTAAAACACCCGAAAATTCGATATTTTTGGGTCCCAAAAGCGATCTGTACATGCCTATTCCGTGATAGAGTATTTTCAAAATACAGGGCAAAACATGGCTTAATATCGATATTTTAGGTCCCCAAAGTCGATATATGCATGCATCTTCTGTACCTGATTATATCTCAAATTCAGTCTCAAAACAACCGAAAATTCGATATTTTTGGGTCCCAGAAGCGATCTCTACATGCCTACTTAGTGCTAGAATATTTTCAAAATATAGGCCCAAAACATGTTAAATGTCGATATTTTATGTGCCCAAAGTCGATATGTGCATGCATCTTCTGTACCCGTTTATATCTCAAATTCAGTCTCAAAACAACCGAAAATTCGATATTTTTGGGTCCCAGAAGCGATCTGTACATGCCTACTCCGTGTTAGAGTATTTTCAAGATACAGGCCCAAAACGTGCTGAAAATCGATATTTTAGGTGCCCAAAGTCAATATGTGTATGCATCTTCTGTACCCGTTTATATCTCAAATTCAGGCTCAAAACACCCGAAAATTCGATATTTTAGGTCCCAGAAGCGATCTCTACATGCCTACTTAGTGCTAGAATATTTTCAAAATATAGGCCCAAAACATGCTAAATATCGATATTTTAGGTGCCCAAAGTCGATATGTGCATGCATCTTCTGTACCCGTTTATATCTCAAATTCAGGCTTAAAACACCCGAAAATTCGATATTTTTGGGTCCCAAAAGCGATCTGTACATGCCTATTCCGTGATAGAGTATTTTCAAAATACAGGGCAAAACGTGGCTTAATATCGATGTTTTAGGTCCCCAAAGTCGATATATGCATGCATCTTCTGTACCTGATTATATCTCAAATTCAGTCTCAAATCAACCGAAAATTCGATATTTTTGGGTCCCAGAAGCGATCTCTACATGCCTACTTAGTGCTAGAATATTTTCAAAATATAGGCCCAAAACATGTTAAATGTCGATATTTTATGTGCCCAAAGTCGATATGTGCATGCATCTTCTGTACCCGTTTATATCTCAAATTCAGTCTCAAAACAACCGAAAATTCGATATTTTTGGGTCCCAGAAGCGATCTGTACATGCCTACTCCGTGTTAAAGTATTTTCAAGATACAGGCCCAAAACGTGCTGAAAATCGATATTTTAGGTGCCCAAAGTCAATATGTGTATGCATCTTCTGTACCCGTTTATATCTCAAATTCAGGCTCAAAACACAAGAAAATTCGATATTTTGGGTCCCAGAAGCGATCTCTACATGCCTACTTAGTGCTAGAATATTTTCAAAATATAGGCCCAAAACATGCTAAATATCGATATTTTAGGTGCCCAAAGTCGATATGTGCATGCATCTTCTGTACCCGTTTATATCTCAAATTCAGTCTCAAAACAACCGAAAATTCGATATTTTTGGGTCCCAGAAGCGATCTGTACATGCCTACTCAGTGTTAGAGTATTTTTAAAATTACAGGCCCAAAACATAATGACAATGGATATTTTAGGTGCCCAAAGTCAATATGTTTATAAATCTTCTGTACCCGTTTATATCCCAAATTCAGGCTCAAAACACCCGAAAATTCGCTTTTTTTGGGTCCCAGAAGCGATCTGTACATGCCTATTTAGTGCTAGAATATTTTCAAGATATAGTCCCAAGACATGCTAAAAATCTATATTGTATGTGCCCAAATTCGATATGTGCATGCATCATCTGTACCTGTTTATATCTCAAATTTAGGCTCAAAACACCCGAAAATTCGATATTTTTGGGTCCCAGAGGGAATCTGTACATGCCTACTCCGTGATAGAGTATTTTCAAAATACAGGCCCAAAACATAATGAAAATCGATAATTTAGGTGCCCAAAGTCATTATGTTTATGAATCTTCTGTACCCCTTTATATCCGAAATTCTGGCTCAGAACACCCGAAAATTCGATATTTTTGGGTCCCAGAAGCGATCTGTACATGCCTATTCAGTGCTAGAATATTTTAAAAATAAAGTCCCAAAACATGCTAAAAATCGATATTGTAGGTGCCCAAAGTCGATATATGCATGCATCTTCTGTACCTGTTTATATCTCAAATTCAGTCTCAAAACAACCGAAAATTCGATATTTTTGGGTCCCAGAAGCGATCTATACATGCCTACTTAGTGCTAGAATATTTTCAAAATATAGGCCGAAAACATGCTAAATATCGATATTTTAGGTGCACAAAGTCGATATGTGCATGCATCTTCTGTACCCGTTTATATCTTAAATTCAGTCTCAAAACAACCGAAAATTCGATATTTTTGGGTCCCAGAAGCGATCTGTACATGTCTACTCAGTGTTAGAGTATTTTTATAATACAGGCCCAAAACATAATGAAAATCGATATTTTAGGTGCCCAAAGTCAATATGTTTATGAATCTTCTGTACCCGTTTATATCCCAAAAACAGGCTCAAAACACCCGAAAATTCGCTATTTTTGGGTCCCAGAAGCGATCTGTACATGCCGATTTAGTGCTAGAATATTTTCCAAATATAGTCCCAAGACATGCTAAAAATCGATATTGTAGGTGCCCAAATTCGATATGTGCATGCATCTTCTGTACCTGTTTATATCTCAAATTCAGGCTCAAAACACCCGAAAATTCGATATTTTTGGGTCCCAGAATCGATCTGTACATGCCTACTCCGAGTTTGAGTATTTTCAAATTACAGGCCTAAAACATGTTGAAAATTGATATTTTAGGTGCCCAAAGTCAATATGTGTATGCATCTCCTGTACCCGTTTAATTCTCAATTTCAGGCTCAAAACACACGAAAATTCGATATTTTTGGGTCCCAGAAGCGATCTCTACATGCCTACTTAGTGCTAGAATATTTTCAGAATATAGGCCCAAAAAATGCTAAATATCGATATTTTAGGTGCCCAAACTTAATATGTGTATGCATCTTCTTTACCCGTTTATATCTCAAATTCAGGGTCAAAACACTTGAAAATTTGATATTTTTGCGTTCCAATGACGATCTGTACATGCCTACTCAGTGCTAGAATATTTTCAAAATATAGGCCCCAAACATGCTAAATATCGATATTTTAGGTGCCCAAAGTCGATATGTGCATGCATCTTCTGTACCCGTTTATATCTCAAATTCAGGCTCAAAACACCCGAAAATTCGAGATTTTTGGGTCCCAGAAGCGATCTCTACATGCCTACTTAGTGCTAGAATATTTTCAAAATATAGGCCCAAAACATGCTAAATATCGATATTTTAGGTGCCCAAAGTCGATATGTGCATGCATCTTCTGTATTCGTTTATATCTCAAATTCAGTCTCAAAACAACCGAAAATTCGATATTTTTGGGTCCCAGAAGCGATCTGTACATGTCTACTCAGTGTTAGAGTATTTTTAAAATACAGGCCCAAAACATAATGAAAATCGATATTTTAGGTGCCCAAAGTCAATATGTTTAAGAATCTTCTGTACCCGTTTATATCCCAAATTCAGGCTCAAAACACGCGAAAATTCGATATTTTGGGTCCCAGAAGCGATCTGTACATGCCTATTCAGTGCTAGAATATTTTAAAAATAAAGTCCCAAAACATGCTAAAAATCGATATTGTAGGTGCCCAAAGTCGATATGTACATGCATCTTCTGTACCTGTTTATATCTCAAATTCAGGCTCAAAACACCCGAAAATTCGATATTTTTGGGTCCCAGAATCGATCTGTACATGCCTACTCCGAGTTTGAGTATTTTCAAATTACAGGCCTAAACCATGCTGAAAATTGATATTTTAGGTGCCCAAAGTCAATATGTGTATGCATCTATTGTACCCGTTTATATCTCAAATTCAGGCTGAAAACACCCGAAAATTCGATATTTTTGGGTCCCAGAAGCGATCTGTACATGCCTATTCAGTGCTAGAATATTTTAAAAATAAAGTCCCAAAACATGCTAAAAATCGATATTGTAGGTGCTCAAAGTCGATATATGCATGCATCTTCTGTACCTGTTTATATCTCAAATTCAGTCTCAAAACAACCGAAAATTCGATATTTTTGGGTCCCAGAAGCGATCTGTACATGTCTACTCAGTGTTAGAGTATTTTCAAATTACAGGCCCAAAACATGCTGAAAATCGATATTTTAGGTGCCCAAAGTCAATAGGTGTATGCATCTTCTATACCCGTTTATATCTCAAATTCAGGCTCAAAACACACAAAAATTCGATATTTTTTGGTCCCAGAATCAATCTGTACATGCCTACTTCGTGTTAGAGTATTTTCAAAATACAGGCCCAAAACGTGCTGAAAATCGATATTTTAGGTGCCCAAAGTCAATATGTGTATGCATCTTCTGTACCCGTTTATATCTCAAATTCAGGCTCAAAACACCCGAAAATTCGATATTTTGGGTCCCAGAAGCGATCTCTACATGCCTACTTAGTGCTAGAATATTTTCAAAATATAGGCCCAAAAACATGCTAAATATCGATATTTTAGGTGCCCAAAGTCGATATGTGCATGGATCTTCTGTACCCGTTTATATCCCAAATTCAGTCTCAAAACAACCGAAAATTCGATATTTTTGGGTCCCAGAAACGATCTGTAAATGCCTACTCAGTGTTAGAGTATTTTAAAAATATAGGCCCAAAACATGCTAAAAATCGATATTTTAGGTGCCCAAAGTCAATATGTGTATGCATCTTCTGTACCCGTTTATATCTCAATTTCAGGCTCAAAACACCCGAAAATTCGATATTTTTGGGTCCCAGAAGCGATCTCTACATGCCTACTTAGTGCTAGAATATTTTCAGAATATAGGCACAAAAAATGCTAAATATCGATATTTTAGGTGCCCAAACTTAATATGTGTATGCATCTTCTTTACCCGTTTATATCTCAAATTCAGGCTCAAAACAACCGAAAATTCGATGTTTTTGGGTCCCAGAAGCGATCTCTACATGCCTACTTAGTGCTAGAATATTTTCAAAATATAGGCCCAAAACATGCTAAATATCGATATTTTAGGTGCACAAAGTCGATATGTGCATGCATCTTCTGTACTCGTTTATATCTCAAATTCAGTCTCATAACAACCGAAAATTCGATATTTTTGGGTCCCAGAAGCGATCTGTACATGCCTACTCAGTGTTAGAGTATTTTTAAAATACAGGCCCAAAACATAATGAAAATGGATATTTTAGGTGCCCAAAGTCAATATGTTTAAGAATCTTCTGTACCCGTTTATATCCCAAATTCAGGCTCAAAACACCCAAAATTCGATATTTTGGGTCCCAGAAGCGATCTGTACATGCCTATTCAGTGCTAGAATATTTTAAAAATAAAGTCCCAAAACATGCTAAAAATCGATATTGTAGGTGCCCAAAGTCGATATGTACATGCATCTTCTGTACCTGTTTATATCTCAAATTCAGTCTCAAAACAACCGAAAATTCGATATTTTTGGGTCCCAGAAGCGATCTGTACATGCCTACTCCGTGTTAGAGTATTTTCAAATTACAGTTCCAAAACATGCTGAAAATCGATATTTTAGGTGCCCAAAGTCAATATGTGTATGCATCTTCTGTACCCGTTTATATCTCAAATTCAGGCTCAAAACACCCAAAAATTCGATATTTTTGGGTCCCAGAATCAATCTGTACATGCCTACTCCGTGTTAGAGTATTTTCAAAATACGGGCCCAAAACGTGCTGAAAATCGATATTTTAGGTGCCCAAAGTCAATATGTGTATGCATCTTCTGTACCCGTTTATATCTCAAATTCAGGCTCAAAACACTTGAAAATTCGATATTTTTGAGTCCCAAAGACGATCTGTACTTGCCTACTCAGTGCTAGAATATTTTCAAAATATAGGCCCCAAACATGCTAAATATCGATATTTTAGGTGCCCAAAGTCGATATGTGCATGCATCTTCTGTACCCGTTTATATCTCAAATTCAGGCTCAAAACACCCGAAAATTCGAGATTTTTGGGTCCCAGAAGCGATCTCTACATGCCTACTTAGTGCTAGAATATTTTCAAAATATAGGCCCAAAACATGCTAAATATCGATATTTTAGGTGCCCAAAGTCGATATGTGCATGCATCTTCTGTACTCGTTTATATCTCAAATTCAGTCTCAAAACAACCGAAAATTCGATATTTTTGGGTCCCAGAAGCGATCTGTACATGTCTACTCAGTGTTAGAGTATTTTTAAAATACAGGCCCAAAACATAATGAAAATCGATATTTTAGGTGCCCAAAGTCAATATGTTTAAGAATCTTCTGTACCCGTTTATATCCCAAATTCAGGCTCAAAACACGCGAAAATTCGATATTTTGGGTCCCAGAAGCGATCTGTACATGCCTATTCAGTGCTAGAATATTTTAAAAATAAAGTCCCAAAACATGCTAAAAATCGATATTGTAGGTGCCCAAAGTCGATATGTACATGCATCTTCTGTACCTGTTTATATCTCAAATTCAGGCTCAAAACACCCGAAAATTCGATATTTTTGGGTCCCAGAATCGATCTGTACATGCCTACTCCGAGTTTGAGTATTTTCAAATTACAGGCCTAAACCATGCTGAAAATTGATATTTTAGGTGCCCAAAGTCAATATGTGTATGCATCTATTGTACCCGTTTATATCTCAAATTCAGGCTGAAAACACCCGAAAATTCGATATTTTTGGGTCCCAGAAGCGATCTGTACATGCCTATTCAGTGCTAGAATATTTTAAAAATAAAGTCCCAAAACATGCTAAAAATCGATATTGTAGGTGCTCAAAGTCGATATATGCATGCATCTTCTGTACCTGTTTATATCTCAAATTCAGTCTCAAAACAACCGAAAATTCGATATTTTTGGGTCCCAGAAGCGATCTGTACATGTCTACTCAGTGTTAGAGTATTTTCAAATTACAGGCCCAAAACATGCTGAAAATCGATATTTTAGGTGCCCAAAGTCAATAGGTGTATGCATCTTCTATACCCGTTTATATCTCAAATTCAGGCTCAAAACACACAAAAATTCGATATTTTTTGGTCCCAGAATCAATCTGTACATGCCTACTTCGTGTTAGAGTATTTTCAAAATACAGGCCCAAAACGTGCTGAAAATCGATATTTTAGGTGCCCAAAGTCAATATGTGTATGCATCTTCTGTACCCGTTTATATCTCAAATTCAGGCTCAAAACACCCGAAAATTCGATATTTTGGGTCCCAGAAGCGATCTCTACATGCCTACTTAGTGCTAGAATATTTTCAAAATATAGGCCCAAAAACATGCTAAATATCGATATTTTAGGTGCCCAAAGTCGATATGTGCATGGATCTTCTGTACCCGTTTATATCCCAAATTCAGTCTCAAAACAACCGAAAATTCGATATTTTTGGGTCCCAGAAACGATCTGTAAATGCCTACTCAGTGTTAGAGTATTTTAAAAATATAGGCCCAAAACATGCTAAAAATCGATATTTTAGGTGCCCAAAGTCAATATGTGTATGCATCTTCTGTACCCGTTTATATCTCAATTTCAGGCTCAAAACACCCGAAAATTCGATATTTTTGGGTCCCAGAAGCGATCTCTACATGCCTACTTAGTGCTAGAATATTTTCAGAATATAGGCACAAAAAATGCTAAATATCGATATTTTAGGTGCCCAAACTTAATATGTGTATGCATCTTCTTTACCCGTTTATATCTCAAATTCAGGCTCAAAACAACCGAAAATTCGATGTTTTTGGGTCCCAGAAGCGATCTCTACATGCCTACTTAGTGCTAGAATATTTTCAAAATATAGGCCCAAAACATGCTAAATATCGATATTTTAGGTGCACAAAGTCGATATGTGCATGCATCTTCTGTACTCGTTTATATCTCAAATTCAGTCTCATAACAACCGAAAATTCGATATTTTTGGGTCCCAGAAGCGATCTGTACATGCCTACTCAGTGTTAGAGTATTTTTAAAATACAGGCCCAAAACATAATGAAAATGGATATTTTAGGTGCCCAAAGTCAATATGTTTAAGAATCTTCTGTACCCGTTTATATCCCAAATTCAGGCTCAAAACACCCAAAATTCGATATTTTGGGTCCCAGAAGCGATCTGTACATGCCTATTCAGTGCTAGAATATTTTAAAAATAAAGTCCCAAAACATGCTAAAAATCGATATTGTAGGTGCCCAAAGTCGATATGTACATGCATCTTCTGTACCTGTTTATATCTCAAATTCAGTCTCAAAACAACCGAAAATTCGATATTTTTGGGTCCCAGAAGCGATCTGTACATGCCTACTCCGTGTTAGAGTATTTTCAAATTACAGTTCCAAAACATGCTGAAAATCGATATTTTAGGTGCCCAAAGTCAATATGTGTATGCATCTTCTGTACCCGTTTATATCTCAAATTCAGGCTCAAAACACCCAAAAATTCGATATTTTTGGGTCCCAGAATCAATCTGTACATGCCTACTCCGTGTTAGAGTATTTTCAAAATACGGGCCCAAAACGTGCTGAAAATCGATATTTTAGGTGCCCAAAGTCAATATGTGTATGCATCTTCTGTACCCGTTTATATCTCAAATTCAGGCTCAAAACACTTGAAAATTCGATATTTTTGAGTCCCAAAGACGATCTGTACTTGCCTACTCAGTGCTAGAATATTTTCAAAATATAGGCCCCAAACATGCTAAATATCGATATTTTAGGTGCCCAAAGTCGATATGTGCATGCATCTTCTGTACCCGTTTATATCTCAAATTCAGGCTCAAAACAACCGAAAATTCGATATTTTTAAGTCCCAGAATCGATCTGTACATGTCTACTCCGTGATAGAGTATTTTCAAAATACAACGCAAAACATGGCTTAATATCGATATTTTAGGTGCCCAAAGTCGATATATGAATGCATCTTCTGTACCTGTTTATATCTCAAATTTAGTCTCAAAACAACCGAAAATTAGATATTTTTGGGTCTCAGAAGCGTTCTGTACATGCCTACTTAGTGCTAGAATATTTTCAAAATATAGGCCCAAAACATGCTAGATATCGTTATTTTAGGTGCCCTAAGTCGATATGTGCATGCATCTTCTGTACTCGTTTATATCTCAAATTCAGTCTCAAAACAACCGAAAATTCGATATTTTTGGGTCCCAGAAGCGATCTGTACATGCCTACTCAGTGTTAGAGTATTTTCAAAATACAGGCCCAAAACATAATGAAAATCGATATTTTAGGTGCCCAAAGTCAATATGTTTATGAATCTTCTGTACCCGTTTATATTCCAAATTCAATCTCAAAACACCCGAAAATTCGATATTTTTGGGTCCCAGAAGCGATTTGTACATACCTATTCAGTGCTAGAATATTTTCAAAATATAGTCCAAAAACATGCTAAAAATCGATATTGTAGGTGCCCAAAGTCGATATGTGCATGCATCTTCTGTACCTGTTTATATCTCAAATTCAGTCTCAAAACACCCGAAAATTCGATATTATTGGGTCCCAGAATCGATCTGTACATGCCTACTCCGTGTTAGAGTATTTTCAAATTACAGGCCCAAAACATGCTAAAAATCGATATTTTAGGTGCCCAAAGTCAATATGTGTATGCATCTTCTGTACCCGTTTATATCTCAAATTCAGGCTCAAAACACACGAAAATTCGATATCTTTGGGTCCCAAAAGCGATCTGTACATGTCTACTCCGTGATAGAGTATTTTCAAAATACAGGGCAAAACATGGCTTAATATCGATATTTTAAGTCCCCAAAGTCGATATATGCATGCATCTTCTGTACCTGTTTATATCTCAAATTCAGTCTCAAAACAACCGAAAATTCGATATTTTTGGGTCCCAGAAGCGATCTGTACATGCCTACTCAGTGTTAGAGTATTTTTAAAATACAGGCCCAAAACATAATGAAAATGGATATTTTAGGTGCCCAAAGTCAATATGTTTAAGAATCTTCTGTACTCGTTTATATCCCAAATTCAGGCTCAAAACACCCGAAAATTCGATATTTTTGGGTCCCAAAAGCGATCTGTACATGCCTATTCAGTGCTAGAACATTTTAAAAATAAAGTCCCTAACATGCTAAAAATCGATATTGTAGGTGCCCAAAGTCGATATGTGCATGCATCTTCTGTACCTGTTTATATCTCAAATTCAGGCTCATAACACCCGAAAATTCGATATTTTTGGGTCCCAGAATCGATCTATACATGCCTACTTAGTGCTAGAATATTTTAAAAATATAGGCCCAAAACATGCTAAAAATCGATATTTTAGGTGTTCAAATTCGATATGTGCATGCATCTTCTGTACCCGTTTATATCGCAAATTCAGGCTCATAACAACCGAAAATTCGATATTTTTGGGTCCCAGAAGCGATCTATACATGCCTACTTAGTGCTAGAATATTTTCAAAATATAGGCCCAAATCATGCTAAATATCGATATTTTAGGTGCACAAAGAAGATATGTGCATGCATCTTCTGTACCCGTTTATATCTTAAATTCAGTCTCAAAACAACCGAAAATTCGATATTTTTGGGTCCCAGAAGCTATCTGTACATGTCTACTCAGTGTTAGAGTATTTTTAAAATACAGGCCCAAAACATAATGAAAATCAATATTTTAGGTGCCCAAAGTCAATATGTTTATGAATCTTCTGTACCCGTTTATATCCCAAATTCAGGCTCAAAACACCCGAAAATTCGCTATTTTTGGGTCCAAGAAGCGATCTGTACATGCCTATTTAGTGCTAGAATATTTTCCAAATATAGTCCCAAGACATGCTAAAAATCGATATTGTCGGTGCCCAAATTCGATATGTGCATGCATCTTCTGTACCTGTTTATATCTCAAATTCAGGCTCAAAACACCCGAAAATTCGATATTTTTGGGTCCCTGAATCGATCTGTACATGCCTTCTCCGAGTTTGAGTATTTTCAAATTAAAGGCCTAAAACATGCTGAAAATCGATATTTTAGGTGCCCAAAGTCAATATGTGCATGCATCTTCTGTACCCGTTTATATCTCAAATTCAGGCTCAAAACACACGAAAATTCGATATTTTTGGGTCCCAGAAGCGATCTCTACATGCCTACTTAGTGCTAGAATATTTTCAGAATATAGGCCCAAAAAATGCTAAATATCGATATTTTAGGTGCCCAAACTTAATATGTGTATGCATCTTCTTTACCCGTTTATATCTCAAATTCAGGCTCAAAACACCCGAAAATTCGATATTTTTGCGTCCCAAAGACGATCTGTACATGCCTACTCAGTGCTAGAATATTTTCAAAATATAGGCCCCAAACATGCTAAATATCGGTATTTTAGGTGCCCAAAGTCGATATGTGCATGCATCTTCTGTACCCGTTTATATCTCAAATTCAGGCTCAAAACACCCGAAAATTCGATATTTTTGGGTCCTAAAAGCGATCTGTACATGTCTACTCCGTGATAGAGTATTTTCAAAATACAGGGCAAAACATGGCTTAATATCGATATTTTAGGTGCCCAAAGTCGATATATGCATGCATCTTCTGTACCTGTTTATATCTCAAATTCAGTCTCAAAACAACCGAAAATTCGATATTTTTGGGCCCCAGAAGCTATCTCTACATGCCTAGTTAGTGCTAGAATATTTTCAAAATATAGTCCAAAAACATGCTAAAAATCGATATTGTAGGTGCCCAAAGTCGATATGTGCATGCATCTTCTGTACCTGTTTATATCTCAAATTCAGTCTCAAAACACCCGAAAATTCGATATTTTTGGGTCCCAGAATCGATCTGTACATGCCTACTCCGTGTTAGAGTATTTTCAAATTACAGGCCCAAAACATAATGAAAATCGATATTTTAGGTGCCCAAAGTCAATATGTGTATGCATCTTCTGTACCCGTTTATATCTCAAATTCAGGCTCAAAACACACGAAAATTCGATATCTTTGGGTCCCAAAAGCGATCTGTACATGTCTACTCCGTGATAGAGTATTTTCAAAATACAGGGCAAAACATGGCTTAATATCGATATTTTAAGTCCCCAAAGTCGATATATGCATGCATCTTCTGTACCTGTTTATATCTCAAATACAGTCTCAAAACAACCGAAAATTCGATATTTTTGGGTCCCAGAATCGATCTCTACATGCCTACTTAGTGCTAGTATATTTTCAAAATATAGGCCCGAAACATGCTAAATATCGATATTTTAGGTGCCCAAAGTCGATATGTGCATGCATCTTCTGTACTCGTTTATATCTCAAATTCAGTCTCAAAACAACCGAAAATTCGATATTTTTGGGTCCCAGAAGCGATCTGTACATGCCTACTCCGTGTTAGAGTATTTTTAAAAATACAGACAAAAAACATAATAAAAATCGATATTTTAGTTGCCCAAAGTCAATATGTGTATGATTCTTCTGTACTCGTTTATATCTCAAATTCAGGCTCAAAACACCGGAAAATTCGATATTTTTGGGTCCCAGAAGTGATCTGTACATGCCTACTCAGTGTTAGAGTATTTTTAAAATACAGGCCCAAAACATAATGAAAATGGATATTTTAGGTGCCCAATGTCAATATGTTTAAGAATCTTCTGTACCCGTTTATATCCCAAATTCAGGCTCAAAACACCCGAAAATTCGATATTTTTGGGTCCCAGAAGCGATCTGTACATGCCTATTCAGTGCTAGAACATTTTAAAAATAAAGTCCGAAAACATGCTAAAAATCGATATTGTAGGTGCCCAAAGTCGATATGTGCATGCATCTTCTGTACCTGTTTATATCTCAAATTCAGGCTCATAACACCCGAAAATTCGATATTTTTGGGTCCCAGAATCGATCTATACATGCCTACTTAGTGCTAGAATATTTTAAAAATATAGGCCCAAAACATGCTAAAAATCGATATTTTAGGTGTTCAAATTCGATATGTGCATGCATCTTCTGTACCCGTTTATATCCCAAATTCAGGCTCAAAACAACCGAAAATTCGATATTTTTGGGTCCCAGAAGCGATCTATACATGCCTACTTAGTGCTAGAATATTTTCAAAATATAGGCCCAAAACATGCTGAAAATCGATATTTTAGGTGCCCAAAGTCAATATGTGTATGCATCTTCTGTACCCGTTTATATCTCAAATTCAGGCTCAAAACACCCAAAAATTCGATATTTTTGGGTCCCAGAATCAATCTGTACATGCCTACTCCGTGTTAGAGTATTTTCAAAATACGGGCCCAAAACGTGCTGAAAATCGATATTTTAGGTGCCCAAAGTCAATATGTGTATGCATCTTCTGTACCCGTTTATATCTCAAATTCAGGCTCAAAACACTTGAAAATTCGATATTTTTGAGTCCCAGAATCGATCTGTACATGCCTACTCAGTGCTAGAATATTTTCAAAATATAGGCCCAAAACATGCTAAATATCGATATTTTAGGTGCCCAAAGTCGATATGTGCATGCATCTTCTGTACTCGTTTATATCTCAAATTCAGTCTCAAAACAACCGAAAATTCGATATTTTTGGGTCCCAGAAGCGATCTGTACATGCCTACTCAGTGTTAGAGTATTTTTAAAATACAGGCCCAAAACATAATGAAAATGGATATTTTAGGTGCCCAAAGTCAATATGTTTAAGAATCTTCTGTACCCCTTTATATCCCAAATTCAGGCTCAAAACACCCGAAAATTCGATATTTTGGGTCCCAGAAGCGATCTGTACATGCCTATTCAGTGCTAGAATATTTTAAAAATAAAGTCCCAAAACATGCTAAAAATCGATATTGTAGGTGCCCAAAGTCGATATGTACATGCATCTTCTGTACCTGTTTATATCTCAAATTTAGGCTCAAAACACCCGAAAATTCGATATTTTTGGGTCCCAGAAGCGATCTGTACATGCCTATTCAGTGCAAGAATATTTTAAAAATATAGGCCCAAAACATGCTAAAAATCGATATTTTAGGTGTTCAAATTCGATATGTGCATGCATCTTCTGTACCCGTTTATATCCCAAATTCAGGCTCAAAACAAACGAAAATTCGATATTTTTGGGTCCCAGAAGCGATCTATACATGCCTACTTAGTGCTAGAATATTTTCAAAATATAGGCCCAAATCATGCTAAATATTGATATTTTAGGTGCACAAAGTCGATATGTGCATGCATCTTCTGTACCCGTTTATATCTCAAATTCAGTCTCAAAACAAACGAAAATTCGATATTTTTGGGTCCCAGAAGCGATCTCTACATGCCTACTCCGTGTTAGAGTATTTTCAAATTACAGGCCCAAAACATGCTGAAAATCGATATTTTAGGTGCCCAAAGTCAATATGTGTATGCATCTTCTGTACCCGTTTATATCTCAAATTCAGGCTCAAAACACCCAAAAATTCGATATTTTTGGGTCCCAGAATCAATCTGTACATGCCTACTCCGTGTTAGAGTATTTTCAAAATACGGGCCCAAAACGTGCTGAAAATCGATATTTTAGGTGCCCAAAGTCAATATGTGTATGCATCTTCTGTACCCGTTTATATCTCAAATTCAGGCTCAAAACACTTGAAAATTCGATATTTTTAAGTCCCAAAGACGATCTGTACTTGCCTACTCAGTGCTAGAATATTTTCAAAATATAGGCCCAAAACATGCTAAATATCGATATTTTAGGTGCCCAAAGTCGATATGTGCATGCATCTTCTTTACCCGTTTATATCTCAAATTCAGTCTCAAAACAACCGAAAATTCGATATTTTTGGGTCCCAGAAGCGATCTGTACATGCCTACTCAGTGTTAGAGTATTTTTAAAATACAGGCCCAAAACATAATGAAAATGGATATTTTAGGTGCCCAAAGTCAATATGTTTAAGAATCTTCTGTACTCGTTTATATCCCAAATTCAGGCTCAAAACACCCGAAAATTCGATATTTTTGGGTCCCAAAAGCGATCTGTACATGCCTATTCAGTGCTAGAACATTTTAAAAATAAAGTCCCTAACATGCTAAAAATCGATATTGTAGGTGCCCAACGTCGATATGTGCATGCATCTTCTGTACCTGTTTATATCTCAAATTCAGGCTCATAACACCCGAAAATTCGATATTTTTGGGTCCCAGAATCGATCTATACATGCCTACTTAGTGCTAGAATATTTTAAAAATATAGGCCCAAAACATGCTAAAAATCGATATTTTAGGTGTTCAAATTCGATATGTGCATGCATCTTCTGTACCCGTTTATATCGCAAATTCAGGCTCAAAACAACCGAAAATTCGATATTTTTGGGTCCCAGAAGCGATCTATACATGCCTACTTAGTGCTAGAATATTTTCAAAATATAGGCCCAAATCATGCTAAATATCGATATTTTAGGTGCACAAAGTCGATATGTGCACGCATCTTCTGTACCCGTTTATATCTTAAATTCAGTCTCAAAACAACCGAAAATTCGATATTTTTGGGTCCCAGAAGCTATCTGTACATGTCTACTCAGTGTTAGAGTATTTTTAAAATACAGGCCCAAAACATAATGAAAATCAATATTTTAGGTGCCCAAAGTCAATATGTTTATGAATCTTCTGTACCCGTTTATATCCCAAATTCAGGCTCAAAACACCCGAAAATTCGCTATTTTTGGGTCCAAGAAGCGATCTGTACATGCCTATTTAGTGCTAGAATATTTTCCAAATATAGTCCCAAGACATGCTAAAAATCGATATTGTCGGTGCCCAAATTCGATATGTGCATGCATCTTCTGTACCTGTTTATATCTCAAATTCAGGCTCAAAACACCCGAAAATTCGATATTTTTGGGTCCCTGAATCGATCTGTACATGCCTTCTCCGAGTTTGAGTATTTTCAAATTAAAGGCCTAAAACATGCTGAAAATCGATATTTAGGTGCCCAAAGTCAATATGTGCATGCATCTTCTGTACCCGTTTATATCTCAAATTCAGGCTCAAAACACACGAAAATTCGATATTTTTGGGTCCCAGAAGCGATCTCTACATGCCTACTTAGTGCTAGAATATTTTCAGAATATAGGCCCAAAAAATGCTAAATATCGATATTTTAGGTGCCCAAACTTAATATGTGTATGCATCTTCTTTACCCGTTTATATCTCAAATTCAGGCTCAAAACACTTGAAAATTCGATATTTTTGCGTCCCAAAGACGATCTGTACATGCCTACTCAGTGCTAGAATATTTTCAAAATATAGGCCCCAAACATGCTAAATATCGGTATTTTAGGTGCCCAAAGTCGATATGTGCATGCATCTTCTGTACCCGTTTATATCTCAAATTCAGGCTCAAAACAACCGAAAATTCGATATTTTTGGGTCCTAAAAGCGATCTGTACATGTCTACTCCGTGATAGAGTATTTTCAAAATACAGGGCAAAACATGGCTTAATATCGATATTTTAGGTGCCCAAAGTCGATATATGCATGCATCTTCTGTACCTGTTTATATCTCAAATTCAGTCTCAAAACAACCGAAAATTCGATATTTTTGGGCCCCAGAAGCGATCTCTACATGCCTACTTAGTGCTAGAATATTTTCAAAATATAGGCCCAAAACATGTTAAATATCGATATTTTAGGTGCCCAAAGTCGATATGTGCATGCATCTTCTGTACTCGTTTATATCTCGAATTCAGTCTCAAAACAACCGAAAATTCGATATTTTTGGGTCCCAGAAGCGATCTGTACATGCCTACTCAGTGTTAGAGTATTTTTAAAATACAGGCCCAAAACATAATGAAAATGGATATTTTAGGTGCCCAAAGTCAATATGTTTAAGAATCTTCTGTACCCCTTTATATCCCAAATTCAGGCTCAAAACACCCAAAAATTCGATATTTTGGGTCCCAGAAGCGATCTGTACATGCCTATTCAGTGCTAGAATATTTTTATAATAAAGTCCCAAAACATGCTAAAAATCGATATTGTAGGTGCCCAAAGTCGATATGTACATGCATCTTCTGTACCTGTTTATATCTCAAATTTAGGCTCAAAACACCCAAAAATTCGATATTTTAGGGTCCCAGAAGCGATCTGTACATGCCTATTCAGTGCAAGAATATTTTTAAAATATTGGCCCAAAACATGCTAAAAATCGATATTTTAGGTGTTCAAATTCGATATGTGCATGCATTTTCTGTACCCGTTTATATCCCAAATTCAGGCTCAAAACAACCGAAAATTCGATATTTTTGGGTCCCAGAAGCTATCTGTACATGTCTAGTCAGTGTTAGAGTATTTTTAAAATACAGGCCCAAACATAATGAAAATCGATATTTTAGGTGCCCAGAGTCAATATGTTTATGAATCTTCTGTACCCGTTTATATCCCAAATTCAGGCTCAAAACACCCTAAAATTCACTATTTTAGGGTCCCAGAATCGATCTGTACATGCCTTCTCTGAGTTTGAGTATTTTCAAATTACAGGCCTAAAACATGCTGAAAATCGATATTTTAGGTGCCCAAAGTCAATATGTGTATGCATCTTCTGTACCCGTTTATATCTCAAATTCTGGCTCAAAACACACGAAAATTTGATATTTTTGGGTCCCAAAGACGATCTGTACATGCCTACTCAGTGCTAGAATATTTTCAAAATATAGGCCCCAAACATGCTAAATATCGATATTTTAGGTGCCCAAAGTCGATATGTGCATGCATCTTCTGTACCCGTTTATATCTCAAATTCAGGCTCAAAACACCCGAAAATTCGATATTTTTGGGTCCTAAAAGCGATTTGTACATGTCTACTCCGTGATAGAGTATTTTCAAAATACAGGGCAAAACATGGCTTAATATCGATATTTTAGGTGCCCAAAGTCGATATATGCATGCATCTTCTGTACCTGTTTATATCTCAAATTCAGTCTCAAAACAACCGAAAATTCGATATTTTTGGGCCCCAGAAGCGATCTCTACATGCCTACTTAGTGCTAGAATATTTTCAAAGTATAGGCCCAAAACATGCTAAATATCGATATTTTAGGTGCCCAAAGTCGATATGTGCATGCATCTTCTGTACTCGTTTATATCTCAAATTCAGTCTCAAAACAACCGAAAATTCGATATTTTTGGGTCCCAGAAGCGATCTGTACATGCCTACTCAGTGTTAGAGTATTTTTAAAATACAGGCCCAAAACATAATGAAAATGGATATTTTAGGTGCCCAAAGTCAATATGTTTAAGAATCTTCTGTACCCCTTTATATCCCAAATTCAGGCTCAAAACACCCGAAAATTCGATATTTTGGGTCCCAGAAGCGATCTGTACATGCCTATTCAGTGCTAGAATATTTTAAAAATAAAGTCCCAAAACATGCTAAAAATCGATATTGTAGGTGCCCAAAGTCAATATGTACATGCATCTTCTGTACCTGTTTATATCTCAAATTTAGGCTCAAAACACCCGAAAATTCGATATTTTTGGGTCCCAGAAGCGATCTGTACATGCCTATTCAGTGCAAGAATATTTTAAAAATATAGGCCCAAAACATGCTAAAAATCGATATTTTAGGTGTTCAAATTCGATATGTGCATGCATCTTCTGTACCCGTTTATATCCCAAATTATGGCTCAAAACAACCGAAAATTCGATATTTTTGGGTCCCAGAAGCGATCTATACATGCCTACTTAGTGCTAGAATATTTTCAAAATATAGGCCCAAAACATGCTAAATATCGATATTTTAGGTGCACAAAGTCGATATGTGCATGCATCTTCTGTACCCGTTTATATCTTAAATTCAGTCTCAAAACAACCGAAAATTCGATATTTTTGGGTCCCAGAAGCTATCTGTACATGTCTACTCAGTTTTAGAGTATTTTTAAAATACAGGCCCAAAACATAATGAAAATCGATATTTTAGGTGCCCAAAGTCAATATGTTTATGAATCTTCTGTACCCGTTTATATCCCAAATTCAGGCTCAAAACACCCGAAAATTCGCTATTTTTGGGTCCCATAAGCGATCTGTACATGCCTATTTAGTGCTAGAATATTTTCCAAATATAGTCCCAAGACATGCTAAAAATCGATATTGTCGGTGCCCAAATTCGATATGTGCATGCATCTTCTGTACATGTTTATATCTCAAATTCAGGCTCAAAACACCCGAAAATTCGATATTTTTCGGTCCCAGAATCGATCTGTACATGCCTTCTCCGAGTTTGAGTATTTTAAAATTACAGGCCTAAAACATGCTGAAAATCGATATTTTAGGTGCCCAAAGTCAATATGTGTATGCATCTTCTGTACCCGTTTATATCTCAAATTCAGGTTCAAAACACACGAAAATTTGATATTTTTGGGTCCCAGAAGCGATCTCTACATGCCTACTTAGTGCTAGAATATTTTCAGAATATAGGCCCAAAAAATGCTAAATATCGATATTTTAGGTGCCCAAACTTAATATGTGTATGCATCTTCTTTACCCGTTTATATCTCCAATTCAGGCTCAAAACACTTGAAAATTCGATATTTTTGCGTCCCAAAGACGATCTGTACATGCCTACTCAGTGCTAGAATATTTTCAAAATATAGGCCCCAAACATGCTAAATATCGATATTTTAGGTGCCCAAAGTCGATATGTGCATGCATCTTCTGTACCCGTTTATATCTCAAATTCAGGCTCAAAACACCCGAAAATTCGATATTTTTGGGTCCCAAAAGCGATCTGTACATGTCTACTCTGTGATAGAGTATTTTCAAAATACAGGGCAAAACATGGCTTAATATCGATATTTTAGGTGCCCAAAGTCGATATATGCATGCATCTTCTGTACCTGTTTATATCTCAAATTCAGTCTCAAAACAACCGAAAATTCGATATTTTTGCGTCCCAAAGACGATCTGTACATGCCTACTCAATGCTAGAATATTTTCAAAATATAGTTCCAAAACATGCTAAATATCGATATTTTAGGTGCCCAAAGTCGATATGTGCATGCATCTTCTGTACTCGTTTATATCTCAAATTCAGTCTCAAAACAACCAAAAATTCGATATTTTTGGGTCCCAGAAGCGATCTGTACATGCCTACTCAGTGCTAGAATATTTTAAAAATAAAGTCCCAAAACATGCTAAAAATCGATATTGTAGGTGCCCAAAGTCGATATGTACATGCATCTTCTGTACCTGTTTATATCTCAAATTTAGGCTCAAAACACCCGAAAATTCGATATTTTTGGGTCCCAGAAGCGATCTGTACATGCCTATTCAGTGCAAGAATATTTTAAAAATATAGGCCCAAAACATGCTAAAAATCGATATTTTAGGTGTTCAAATTCGATATGTGCATGCATCTTCTGTACCCGTTTATATCCCAAATTCAGGCTCAAAACAACCGAAAATTCGATATTTTTGGGTCCCAGAAGCGATCTATACATGCCTACTTAGTGCTAGAATATTTTCAAAATATAGGCCCAAAACATGCTAAATATCGATATTTTAGGTGCACAAAGTCGATATGTGCATGCATCTTCTGTACCCGTATATATCTTAAATTCAGTCTCAAAACAACCGAAAATTCGATATTTTTGGGTCCCAGAAGCTATCTGTACATGTCTACTCAGTTTTAGAGTATTTTTAAAATACATGCCCAAAACATAATGAAAATCGATATTTTAGGTGCCCAAAGTCAATATGTTTATGAATCTTCTGTACCCGTTTATATCCCAAATTCAGGCTCAAAACACCCGAAAATTCGCTATTTTTGGGTCCCATAAGCGATCTGTACATGCCTATTTAGTGCTAGAATATTTTCCAAATATAGTCCCAAGACATGCTAAAAATCGATATTGTAGGTGCCCAAATTCGATATGTGCATGCATCTTCTGTACCTGTTTATATCTCAAATTCAGGCTAAAAACACCCGAAAATTCGATATTTTTGGGTCCCAGAATCGATCTGTACATGCCTTCTCCGAGTTTGAGTATTTTAAAATTACAGGCCTAAAACATGCTGAAAATCGATATTTTAGGTGCCCAAAGTCAATATGTGTATGCATCTTCTGTACCCGTTTATATCTCAAATTCAGGTTCAAAACACACGAAAATTTGATATTTTTGGGTCCCAGAAGCGATCTCTACATTCCTACTTAGTGCTAGAATATTTTCAGAATATAGGCCCAAAAAATGGTAAATATCGATATTTTAGGTGCCCAAACTTAATATGTGTATGCATCTTCTTTACCCGTTTATATCTCAAATTTAGGCTCAAAACACTTGAAAATTCGATATTTTTGCGTCCCAATGACGATCTGTACATGCCTACTCAGTGCTAGAATATTTTCAAAATATAGGCCCCAAACATGCTAAATATCGATATTTTAGGTGCCCAAAGTCGATATGTGCATGCATCTTCTGTACCCGTTTATATCTCAAATTCAGGCTCAAAACACACGAAAATTCGATATTTTTGGGTCCCAGAAGCGATCTCTACATGCCTACTTAGTGCTAGAATATTTTCAGAATATAGGCCCAAAAAATGCTAAATATCGATATTTTAGGTGCCCAAACTTAATATGTGTATGCATCTTCTGTACTCGTTTATATCTCAAATTCAGTCTCAAAACAACCGAAAATTCGATATTTTGGGTCCCAGAAGCGATCTGTACATGCCTATTCAGTGCTAGAATATTTTAAAAATAAAGTCCCAAAACATGCTAAAAATCGATATTGTAGGTGCCCAAAGTCGATATGTACATGCATCTTCTGTACCTGTTTATATCTCAAATTTAGGCTCAAAACACCCGAAAATTCGATATTTTTGGGTCCCAGAAGTGATCTGTACATGCCTATTCAGTGCAAGAATATTTTAAAAATATAGGCCCAAAACATGCTAAAAATCGATATTTTAGGTGTTCAAATTCGATATGTGCATGCATCTTCTGTACCCGTTTATATCCCAAATTCAGGCTCAAAACAACCGAAAATTCGATATTTTTGGGTCCCAGAAGCGATCTATACATGCCTACTTAGTGCTAGAATATTTTCAGAATATAGGCCCAAAACATGCTAAATATCGATATTTTAGGTGCACAAAGTCGATATGTGCATGCATCTTCTGTACCCGTTTATATCTTAAATTCAGTCTCAAAACAACCGAAAATTCTATATTTTTGGGTCCCAGAAGCTATCTGTACATGTCTACACAGTGTTAGAGTATTTTTAAAATACAGGCCCAAAACATAATGAAAATCGATATTTTAGGTGCCCAAAGTCAATATGTTTATGAATCTTCTGTACCCGTTTATATCCCAAATTCAGGCTCAAAACACCCGAAAATTCGCTATTTTTGGGTCCCAGAAGCGATCTGTACATGCCTATTTAGTGCTAGAATATTTTCCAAATATAGTCCCAAGACATGCTAAAAATCGATATTGTAGGTGCCCAAATTCGATATGTGCATGCATCTTCTGTGCCTGTTTATATCTCAAATTCAATCTCAAAACACCCGAAAATTCGATAATTTTGGGTCCCAGAATCGATCTGTACATGCCTTCTCCGAGTTTGAGTATTTTCAAATTACAGGCCTAAAACATGCTGAAAATCGATATTTTAGGTGCCCAAAGTCAATATGTGGATGCATCTTCTGTACCCGTTTATATCTCAAATTCAGGTTCAAAACACACGAAAATTTGATATTTTTGGGTCCCAGAAGCGATCTCTACATGCCTACTTAGTGCTAGAATATTTTCAGAATATAGGCCCAAAAAATGCTAAATATCGATATTTTAGGTGCCCAAACTTAATATGTGTATGCATCTTCTTTACCCGTTTATATATCAAATTCAGGCTCAAAACACTTGAAAATTCGATATTTTTGCGTCCCAAAGACGATCTGTACATGCCTACTCAGTGCTAGAATATTTTCAAAATATAGGCAACAAACATTCTAAATATCGATATTTTAGGTGCCCAAAGTCAATATGTGCATGCATCTTCTGTACCCGTTTATATCTCAAATTCAGGCTCAAAACACCCGAAAATTCGATATTTTTGGGTCCCAAAAGCGATCTGTACATGTCTACTCCGTGATAGAGTATTTTCAAAATACAGGGCAAAACATGGCTTAATATCGATATTTTAGGTGCCCAAAGTCGATATATGCATGCATCTTCTGTACCTGTTTATATCTCAAATTCAGTCTCAAAACAACCGAAAATTCGATATTTTTGCGTCCCAAAGACGATCTGTACATGCCTACTTAGTGCTAGAATATTTTCAAAATATAGGCCCAAAACATGCTAAATATCGATATTTTAGGTGCCCAAACTTAATATGTGTATGCATCTTCTTTACCCGTTTATATATCAAATTCTGGCTCAAAACACTTGAAAATTCGATATTTTTGCGTCCCAAAGACGATCTGTACATGCCTACTCAGTGCTAGAATATTTTCAAAATATAGGCAACAAACATTCTAAATATCGATATTTTAGGTGCCCAAAGTCGATATGTGCATGCATCTTCTGTACTCGTTTATATCTCAAATTCAGTCTCAAAACAACCGAAAATTCGATATTTTTGGGTCCCAGAAGCGATCTGTACATGCCTACTCAGTGTTAGAGTATTTTTAAAATACAGGCCCAAAACATAATGAAAATGGATATTTTAGGTGCCCAAAGTCAATATGTTTAAGAATCTTCTGTACCCCTTTATATCCCAAATTCAGGCTCAAAACACCCGAAAATTCGATATTTTGGGTCCCAGAAGCGATCTGTACATGCCTATTCAGTGCTAGAATATTTTAAAAATAAAGTCCCAAAACATGCTAAAAATCGATATTGTAGGTGCCCAAAGTCGATATGTACATGCATCTTCTGTACCTGTTTATATCTCAAATTTAGGCTCAAAACACCCGAAAATTCGATATTTTTGGGTCCCAGAAGCGATCTGTACATGCCTATTCAGTGCAAGAATATTTTAAAAATATAGGCCCAAAACATGCTAAAAATCGATATTTTAGGTGTTCAAATTCGATATGTGCATGCATCTTCTGTACCCATTTATATCCCAAATTCAGGCTCAAAACAACCGAAAATTCGATATTTTTGGGTCCCAGAAGCGATCTATACATGCCTACTTAGTGCTAGAATATTTTCAAAATATAGGCCCAAAACATGCTAAATATCGATATTTTAGGTGCACAAAGTCGATATGTGCATGCATCTTCTGTACCCGTTTATATCTCAAATTCAGTCTCAAAACAACCGAAAATTCGATATTTTTGGGTCCCAGAAGCTATCTGTACATGTCTACTCAGTGTTAGAGTATTTTTAAAATACATGCCCAAAACATAATGAAAATCGATATTTTAGGTGCCCAAAGTCAATATGTTTATGAATCTTCTGTACCCGTTTATATCCCAAATTCAGGCTCAAAACACCCGAAAATTCGCTATTTTTGGGTCCCATAAGCGATCTGTACATGCCTATTTAGTGCTAGAATATTTTCCAAATATAGTCCCAAGACATGCTAAAAATCGATATTGTAGGTGCCCAAATTCGATATGTGCATGCATCTTCTGTACCTGTTTATATCTCAAATTCAGGCTCAAAACACCCGAAAATTCGATAATTTTGGGTCCCAGAATCGATCTGTACATGCCTTCTCCGAGTTTGAGTATTTTCAAATTACAGGCCTAAAACATGCTGAAAATCGATATTTTAGGTGCCCAAAGTCAATATGTGTATGCATCTTCTGTACCCGTTTATATCTCAAATTCAGGCTCAAAACACACGAAAATTTGATATTTTTGCGTCCCAAAGACGATCTGTACATGCCTACTCAGTGCTAGAATATTTTCAAAAGATAGGCCCCAAACATGCTAAATATCGATATTTTAGGTGCCCAAAGTCGATATGTGCATGCATCTTCTGTACCCGTTTATATCTCAAATTCAGGCTCAAAACACACGAAAATTCGATATTTTTGGGTCCCAGAAGCGATCTCTACATGCCTACTTAGTGCTAGAATATTTTCAGAATATAGGCCCAAAAAATGCTAAATATCGATATTTTAGGTGCCCAAACTTAATATGTGTATGCATCTTCTGTACTCGTTTATATCTCAAATTCAGTCTCAAAACAACCGAAAATTAGATATTTTAGGGTCCCAGAAGCGATCTGTACATGCCTACTCAGTGTTTGAGTATTTTTAAAATACAGGCCCAAAACATAATGAAAATGGATATTTTAGGTGCCCAAAGTCAATATGTTTAAGAATCTTCTGTACCCCTTTATATCCCAAATTCAGGCTCAAAACACCCGAAAATTCGATATTTTGGGTCCCAGAAGCGATCTGTACATGCCTATTAAGTGCTAGAATATTTTAAAAATAAAGTCCCAAAACATGCTAAAAATCGATATTGTAGGTGCCCAAAGTCGATATGTACATGCATCTTCTGTACCTGTTTATATCTCAAATTTAGGCTCAAAACACCCGAAAATTCGATATTTTTGGGTCCCAGAAGCGATCTGTACATACCTATTCAGTGCAAGAATATTTTAAAAATATAGGCCCAAAACATGCTAAAAATCGATATTTTAGGTGTTCAAATTCGATATGTGCATGCATCTTCTGTACCCGTTTATATCCCAAATTCAGGCTCAAAACAACCGAAAATTCGATATGTTTGGGTCCCAGAAGCGATCTATACATGCCTACTTAGTGCTAGAATATTTTCAAAATATAGGCCCAAAACATGCTAAATATCGATATTTTAGGTGCACAAAGTCGATATGTGCATGCATCTTCTGTACCCGTTTATATCTTAAATTCAGTCTCAAAACAACCGAAAATTCTACATTTTTGGGTCCCAGAAGCTATCTGTACATGTCTACTCAGTGTTAGAGTATTTTTAAAATACATGCCCAAAACATAATGAAAATCGATATTTTAGGTGCCCAAAGTCAATATGTTTATGAATCTTCTGTACCCGTTTATATCCCAAATTCAGGCTCAAAACACCCGAAAATTCGCTATTTTTGGGTCCCATAAGCGATCTGTACATGCCTATTTAGTGCTAGAATATTTTCCAAATATAGTCTCAAGACATGCTAAAAATCGATATTGTAGGTGCCCAAATTCGATATGTGCATGCATCTTCTGTACCTGTTTATATCTCAAATTCAGGCTCAAAACACCCGAAAATTCGATAATTTTGGGTCCCAGAATCAATCTGTACATGCCTTGTCCGAGTTTGAGTATTTTCAAATTACAGGCCTAAAACATGCTGAAAATCGATATTTTAGGTGCCCAAAGTCAATATGTGTATGTATCTTCTGTACCCGTTTATATCTCAAATTCAGGCTCAAAACACACGAAAATTTGATATTTTTGGGTCCCAGAAGCGATCTCTACATGCCTACTTAGTGCTAGAATATTTTCAGAATATAGGCCCAAAAAATGCTAAATATCGATATTTTAGGTGCCCAAACTTAATATGTGTATGCATCTTCTTTACCCGTTTATATCTCCAATTCAGGCTCAAAACACTTGAAAATTCGATATTTTTGCGTCCCAAAGACGATCTGTACATGCCTACTCAGTGTTAGAATATTTTCAAAATATAGGCCCCAAACATGCTAAATATCGATATTTTAGGTGCCCAAAGTCGATATGTGCATGCATCTTCTGTACCCGTTTATATCTCAAATTCAGGCTCAAAACACCCGAAAATTCGATATTTTTGGGTCCCAAAAGCGATCTGTACATGTCTACTCCGTGATAGAGTATTTTCAAAATACAGGGCAAAACATGGCTTAATATCGATATTTTAGGTGCCCAAAGTCGATATATGCATGCATCTTCTGTACCTGTTTATATCTCAAATTCAGTCTCAAAACAGCCGAAAATTCGATATTTTTGCGTCCCAAAGACGATCTGTACATGCCTACTTAGTGCTAGAATATTTTCAGAATATAGGCCCAAAACATGCTAAATATCGATATTTTAGGTGCCCAAAGTCGATATGTGCATGCATCTTCTGTACTCGTTTATATCTCAAATTCAGTCTCAAAACAACCGAAAATTCGATATTTTTGGGTCCCAGAAGCGATCTGTACATGCCTACTCAGTGTTAGAGTATTTTTAAAATACAGGCCCAAAACATAATGAAAATCGATATTTTATGTGCCCAAAGTCAATATGTTTATGAATCTTCTGTACCCGTTTATATCCCAAATTCAGGCTCAAAACACCCGAAAATTCGCTATTTTTGGGTCCCAGAAGCGATCTGTACATGCCTATTTAGTGCTAGAATATTTTCCAAATATAGTCCCAAGACATGCTAAAAATCGATATTGTAGGTGCCCAAATTCGATATGTGCATGTATCTTCTGTACCTGTTTATATATCAAATTCAGGCTCAAAACACCCGAAAATTCGATATTTTTGGGTCCCAGAATCGATCTGTACATGCCTTCTCCGAGTTTGAGTATTTTCAAATTACAGGCCTAAAACATGCAGAAAATCGATATTTTAGGTGCCCAAAGTCAATATGTGTATGCATCTTCTGTAACCGTTTATATCTCAAATTCAGGCTCAAAACACACGAAAATTTGATATTTTTGGGTCCCAGAAGCGATCTCTACATGCCTACTTAGTGCTAGAATATTTTCAGAATATAGGCCCAAAAAATGCTAAATATCGATATTTTAGGTGCCCAAACTTAATATGTGTATGCATCTTCTTTACCCGTTTATATCTCCATTTCAGGCTCAAAACACTTGAAAATTCGATATTTTTGCGTCCCAAAGACGATCTGTACATGCCTACTAAGTGCTAGAATATTTTCAAAATATAGGCCCAAAACATGCTAAATATCGATATTTTAGGTGCCCAAAGTCGATATGTGCATGCATCTTCTGTACCCGTTTATATCTCAAATTCAGGCTCAAAATACCCGAAAATTCGATATTTTTGGGTCCCAAAAGCGATCTGTACATGTCTACTCTGTGATAGAGTATTTTCAAAATACAGGGCAAAACATGGCTTAATATCGATATTTTAGGTGCCCAAAGTCGATATATGCATGCATCTTCTGTACCTGTTTATATCTCAAATTCAGTCTCAAAACAACCGAAAATTCGATATTTTTGGGCCCCAGAAGCGATCTCTACATGCCTACTTAGTGCTAGAATATTTTCAAAATATAGGCCCAAAACATGCTAAATATCGATATTTTAGGTGCCCAAAGTCGATATGTGCATGCATCTTCTGTACTCGTTTATATCTCAAATTCAGTCTCAGAACAACCGAAAATTCGATATTTTTGGGTCCCAGAAGCAATCTGTACATGCCTACTCAGTGTTAGAGTATTTTTAAAATACAGGCCCAAAACATAATGAAAATGGATATTTTAGGTGCCCAAAGTCAATATGTTTAAGAATCTTCTGTACCCCTTTATATCCCAAGTTCAGGCTCAAAACACCCGAAAATTCGATATTTTGGGTCCCAGAAGCGATCTGTACATGCCTATTCAGTGCTAGAATATTTTAAAAATAAAGTCCCAAAACATGCTAAAAATCGATATTGTAGGTGCCCAAAGTCGATATGTACATGCATCTTCTGTACCTGTTTATATCTCAAATTTAGGCTCAAAACACATGAAAATTCGATATTTTTGGGTCCCAGAAGCGATCTGTACATGCCTATTCAGTGCTAGAATATTTTAAAAATAAAGTCCCAAAACATGCTAAAAATCGATATTGTAGGTGCCCAAAGTCGATATATACAAGCATCTTCTGTACCTGTTTATATCTCAAATTCAGTCTCAAAACAACCGAAAATTCGATATTTTTGGGTCCCAGCAGCGATCTATACATGCCTACTTAGTGCTAGAATATTTTCAAAATATAGGCCCAAAACATGCTAAATATCGATATTTTAGGTGCACAAAGTCGATATGTGCATGCATCTTCGGTACCCGTTTATATCTCAAATTCAGTCTCAAAACAACCGAAAATTCGATATTTTTGGGTTCCAGAAGCGATCTGTACATGTCTACTCAGTGTTAGAGTATTTTTAAAATACAGGCCCAAAACATAATAAAAATCGATATTTTATGTGCCCAAAGTCAATATGTTTATGAATCTTTTGTACCCGTTTATATCCCAAATTCAGGCCCAAAACACCCGAAAATTCGCTATTTTTGGGTCCCTGAAGCGATCTGTACATGCCTATTTAGTGCTAGAATATTTTCCAAATATAGTCCCAAGACATGCTAAAAATCGATATTGTAGGTGCCCAAATTCGATATGTACATCCATCTTCTGCACCTGTTTATATCTCAAATTCAGGCTCAAAACACTTGAAAATTCGATATTTTTGCGTCACAACGACGATCTGTACATGCCTACTCAGTGCTAGAATATTTTCAAAATATAGGCCGCAAACATGCTAAGTATCGATATTTTAGGTGCCCAAAGTCGATATGTGCATGCATCTTCTGTACCCGTTTATATCTCAAATTCAGGCTCAAAACACCCGAAAATTCGATATTTTTGGGTCCCAAAAGCGATCTGTACATGTCTACTCCGTGATAGAGTATTTTCAAAATACAGGGCAAAACATGGCTTAATATCGATATTTTAGGTGCCCAAAGTCGATATACGCATGCATCTTCTGTACCTGTTTATATCTCAAATTCAGTCTCAAAGCAACCGAAAATTCTATATTTTTGGGTCCCAGAAGCGATCTCTACATGCCTACTTAGTGCTAGAATATTTTCAAAATATAGGCCCAAAACATGCTAAATATCGATATTTTAGGTGCCCAAAGTCGATATGTGCATGCATCTTCTGTACCTGTTTATATCTCAAATTCAGTCTCAAAACAACCGAAAATTCGATATTTTTGGGTCCCAGAAGCGATCTGTACATGCCTACTCAGTGTTAGAGTATTTTTAAAATACAGGCCCAAAACATAATGAAAATGGATATTTTAGGTGCCCAAAGTCAATATGTTTAAGAAACTTCTGTACCCGTTTATATCCCAAATTCAGGCTCAAAACACCCGAAAATTCGATATTTTGGGTCCCAGAAGCGATCTGTACATGCCTATTCAGTGCTAGAATATTTTAAAAATAAAGTCCCAAAACATGCTAAAAATCGATATTGTAGGTGCCTAAAGTCGATATGTACATGCATCTTCTGTACCTGTTTATATCTCAAATTCAGGCTCAAAACACCCGAAAATTCGATATTTTTGGGTCCCAGAATCGATCTGTACATGCCTACTCCGTGTCAGAGTATTTTCAAATTACAGGCCCAAAACATGCTGAAAATCCATATTTTAGGTGCCCAAAGTCAATAGGTGTATGCATCTTCTGTACCCGTTTATATCTCAAATTCAGGCTAAAAACACCCAAAAAATTCGATATTTTTGGGTCCCAAAATCAATCTGTACATGCCTACTCCGTGTTAGAGTATTTTCAAAATACAGGCCCATAACGTGCTGAAAATCGATATTTTAGGTGCCCAAAGTAAATATGTGTATGCATCTTCTGTACCCGTTTATATTTCAAATTCAGGCTCAAAACCCCCGAAAATTCGATATTTTGGGTCCCAGAAGCGATCTCTACATGCTTACTTAGTGCTAGAATATTTTCAAAATATAGGCCCAAAACATGCTAAATATCGATATTATAGGTGCCCAAAGTCGATATGTGCATGGATCTTCTGTACCCGTTTATATCCCAAATTCAGTCTCAAAACAACCGAAAATTCGATATTTTTGGGTCCAAGAAGCGATCTGTACATGCTTACTCAGTGTTAGAGTATTTTCAAAATACAGGCCCAAAACAAAATGAAAATCGATCATTTAGGTGCCCAAAGTCAATATGTTTATGAATCTTCTGTACCCGTTTATATTCCAAATTCAGGCTCAAAACACCCAAAAATTCGATATTTTTGGGTCCCAGAAGCGATCTGTACATACCTATTCAGTGCTAGAATATTTTAAAAATATAGTCCCAAAACATCCTAAAAATCGATATTGTAGGTGCCCAAAGTCGATATGTGCATGCATCTTCTGTACCTGTTTATATCTCAACTTCAGGCTATAAAACACCCGAAAATTCGATATTTTTGGGTCCCAGAATCGATCTGTACATGCCTACTCCGAGTTAGAGTATTTTCAAATTACAGGCCCAAAACATGCTGAAAATCGATATTTTAGGTGCCCAAAGTCAATATGTGTATGCATCTTTTGTACCCGTTTATATCTCAAATTCAGGATCAAAACACACGAAAATTCGATATTTTTGGGTCCCAGAAGCGATCTCTACATGCCTACTCAGTGCTAGAATATTTTCTGAATATAGGCCCAAAGAATGCTAAATATCGATATTTTAGGTGCTCAAACTTAATATGTGTAAGCATCTTCTTTACCCGTTTATATCTCAAATTCAGGCTCAAAACACTTGAAAATTCGATATTTTTGCGTCCCAAAGACGATCTGTACATGCCTACTCAGTGCTAGAATATTTTCCAAATATAGGCACCAAACATGCTAAATATCGATATTTTAGGTGCCCAAAGTCGATATGTGCATGCATCTTCTGTACCCGTTTATATCTCAAATTCAGGCTCAAAACACCCGAAAATTCGATATTTTTGGGTCCCAAAAGCGATCTGTACATGTCTACTCCGTGATAGAGTATTTTCAAAATACAGGGCAAAACATGGCTTAATATCGATATTTTAGGTGCCCAAAGTCGATATATGCATGCATCTTCTGTACCTGTTTATATCTCAAATTCAGTCTCAAAACAATCGAAAATTCGATATTTTTGGGTCCAAGAAGCGATCTGTACATGCCAACTCAGTGTTAGAGTATTTTTAAAATACAGGCCCAAAACATAATGAAAATGGATATTTTAGGTGCCCAAAGTCAATATGTTTAAGAATCTTCTTTACCCGTTTATATCCCAAATTCAGGCTCAAAACACCCGAAAATTCGATATTTTGGGTCCCAGAAGCGATTTGTACATGCCTATTCAGTGCTAGAATATTTTAAAAATAAAGTCCCAAAACATGCTGAAAATCGATATTGTAGGTGCCCAAAGTCGATATGTACATGCATCTTCTGTACCTGTTTATATCTCAAATTCAGGCTCAAAACACCCGAAAATTCGATATTTTGGGTCCCAGGAGCGATCTCTACATGCCTACTAAGTGCTAAAATATTTTTAAAATATAGGCCCAAAACATGCTAAATATCGATATTTTAGGTGCCCAAAGTCGATATGTGCATGGATCTTCTGTACCCGTTTATATCCCAAATTCAGTCTGAAAACAACCGAAAATTCGATATTTTTGGGTCCCAAAAGCGATCTGTACATGCCTACTCAGTGTTAGAGTATTTTCAAAATACAGGCCCAAAACATAATAAAAATCGATATTTTAGGTGCCCAAAGTCAATATGTTTATGAATCTTCTGTACCCGTTTATATTCCAAATTCAGGCTCAAAACACCCGAAAATTCGATATTTTTGGGTCCCAGAAGCGATCTGTAAATACCTATTCAGTGCTAGAATATTTTCAAAATGTAGTCCCAAAACATGCTAAAAATCGATATTGTATGTGCCCAAAGTCGATATGTGCATGCATCTTCTGTACCTGTTTATATCTCAAATTCAGGCTCAAAACACCCGAAAATTCGATATTTTTGGGTCCCAGAATCGATCTGTACATGCCTACTCAGAGTTAGAGAATTTTCAAATTACAGGCCCAAAACATGCTGAAAATTGATATTTTAGATGCCCAAAGTCAATATGTGTATGCATCTTCTGTACCCGTTTATATCTCAAATTCAGGCTCAAAACACACGAAAATTCGATATCTTTGGGTCCCAGAAGCGATCTCTACATGCCTACTTAGTGCTAGAATATTTTCAGAATATAGGCCCAAAAAATGCTAAATATCGATATTTTAGGTGCTCAAACTTAATATGTGTATGCATCTTCTTTACCCGTTTATATCTCAAATTCAGGCTCAAACCACTTGAAAATTCTATATTTTTGGGTCCCAAAGACGATCTGTACATGCCTACTCAGTGCTAGAATATTTTCCAAATATAGGCCCCAAACATGCTAAATATCGATATTTTAGGGGCCCAAAATCGAAATATGAATGCATCTTTTGTACCCGTTTATATCTCAAATTCAGGCTCAAATCACCCGAAAATTCGATATTTTTGGGTCCCAAAAGCGATCTGTACATGCCTACTCCGTGATAGAGTATTTTCAAATTACAGGGCAAAACATGGCTTAATATCGATATTTTAGGTGCCCAAAGTCGACATATGCATGCATCTTCTGTACCTGTTTATATCTCAAATTCAGTCTCAAAACAACCGAAAATTCGATATTTTTGGGTCCCAGAAGCGATCTCTACATGCCTACTAAGTGCTAGAATGTTTTCAAAATATAGGCCCAAAACATGCTAAATATCGATATTTTAGGTGCCCAAAGTCGATATGTGCATGCATCTTCTGTACCCGTTTATATCTCAAATTCAGTCTCAAAACAACCGAAAAATCGATATTTTTGGGTCCCAGAAGCGATCTGTACATGCCTACTCAGTGTTAGAGTATTTTCAAATTACAGGCCCAAAACATAATGAAAATGGATATTTTAGGTGCCCAGAGTCAATATGTTTAAGAATCTTCTGTACCCGTTTATATCCCAAATTCAGGCTCAAAACACCCGAAAATTCGCTATTTTTGGGTCCCAGAAGCGATCTGTACATGCCTATTCAGTGCTAGAATATTTTAAAAATAAAGTCCCTAACATGCTAAAAATCGATATTGTAGGTGCCCAAAGTCGATATGTGCATGCATCTTCTGTACCTGTTTATATCTAAAATTCAGGCTCAAAACACCCGAAAATTCGATATTTTTGGGTCCCAGAATCGATCTATACATGCCTACTTAGTGCTAGAATATTTTCAAAATATAGGCCCAAAACATGCTAAAAATCGATATTTTAGGTGTTCAAATTCGATATGTGAATGCATCTTCTGTACCCGTTTATATCCCAAATTCAGGCTCAAAACAACCGAAAATTCGATATTTTTGGGTCCCAGAAGCGATCTGTTCATGCCTACTCCGTGTTAGAGTATTTTCAAAATACAGGCCCAAAACATAATGAAAATCGATATTTTAGTTGCCCAAAGTCAATATATGCATGCATCTTCTGTACTCGTTTATATATCAAATTCAGGCTCAAAACACCCGAAAATTCGATAATTTTGGGTCCCAGAAATGATCTGTACATGCCTACTCCGTGTTAGAGTATTTTTAAAAATACAGACAAAAAACATAATAAAAATCGATATTTTAGTTGCCCAAAGTCAATATGTGTATGATTCTTCTGTACCCGTTTATATCTCAAATTCAGGCTCAAAACACCGGAAAATTCGATATTTTTGGGTCCCAGAAGTGATCTGTACATGCCTACTCAGTGTTAGAGTATTTTTAAAATACAGGCCCAAAACATAATGAAAATGGATATTTTAGGTGCCCAGAGTCAATATGTTTAAGAATCTTCTGTACCCGTTTATATCCCAAATTCAGGCTCAAAACACCCAAAAATTCGATATTTTTGGGTCCCAAAAGCGATCTGTACATGCCTATTCAGTGCTAGAATATTTTAAAAATAAAGTATCTAACATGCTAAAAATCGATATTGTAGGTGCCCAAAGTCAATATGTGCATGCATCTTCTGTACCTGTTTATATCTCAAATTCAGGCTCAAAACACCCGAAAATTCGATATTTTTGGGTCCCAGAATCGATCTATACATGCCTACTTAGTGCTAGAATATTTTAAAAATATAGGCCCAAAACATGCTAAAAATCGATATTTTAGGTGTTCAAATTCGATATGTGCATGCATCTTCTGTACCCGTTTATATCTTAAATTCAGTCTCAAAACAACCGAAAACTCGATATTTTTGGGTCCCAGAAGCTATCTGTACATGTCTACTTAGTGTTAGAGTATTTTTAAAATACAGGCCCAAAACATAATGAAAATCGATATTTAGGTGCCCAAAGTCAATATGTTTATGAATCTTCTGTACCCGTTTATATCCCAAATTCAGGCTCAAAACACCCGAAAATTCGCTATTTTTGGGTCCCAGAAGCGATTTGTACATGCCTATTTAGTGCTAGAATATTTTCCAAATATAGTCCCAAGACATGCTAAAAATCGATATTGTAGGTGCCCAAATTCGATATGTGCATGCGTCTTCTGTACCTGTTTATATCTCAAATTCAGGCTCAAAACACCCGAAAATTCTATATTTTTGGGTCCCAGAATTGATCTGTACATGCCTTCTCCGAGTTTGAGTATTTTCAAATTACAGGCCTGAAACATGCTGAAAATTGATATTTTAGGTGCCCAAAGTCAATATGTGTATGCATCTTCTGTACCCGTTTATATCTCAAATTCAGGGTCAAAACACACGAAAATTCGATATTTTTGGGTCCCAGAAGCGATCTCTACATGCCTACTTAGTGCTAGAATATTTTCAGAATATAGGCCCAAAAAATGCTAAATATCGATATTTTAGGTGCCCAAACTTAATATGTGTATGCATCTTCTTTACCCGTTTATATCTCCAATTCAGGCTCAAAACACTTGAAAATTTGATATTTTTGCGTCCCAAAGACGATCTGTACATACCTACTCAGTGCTAGAATATTTTCAAAATATAGGCCCCAAACATGCTAAATATCGATATTTTATGTGCCCAAAGTCGATATGTGCATGCATCTTCTGTACCCGTTTATATCTCAAATTCAGGCTCAAAACACCCGAAAATTCGATATTTTTGGGTCCCAAAAGCGATCTGTACATGTCTACTCCGTGATAGAGTATTTTCAAAATACAGGGCAAAACATGGCTTAATATCGATATTTTAGGTGCCCAAAGTCGATATTTGCATGCATCTTCTGTACCTGTTTATATCTCAAATTCAGTCTCAAAACAACCGAAAATTCGATATTTTTGGGTCCCAGAAGCGATCTGTACATGCCTACTTAGTGCTAGAATATTTTCAAAATATAGGCCCAAAACATGCTAAATATCGATATTTTAGGTGCCCAAAGTCGATATGTGCATGCATCTTCTGTACCTGTTTATATCTCAAATTCAGTCTCAAAACAACCGAAAATACAATATTTTTGGGTCCCAGAAGCGATCTGTACATGCCTACTCAGTGATAGAGTATTTTTAAAATACAGGCCCAAAACATAATGAAAATGGATATTTTAGGTGCCCAAAGTCAATATGTTTAAGAATCTTCTATACCCGTTTATATCCCAAATTCAGGCTCAAAACACCCGAAAATTCGATATTTTGGGTCCCAGAAGCGATCTGTACATGCCTATTCTGTGCTAGAATATTTTAAAAATAAAGTCCCAAAACATGCTAAAAATCGATATTGTAGGTGCCTAAAGTCGATATGTACATGCATCTTCTGTACCTGTTTATATCTCAAATTCAGGCTCAAAACACCCGAAAATTCGATATTTTTGGGTCCCAGAATCGATCTGTACATGCCTACTCCGTGTTAGAGTATTTTCAAATTAGAGGCCCAAAACATGCTGAAAATCGATATTTTAGGTGCCCAAAGTCAATAGGTGTATTCATCTTCTGTACCCGTTTATATCTCAAATTCAGGCTCAAAACACCCAAAAATTCGATATTTTTGGGTCCCAGAATCAATCTGTACATGCCTACTCCGTGTTAGAGTATTTTCAAATTACAGGCCCAAAACGTGTTGAAAATCGATATTTTAGGTGCCCAAAGTCAATATGTGTATGCATCTTCTGTACCCGTTTATATCTCAAATTCAGGCTCAAAACACCCGAAAATTCGATATTTTGGGTCCCAGAAGCGATCTCTACATGCTTACTTAGTGCTAGAATATTTTAAAAATATAGGCCCAAAACATGCTAAATATCGATATTTTAGGTGCCCAAAGTCGATATGTGCATGGATCTTCTGTACCCGTTTATATCTCAAATTCAGTCTCAAAACAACCGAAAATTCGATATTTTTGGGTCCCAGAAGCGATCTGTACATGCCTACTCAGTGTTAGAGTATTTTGAAAATACAGGCCCAAAACATGCTGAAAATCGATATTTTAGGTGCCCAAAGTCAATATGTGTATGCATCTTCTGTACCCGTTTATATCTCAAAGTCAGGCTCAAAACACACGAAAATTCGTTATTTTTGGGTCCCAGAAGCGATCTCTATCTCCGATCATCTACTAGGTAGGCAACAAGTGCTAGAATATTTTCAGAATATAGGCCCAAAGAATACTAAATATCGATATTTTAGGTGCTCAAACTTAATATGTGTAAGCATCTTCTTTACCCGTTTATATCTCAAATTCAGGCTCAAAACACTTGAAAATTCGATATTTTTGCGTCCCAAAGACGATCTTTACATGACTACTCAGTGCTAGAATATTTTCAAAATATAGGCCCCAAACATGCTAAATATCGATATTTTAGGTGCCCAAAGTCGATATGTGCATGCATCTTCTGTACCCGTTTATATCTCAAATTCAGGCTCAAAACACACGAAAATTCGATGTTTTTGGGTCCCAAAAGCGATCTGTACATGTCTACTCCGTGATAGAGTATTTTCAAAATACAGGGCAAAACATGGCTTAATATCGATATTTTAAGTCCCCAAAGTCGATATATGCATGCATCTTCTGTACTCGTTTATATCTCAAATTCAGTCTCAAAACAACCGAAAATTCGATATATTTGGGTCCCAGAAGCGATCTGTACATGCCTACTCCGTGTTAGAGTATTTTTAAAAATACAGACAAAAAACATAATAAAAATCGATATTTTAGTTGCCCAAAGTCAATATGTGTATGATTCTTCTGTACTCGTTTATATCTCAAATTCAGGCTCAAAACACCCGAAAATTCGATATTTTTGGGTCCCAGAATCGATCTGTACATGCCTACTCCGTGTTAGAGTATTTTCAAATTACAGGCCCAAAACATGCTGAAAATCGATATTTTAGGTGCCCAAAGTCAATAGGTGTATTCATCTTCTGTACCCGTTTATATCTCAAATTCAGGCTCAAAACACCCAAAAATTCGATATTTTTGGGTCCCAGAATCAATCTGTACATGCCTACTCCGTGTTAGAGTATTTTCAAATTACAGGCCCAAAACGTGTTGAAAATCGATATTTTAGGTGCCAAAAGTCAATATGTGTATGCATCTTCTGTACCCGTTTATATCTCAAATTCAGGCTCAAAACACCCGAAAATTCGATATTTTGGGTCCCAGAAGCGATCTCTACATGCTTACTTAATGCTAGAATATTTTAAAAATATAGGCCCAAAACATGCTAAATATCGATATTTTAGGTGCCCAAAGTCGATATGTGCATGGATCTTCTGTACCCGTTTATATCTCAAATTCAGTCTCAAAACAACCGAAAATTCGATATTTTTGGGTCCCAGAAGCGATCTGTACATGCCTACTCAGTGTTAGAGTATTTTGAAAATACAGGCCCAAAACATGCTGAAAATCGATATTTTAGGTGCCCAAAGTCAATATGTGTATGCATCTTCTGTACCCGTTTATATCTCAAAGTCAGGCTCAAAACACACGAAAATTCGATATTTTTGGGTCCCAGAAGCGATCTCTATCTCCGATCATCTACTAGGTAGGCAACAAGTGCTAGAATATTTTCAGAATATAGGCCCAAAGAATACTAAATATCGATATTTTAGGTGCTCAAACTTAATATGTGTAAGCATCTTCTTTACCCGTTTATATCTCAAATTCAGGCTTAAAACACTTGAAAATTCGATATTTTTGCGTCCCAAAGACGATCTTTACATGACTACTCAGTGCTAGAATATTTTCAAAATATAGGCCCCAAACATGCTAAATATCGATATTTTAGGTGCCCAAAGTCGATATGTGCATGCATCTTCTGTACCCGTTTATATCTCAAATTCAGGCTCAAAACACACGAAAATTCGATATTTTTGGGTCCCAAAAGCGATCTGTACATGTCTACTCCGTGATAGAGTATTTTCAAAATACAGGGCAAAACATGGCTTAATATCGATATTTTAAGTCCCCAAAGTCGATATATGCATGCATCTTCTGTACCTGTTTATATCTCAAATTCAGTCTCAAAACAACCGAAAATTCGATATTTTTGGGTATTAGAATCGATCTCTACATGCCTACTTAGTGCTAGAATATTTTCAAAATATAGGCCCGAAACATGCTAAATATCGATATTTTAGGTGCCCAAAGTCGATATGTGCATGCATCTTCTGTACTCGTTTATATCTCAAATTCAATCTCAAAACAACCGAAAATTCGATATATTTGGGTCCCAGAAGCGATCTGTACATGCCTACTCCGTGTTAGAGTATTTTTAAAAATACAGACAAAAAACATAATAAAAATCGATATTTTAGTTGCCCAAAGTCAATATGTGTATGATTCTTCTGTACTCGTTTATATCTCAAATTCAGGCTCAAAACACCGGAAAATTCGATATTTTTGGGTCCCAGAAGTGATCTGTACATGCCTACTCAGTGTTAGAGTATTTTTAAAATACAGGCCCAAAACATAATGAAAATGGATATTTTAGGTGCCCAATGTCAATATGTTTAAGAATCTTCTGTACCCGTTTATATCCCAAATTCAGGCTCAAAACACCCGAAAAATCGATATTTTGGGTCCCAGAAGCGATCTGTACATGCCTATTCAGTGCTAGAATATTTTAAAAATAAAGTCCCAAAACATGCTAAAAATCGATATTGTAGGTGCCCAAAGTCGATATGTACATGCATCTTCTGTACCTGTTTATATCTCAAATTCAGGCTCAAAACACCCGAAAATTCGATATTTTTGGGTCCCAGAATCGATCTGTACATGCCTACTACGTGTTAGAGAATTTTCAAATTACAGTCCCAAAACATGCTGAAAATCAATATTTTAGGTGCCCAAAGTCAATATGTGTATGCATCTTCTGTACCCGTTTATATCTCAAATTCAGGCTCAAAACACCCAAAAATTCGATATTTTTGGGTCCCAGAATCAATCTGTACATGCCTACTCCGTGTTAGAGTATTTTCAAAATACAGGCCCAAAACGTGCTGAAAATCGATATTTTAGGTGCCCAAAGTCAATATGTGTATGCATCTTCTGTACCCGTTTATATCTCAAATTCAGGCTCAAAACACCCGAAAATTCGATATTTTGGGTCCCAGAAGCGATCTCTACATGCCTAGTTAGTGCTAAAATATTTTGAAAATATAGGCCCAAAACATGCTAAATATCGATATTTTAGGTGCCCAAAGTCGATATGTGCATGGATCTTCTGTACCCGTTTATATCCCAAATTCAGTCTCAAAACAACCGAAAATTCGATATTTTTGGGTCCCAGAAACGATCTGTACATGCCTACTCAGTGTTAGAGTATTTTCAAAATACAGGCCCAAAACATAATGAAAATCGATATTTTAGGTGCCCAAAGTCAATATGTTTATGAATCTTCTGTACCCGTTTATATTCCAAATTCAGGCTCAAAACACCCGAAAATTCGATATTTTTGGGTCCCAGAAGCGATCTGCACATACCTATTCAGTGCTAGAATATTTTCCAAATATAGTCCCAAAACATGCTAAAAATCGATATTGTAGGTGCCCAAAGTCGATATGTGCATGCATCTTCTGTAACTGTTTATATCTCAAATTCAGGCTCAAAACACCCAAAATTCGATATTTTTGGGTCCCAGAATCGATCTGTACATGCCTACTCCGAGTTAGAGTATTTTCAAATTACAGGCCCAAAACATGCTGAAAATCGATATTTTAGGTGCCCAAAGTCAATATGTGTATGCATCTTCTGTACCCGTTTATATCTCAAATTCAGGCTCAAAACACACGAAAATTCGATATCTTTGGGTCCCAGAAGCGATCTCTACATGCCTACTTAGTGCTAGAATATTTTCAGAATATAGGCCCAAAAAATGCTAAATATCGATATTTTAGGTGCTCAAACTTAATATGTGTATGCATCTTCTTTACCCGTTTATATCTCAAATTCAGGCTCAAAACACTTGAAAATTCGATATTTTTGGGTCCCAAAGACGATCTGTACGTGCCTACTCAGTGCTAGAATATTTTAAAAATATAGGCCCCAAACATGCTTAATATCGATATTTTAGGGGCCCAAAATCGAAATATGAATGCATCTTTTGTACCCGTTTATATCTCAAATTCAGGCTCAAAACACCCGAAAATTCGATATTTTTGGGTCCCAAAAGCGATCTGTACATGCCTACTCCGTGATAGAGTATTTTCAAATTACAGGGCAAAACATGGCTTAATATCGATATTTTAGGTGCCCAAAGTCGATATATGCATGCATCTTCTGTACTTGTTTATATCTCAAATTCAGTCTCAAAACAACCGAAAATTCGATATTTTTGGGTCCCAGAAGCGATCTCTACATGCCTACTAAGTGCTAAAATGTTTTCAAAATATAGGCCCAAAACATGCTAAATATCGATAGTTTAGGTGCCCAAAGTCGATATGTGCATGCATCTTCTGTACTCGTTTATATCTCAAATTCAGTCTCAAAACAACCGAAAATTCGATATATTTGGGTCCCAGAAGCGATCTGTACATGCCTACTCCGTGTTAGAGTATTTTTAAAAATACAGACAAAAAACATAATAAAAATCGATATTTTAGTTGCCCAAAGTCAATATGTGTATGATTCTTCTGTACTCGTTTATATCTCAAATTCAGGCTCAAAACACCCGAAAATTCGATATTTTTGGGTCCCAGAATCGATCTGTACATGCCTACTCCGTGTTAGAGTATTTTCAAATTACAAGCCCAAAACATGCTGAAAATCGATATTTTAGGTGCCCAAAGTCAATAGGTGTATTCATCTTCTGTACCCGTTTATATCTCAAATTCAGGCTCAAAACACCCAAAAATTCGATATTTTTGGGTCCCAGAATCAATCTGTACATGCCTACTCCGTGTTAGAGTATTTTCAAATTACAGGCCCAAAACGTGTTGAAAATCGATATTTTAGGTGCCCAAAGTCAATATGTGTATGCATCTTCTGTACCCGTTTATATCTCAAATTCAGGCTCAAAACACCCGAAAATTCGATATTTTGGGTCCCAGAAGCGATCTCTACATGCTTACTTAGTGCTAGAATATTTTAAAAATATAGGCCCAAAACATGCTAAATATCGATATTTTAGGTGCCCAAAGTCGATATGTGCATGGATCTTCTGTACCCGTTTATATCTCAAATTCAGTCTCAAAACAACCGAAAATTCGATATTTTTGGGTCCCAGAAGCGATCTGTACATGCCTACTCAGTGTTAGAGTATTTTGAAAATACAGGCCCAAAACATGCTGAAAATCGATATTTTAGGTGCCCAAAGTCAATATGTGTATGCATCTTCTGTACCCGTTTATATCTCAAAGTCAGGCTCAAAACACACGAAAATTCGATATTTTTGGGTCCCAGAAGCGATCTCTATCTCCGATCATCTACTAGGTAGGCAACAAGTGCTAGAATATTTTCAGAATATAGGCCCAAAGAATACTAAATATCGATATTTTAGGTGCTCAAACTTAATATGTGTAAGCATCTTCTTTACCCGTTTATATCTCAAATTCAGGCTCAAAACACTTGAAAATTCGATATTTTTGCGTCCCAAAGACGATCTTTACATGACTACTCAGTGCTAGAATATTTTCAAAATATAGGCCCCAAACATGCTAAATATCGATATTTTAGGTGCCCAAAGTCGATATGTGCATGCATCTTCTGTACCCGTTTATATCTCAAATTCAGGCTCAAAACACACGAAAATTCGATATTTTTGGGTCCCAAAAGCGATCTGTACATGTCTACTCCGTGATAGAGTAATTTCAAAATACAGGGCAAAACATGGCTTAATATCGATATTTTAAGTCCCCAAAGTCAATATATGCATGCATCTTCTGTACCTGTTTATATCTCAAATTCAGTCTCAAAACAACCGAAAATTCGATATTTTTGGGTCCCAGAATCGATCTCTACATGCCTACTTAGTGCTAGAATATTTTCAAAATATAGGCCCGAAACATGCTAAATATCGATATTTTAGGTGCCCAAAGTCGATATGTGCATGCATCTTCTGTACTCGTTTATATCTCAAATTCAGTCTCAAAACAACCGAAAATTCGATATATTTGGGTCCCAGAAGCGATCTGTACATGCCTACTCCGTGTTAGAGTATTTTTAAAAATACAGACAAAAAACATAATAAAAATCGATATTTTAGTTGCCCAAAGTCAATATGTGTATGATTCTTCTGTACTCGTTTATATCTCAAATTCAGGCTCAAAACACCGGAAAATTCGATATTTTTGGGTCCCAGAAGTGATCTGTACATGCCTACTCAGTGTTAGAGTATTTTTAAAATACAGGCCCAAAACATAATGAAAATGGATATTTTAGGTGCCCAATGTCAATATGTTTAAGAATCTTCTGTACCCGTTTATATCCCAAATACAGGCTCAAAACACCCGAAAATTCGATATTTTGGGTCCCAGAAGCGATCTGTACATGCCTATTCAGTGCTAGAATATTTTAAAAATAAAGTCCCAAAACATGCTAAAAATCGATATTGTAGGTGCCCAAAGTCGATATGTACATGCATCTTCTGTACCTGTTTATATCTCAAATTCAGGCTCAAAACACCCGAAAATTCGATATTTTTGGGTCCCAGAATCGATCTGTACATGCCTACTACGTGTTAGAGAATTTTCAAATTACAGGCCCAAAACATGCTTAAAATCGATATTTTAGGTGCCCAAAGTCAATATGTGTATACATCTTCTGTACCCGTTTATATCTCAAATTCAGGCTCAAAACACCCAAAAATTCGATATTTTTGGGTCCCAGAATCAATCTGTACATGCCTACTCCGTGTTAGAGTATTTTCAAAATACAGGCCCAAAACGTGCTGAAAATCGATATTTTAGGTGCCCAAAGTCAATATGTGTATGCATCTTCTGTACCCGTTTATATCTCAAATTCAGGCTCAAAACACCCGAAAATTCGATATTTTGGGTCCCAGAAGCGATCTCTACATGCCTACTTAGTGCTAAAATATTTTGAAAATATAGGCCCAAAACATGCTAAATATCGATATTTTAGGTGCACAAAGTCGATATGTGCATGGATCTTCTGTACCCGTTTATATCCCAAATTCAGTCTCAAAACAACCGAAAATTCGATATTTTTGGGTCCCAGAAACGATCTGTACATGCCTACTCAGTGTTAGAGTATTTTCAAAATACAGGCCCAAAACATAATGAAAATCGATATTTTAGGTGCCCAAATTCAATATGTTTATGAATCTTCTGTACCCGTTTATATTCCAAATTCAGGCTCAAAACACCCAAAAATTCGATATTTTTGGGTCCCAGAAGCGATCTGCACATACCTATTCAGTGCTAGAATATTTTAAAAATATAGTCCCAAAACATGCTAAAAATCGATATTGTAGGTGCCCAAAGTCGATATGTGCATGCATCTTCTGTAACTGTTTATATCTCAAATTCAGGCTCAAAACACCCAAAATTCGATATTTTTGGGTCCCAGAATCGATCTGTACATGCCTACTCCGAGTTAGAGTATTTTCAAATTACAGGCCCAAAACATGCTGAAAATCGATATTTTAGGTGCCCAAAGTCAATATGTGTATGCATCTTCTGTACCCGTTTATATCTCAAATTCAGGCTCAAAACACACGAAAATTCGATATCTTTGGGTCCCAGAAGCGATCTCTACATGCCTACTTAGTGCTAGAATATTTTCAGAATATAGGCCCAAAAAATGCTAAATATCGATATTTTAGGTGCTCAAACTTAATATGTGTATGCATCTTCTTTACCCGTTTATATCTCAAATTCAGGCTCAAAACACTTGAAAATTCGATATTTTTGGGTCCCAAAGACGATCTGTACGTGCCTTCTCAGTGCTAGAATATTTTAAAAATATAGGCCCCAAACATGCTTAATATCGATATTTTAGGGGCCCAAAATCGAAATATGAATGCATCTTTTGTACCCGTTTATATCTCAAATTCAGGCTCAAAACACCCGAAAATTCGATATTTTTGGGTCCCAAATGCGATCTGTACATGCCTACTCCGTGATAGAGTATTTTCAAATTACAGGGCAAAACATGGCTTAATATCGATATTTTAGGTGCCCAAAGTCGATATATGCATGCATCTTCTGTACATGTTTATATCTCAAATTCAGTCTCAAAACAACCGAAAATTCGATATTTTTGGGTCCCAGAAGCGATCTCTACATGCCTACTAAGTGCTAAAATGTTTTCAAAATATAGGCCCAAAACATGCTAAATATCGATAGTTTAGGTGCCCAAAGTCGATATGTGCATGCATCTTCTGTACCCGTTTATATCTCAAATTCAGTCTCAAAACAACCGAAAATTCGATATTTTTGGGTCCCAGAAGCGATCTGTACATGCCTACTCCGTCATAGAGTATTTTCAAATTACAGGGCAAAACATGGCTTAATATCGATATTTTAGGTGCCCAAAGTCGATATATGCATGCATCTTCTGTACCTGTTTATATCCCAAATTCAGGCTCAAAACACCCGAAAATTCGATATTTTTTGGTCCCAGAAGCGATCTGTACATGCCTATTCAGTGCTAGAATATTTTCAAAATAAAGTCCCTAACATGCTAAAAATCAATATTGTAGGTGCCCAAAGTCGATATGTGCATGCATCTTCTGTACCTGTTTATATCTCAAATTCAGGCTCAAAACACCCAAAAATTCGATATTTTTGGGTCCCAGAATCGATCTGTACATGCCTACTACGTGTTAGAGAATTTTCAAATTACAGTCCCAAAACATGCTGAAAATCGATATTTTAGGTGCCCAAAGTCAATATGTGTATGCATCTTCTGTACCCGTTTATATCTCAAATTCAGGCTCAAAACACCCAAAAATTCGATATTTTGGGTCCCAGAATCAATCTGTACATGCCTACTCCGTGTTAGAGTATTTTCAAAATACAGGCCCAAAACGTGCTGAAAATCGATATTTTAGGTGCCCAAAGTCAATATGTGTATGCATCTTCTGTACCCGTTTATATCTCAAATTCAGGCTCAAAACACCCGAAAATTCGATATTTTGGGTCCCAGAAGCGATCTCTACATGCCTACTTAGTACTAAAATATTTTGAAAATATAGGCCCAAAACATGCTAAATATCGATATTTTAGGTGCCCAAAGTCGATATGTACATGCATCTTCTGTACCTGTTTATATCTCAAATTCAGGCTCAAAACCCCCGAAAATTCGATATTTTTGGGTCCCAGAATCGATCTGTACATGCCTACTACGTGTTAGAGAATTTTCAAATTACAGTCCCAAAACATGCTGAAAATCGATATTTTAGGTGCCCAAAGTCAATATGTGTATGCATCTTCTGTACCCGTTTATATCTCAAATTCAGGCTCAAAACACCCAAAAATTCGATATTTTTGGGTCCCAGAATCAATCTGTACATGCCTACTCCGTGTTAGAGTATTTTCAAAATACAGGCCCAAAACGTGCTGAAAATCGATATTTTAGGTGCCCAAAGTCAATATGTGTATGCATCTTCTGTACCCGTTTATATCTCAAATTCAGGCTCAAAACACCCGAAAATTCGATATTTTGGGTCCCAGAAGCGATCTCTACATGCCTACTTAGTGCTAAAATATTTTGAAAATATAGGCCCAAAACATGCTAAATATCGATATTTTAGGTGCCCAAAGTCGATATGTGCATGGATCTTCTGTACCCGTTTATATCCCAAATTCAGTCTCAAAACAACCGAAAATTCGATATTTTTGGGTCCCAGAAACGATCTGTACATGCCTACTCAGTGTTAGAGTATTTTCAAAAAACAGGCCCAAAACATAATGAAAATCGATATTTTAGGTGCCCAAAGTCAATATGTTTAAGAATCTTCTGTACCCGTTTATATTCCAAATTCAGGCTCAAAACACCCGAAAATTCGATATTTTTGGGTCCCAGAAGCGATCTGTACATACCTATTCAGTGCTAGAATATTTTCAAAATATAGTCCCAAAACATGCTAAAAATCGATATTGTAGGTGCCCAAAGTCGATATGTGCATGCATCTTCTGTAACTGTTTATATCTCAAATTCAGGCTCAAAACACCCAAAATTCGATATTTTTGGGTCCCAGAATCGATCTGTACATGCCTACTCCGAGTTAGAGTATTTTCAAATTACAGGCCCAAAACATGCTGAAAATCGATATTTTAGGTGCCCAAAGTCAATATGTGTATGCATCTTCTGTACCCGTTTATATCTCAAATTCAGGCTCAAAACACACGAAAATTCGATATCTTTGGGTCCCAGAAGCGATCTCGACATGCCTACTTAGTGCTAGAATATTTTCAGAATATAGGCCCAAAAAATGCTAAATATCGATATTTTAGGTGCCCAAACTTAATATGTGTATGCATCTTCTTTACCCGTTTATATCTCAAATTCAGGCTCAAAACCCCCGAAAATTCGATATTTTTGGGTCCCAGAATCGATCTGTACATGCCTAATACGTGTTAGAGAATTTTCAAATTACAGTCCCAAAACATGCTGAAAATCGATATTTTAGGTGCCCAAAGTCAATATGTGTATGCATCTTCTGTACCCGTTTATATCTCAAATTCAGGCTCAAAACACCCAAAAATTCGATATTTTTGGGTCCCAGAATCAATCTGTACATGCCTACTCCGTGTTAGAGTATTTTCAAAATACAGGCCCAAAACGTGCTGAAAATCGATATTTTAGGTGCCCAAAGTCAATATGTGTATGCATCTTCTGTACCCGTTTATATCTCAAATTCAGGCTCAAAACACCCGAAAATTCGATATTTTGGGTCCCAGAAGCGATCTCTACATGCCTACTTAGTGCTAAAATATTTTGAAAATATAGGCCCAAAACATGCTAAATATCGATATTTTAGGTGCCCAAAGTCGATATGTGCATGGATCTTCTGTACCCGTTTATATCCCAAATTCAGTCTCAAAACAACCGAAAATTCGATATTTTTGGGTCCCAGAAACGATCTGTACATGCCTACTCAGTGTTAGAGTATTTTCAAAAAACAGGCCCAAAACATAATGAAAATCGATATTTTAGGTGCCCAAAGTCAATATGTTTAAGAATCTTCTGTACCCGTTTATATTCCAAATTCAGGCTCAAAACACCCGAAAATTCGATATTTTTGGGTCCCAGAAGCGATCTGTACATACCTATTCAGTGCTAGAATATTTTCAAAATATAGTCCCAAAACATGCTAAAAATCGATATTGTAGGTGCCCAAAGTCGATATGTGCATGCATCTTCTGTAACTGTTTATATCTCAAATTCAGGCTCAAAACACCCAAAATTCGATATTTTTGGGTCCCAGAATCGATCTGTACATGCCTACTCCGAGTTAGAGTATTTTCAAATTACAGGCCCAAAACATGCTGAAAATCGATATTTTAGGTGCCCAAAGTCAATATGTGTATGCATCTTCTGTACCCGTTTATATCTCAAATTCAGGCTCAAAACACACGAAAATTCGATATCTTTGGGTCCCAGAAGCGATCTCGACATGCCTACTTAGTGCTAGAATATTTTCAGAATATAGGCCCAAAAAATGCTAAATATCGATATTTTAGGTGCCCAAACTTAATATGTGTATGCATCTTCTTTACCCGTTTATATCTCAAATTCAGGCTCAAAACACTTGAAAATTCGATATTTTTGGGTCCCAAAGACGATCTGTACGTGCCTTCTCAGTGCTAGAATATTTTAAAAATATAGGCCCCAAACATGCTTAATATCGATATTTTAGGGGCCCAAAATCGAAATATGAATGCATCATTTGTACCCGTTTATATCTCAAATTCAGGCTCAAAACACCCGAAAATTCGATATTTTTGGGTCCCAAAAGCGATCTGTACATGCCTACTCCGTGATAGAGTATTTTCAAATTACAGGGCAAAACATGGCTTAATATCGATATTTTAGGTGCCCAAAGTCGATATATGCATGCATCTTCTGTACTTGTTTATATTTCAAATTCAGTCTCAAAACAACCGAAAATTCGATATTTTTGGGTCCCAGAAGCGATCTCTACATGCCTACTAAGTGCTAGAATGTTTTCAAAAAATAGGCCCAAAACATGCTAAATATCGATATTTTAGGTGCCCAAAGTCGATATGTGCATGCATCTTCTGTACCCGTTTATATCTCAAATTCAGTCTCAAAACAACCGAAAATTCGATATTTTTGGGTCCCAGAAGCGATCTGTACATGCCTACTCAGTGTTAGAGTATTTTTAAAATACAGGCCCAAAACATAATGAAAATGGATATTTTAGGTGCCCAGAGTCAATATGTTTAAGAATCTTCTGTACCTGTTTATATCCCAAATTCAGGCTCAAAACACCCGAAAATTCGATATTTTTTGGTCCCAGAAGCGATCTGTACATGCCTATTCAGTGCTAGAATATTTTCAAAATAAAGTCCCTAACATGCTAAAAATCAATATTGTAGGTGCCCAAAGTCGATATGTGCATGCTTCTTCTGTACCTGTTTATATCTCAAATTCAGGCTCAAAACACCCAAAAATTCGATATTTTTGGGTCCTAGAATCGATCTGTACATGCCTACTACGTGTTAGAGAATTTTCAAATTACAGTCCCAAAACATGCTGAAAATCGATATTTTAGGTGCCCAAAGTCAATATGTGTATGCATCTTCTGTACCCGTTTATATCTCAAATTCAGGCTCAAAACACCCAAAAATTCGATATTTTTGGGTCCCAGAATCAATCTGTACATGCCTACTCCGTGTTAGAGTATTTTCAAAATACAGGCCCAAAACGTGCTGAAAATCGATATTTTAGGTGCCCAAAGTCAATATGTGTATGCATCTTCTGTACCCGTTTATATCTCAAATTCAGGTTCAAAACACCCGAAAATTCGATATTTTGGGTCCCAGAAGCGATCTCTACATGCCTACTTAGTGCTGAAATATTTTGAAAATATAGGCCCAAAACATGCTAAATATCGATATTTTAGGTGCCCAAAGTCGATATGTGCATGGATCTTCTGTACCCGTTTATATCCCAAATTCAGTCTCAAAACAACCGAAAATTCGATATTTTTGGGTCCCAGAAACGATCTGTACATGCCTACTCAGTGTTAGAGTATTTTCAAAATACAGGCCCAAAACATAATGAAAATCGATATTTTAGGTGCCCAAAGTCAATATGTTTATGAATCTTCTGTACCCGTTTATATTCCAAATTAAGGCTCAAAACACCCGAAAATTCGATATTTTTGGGTCCCAGAAGCGATCTGTACATACCTATTCAGTGCTAGAATATTTTCAAAATATAGTCCCAAAACATGCTAAAAATCGATATTGTAGGTGCCCAAAGTCGATATGTGCATGCATCTTCTGTACCTGTTTATATCTCAAATTCAGGCTCAAAACACCCAAAATTCGATATTTTTGGGTCACAGAATCGATCTGTACATGCCTACTCCGAGTTAGAGTATTTTCAAATTACAGGCCCAAAACATGCTGAAAATCGATATTTTAGGTGACCAAAGTCAATATGTGTATGCATCTTCTGTACCCGTTTATATCTCAAATTCAGGCTCAAAACACACGAAAATTCGATATCTTTGGGTCCCAGAAGCGATCTCTACATGCCTACTTAGTGCTAGAATATTTTCAGAATATAGGCCCAAAAAATGCTAAATATCGATATTTTAGGTGCTCAAACTTAATATGTGTATGCATCTTCTTTACCCGTTTATATCTCAAATTCAGGCTCAAAACACTTGAAAATTCGATATTTTTGGGTCCCAAAGACGATCTGTACGTGCCTTCTCAGTGCTAGAATATTTTAAAAATATAGGCCCCAAACATGCTTAATATCGATATTTTAGGGGCCCAAAATCGAAATATGAATGCATCTTTTGTACCCGTTTATATCTCAAATTCAGGCTCAAAAACACCCGAAAATTCGATATTTTTGGGTCCCAAAAGCGATCTGTACATGCCTACTCCGTGATAGAGTATTTTCAAATTACAGGACAAAACATGGCTTAATATCGATATTTTAGGTGCCCAAAGTCGATATATGCATGCATCTTCTGTACTTGTTTATATCTCAAATTCAGTCTCAAAACAACCGAAAATTCGATATTTTTGGGTCCCAGAAGCGATCTCTACATGCCTACTAAGTGCTAGAATGTTTTCAAAATATAGGCCCAAAACATGCTAAATATCGATATTTTAGGTGCACAAAGTCGATATGTGCATGCATCTTCTGTACCCGTTTATATCTCAAATTCAGTCTCAAAACAACCGAAAATTCGATATTTTTGGGTCCCAGAAGCGATCTGTACATGTTTACTCCGTGATAGAGTATTTTCAAAATACAGGGCAAAACATGGCTTAATATCGATATTTTAGGTGCCCAAAGTCGATATATGCATGCATCTTCTGTACTTGTTTATATCTCAAATTCAGTCTCAAAACAACCGAAAATTCGATATTTTTGGGTCCCAGAAGCGATCTCTACATGCCTACTAAGTGCTAGAATGTTTTCAAAATATAGGCCCAAAACATGCTAAATATCGATATTTTAGGTGCACAAAGTCGATATGTGCATGCATCTTCTGTACCCGTTTATATCTCAAATTCAGTCTCAAAACAACCGAAAATTCGATATTTTTGGGTCCCAGAAGCGATCTGTACATGCCTACTCAGTGTTAGAGTATTTTTAAAATACAGGCCCAAAACATAATGAAAATGGATATTTTAGGTGCCCAGAGTCAATATGTTTAAGAATCTTCTGTACCTGTTTATATCCCAAATTCAGGCTCAAAACACCCGAAAATTCGATATTTTTTGGTCCCAGAAGCGATTTGTACATGCCTATTCAGTGCTAGAATATTTTCAAAATAAAGTCCCTAACATGCTAAAAATCAATATTGTAGGTGCCCTAAGTCGATATGTGAATGCATCTTCTGTACCTGTTTATATCTCAAATTCAGGCTCAAAACACCCGAAAATTCGATATTTTTGGGTCCCAGAATCGATCTGTACATGCCTACTTAGTGCTAGAATATTTTAAAAATATAGGCCCAAAACATGCTAAAAATTGATGTTTTAGGTGTTCAAATTCGATATGTGCATGCATCTTCTGTACCCGTTTATATCCCAAATTCAGGCTCAAAACACCCGAAAATTCGATATTTTTGGGTCCCAGAAGCGATCTGTTCATGCCTACTCCGTGTTCGAGTATTTTCAAAATACAGGCCCAAAACATAATGAAAATCGATATTTTAGTTGCCCAAAGTCAATATGTGTATGATTCTTCTGTACCCGTTTATATCTCAAATTCAGGCTCATAACACAGGAAAATTCGATGTTTTTGGGTCCCAGAAGCGATCTGTACATGCCTACTCAGTGTTAGAGTATTTTCAAATTACAGGCCCTAAACATGCTGAAAATCGATATTTTAGGTGCCCAAAGTCAATAGGTGTATGCATCTTCTGTACCCGTTTATATCTCAAATTCAGGCTCAAAACACCCGAAAATTCGATATTTTGGGTCCCAGAAGCGATCTCTACATGCCTACTTAGTGCTAAAATATTTTCAAAATATAGGCCCAAAACATGCTAAATATCGATATTTTAGGTGCCCAAAGTCGATATGTGCATGGATCTTCTGTACCCGTTTATATCCCAAATTCAATCTCAAAACAACCGAAAATTCGATATTTTTGGGTCCCAGAAACTATCTGTACATGCCTACTCCGTGTTAGAGTATTTTTAAAAATACAGACAAAAAACATAATAAAAATCGATATTTTAGTTGCCCAAAGTCAATATGTGTATGATTCTTCTGTACTCGTTTATATCTCAAATTCAGGCTCAAAACAACGGAAAATTCGATATTTTTGGGTCCCAGAAGTGATCTGTACATGCCTACTCAGTGTTAGAGTATTTTTAAAATACAGGCCCAAAACTTAATGAAAATGGATATTTTAGGTGCCCAGAGTCAATATGTTTAAGAATCTTCTGTACCCGTTTATATCCCAAATTCAGGCTCAAAACACCCGAAAATTCGATATTTTTGGGTCCCAAAAGCGATCTGTACATGCCTATTCAGTGCTAGAATATTTTAAAAATAAAGTATCTAACATGCTAAAAATCGATATTGTAGGTGCCCAAAGTCAATATGTGCATGCATCTTCTGTACCTGTTTATATCTCAAATTCAGGCTCAAAACACCCGAAAATTCGATATTTTTGGGTCCCAGAATCGATCTATACATGCCTACTTAGTGCTAGAATATTTTAAAAATATAGGCCCAAAACATGCTAAATATCGATATTTTTGGTGCCCAAAGTCGATATGTGCATGGATCTTCTGTACCCGTTTATATCTCAAATTCAGTCTCAAAACAACCGAAAATTCGATATTTTTGGGTCCCAGAAGCGATCTGTACATGCCTACTCAGTGTTAGAGTATTTTCAAAATACAGGCCCAAAACATAATGAAAATCGATATTTTAGGTACCCAAAGTCAATATGTTTATGAATCTTCTGTACCCGTTTATATTCCAAATTCAGGCTCATAACACAGGAAAATTCGATGTTTTTGGGTCCCAGAAGCGATCTGTACATGCCTACTCAGTGTTAGAGTATTTTCAAATTACAGGCCCTAAACATGCTGAAAATCGATATTTTAGGTGCCCAAAGTCAATAGGTGTATGCATCTTCTGTACCCGTTTATATCTCAAATTCAGGCTCAAAACACCCGAAAATTCGATATTTTGGGTCCCAGAAGCGATCTCTACATGCCTACTTAGTGCTAAAATATTTTCAAAATATAGGCCCAAAACATGCTAAATATCGATATTTTAGGTGCCCAAAGTCGATATGTGCATGGATCTTCTGTACCCGTTTATATCCCAAATTCAATCTCAAAACAACCTAAAATTCGATATTTTTGGGTCCCAGAAACGATCTGTACATGCCTACTCCGTGTTAGAGTATTTTTAAAAATACAGACAAAAAACATAATAAAAATCGATATTTTAGTTGCCCAAAGTCAATATGTGTATGATTCTTCTGTACTCGTTTATATCTCAAATTCAGGCTCAAAACAACGGAAAATTTGATATTTTTGGGTCCCAGAAGTGATCTGTACATGCCTACTCAGTGTTAGAGTATTTTTAAAATACAGGCCCAAAACTTAATGAAAATGGATATTTTAGGTGCCCAGAGTCAATATGTTTAAGAATCTTCTGTACCCGTTTATATCCCAAATTCAGGCTCAAAACACCCGAAAATTCGATATTTTTGGGTCCCAAAAGCGATCTGTACATGCCTATTCAGTGCTAGAATATTTTAAAAATAAAGTATCTAACATGCTAAAAATCGATATTGTAGGTGCCCAAAGTCAATATGTGCATGCATCTTCTGTACCTGTTTATATCTCAAATTCAGGCTCAAAACACCCGAAAATTCGATATTTTTGGGTCCCAGAATCACACTATACATGCCTACTTAGTGCTAGAATATTTTAAAAATATAGGCCCAAAACATGCTAAATATCGATATTTTTGGGGCCCAAAGTCGATATGTGCATGGATCTTCTGTACCCGTTTATATCACAAATTCAGTCTCAAAACAACCGAAAATTCGATATTTTTGGGTCCCAGAAGCGATCTGTACATGCCTACTCAGTGTTAGAGTATTTTCAAAATACAGGCCCAAAACATAATGAAAATCGATATTTTAGGTACCCAAAGTCAATATGTTTATGAATCTTCTGTACCCGTTTATATTCCAAATTCAGGCTCAAAACACCCGAAAATTCAATATTTTTGGGTCCCAGAAGCGATTTTTACATACCTATTCAGTGCTAGAATATTTTCAAAATATAGTCCCAAAACATGCTAAAAATCGATATTGTAGGTGCCCAAAGTCGATATGTGCATGCATCTTCTGTACCTGTTTATATCTCAAATTCAGGCTCAAAACACCCGAAAATTCGATATTTTTGGGTCCCAGAATCGATCTGTACATGCCTACTCCGAGTTAGAGTATTTTCAAATTACAGGCCCAAAACATGCTGAAAATCGATATTTTAGGTGCCCAAAGTCAATATGTGTATGCATCTTCTGTACCCGTTTATATCTCAAATTCAGGCTCAAAACACACGAAAATTCGATATTTTTGGGTCCCAGAAGAGATCTCTATCTCCGATCATCTACTAGGTAGGCACCTAGTGCTAGAATATTTTCAGAATATAGGCCCAAAGAATACTAAATATCGATATTTTAGGTGCTCAAACTTAATATGTGTAAGGATCTTCTTTACCCGTTTATATCTCAAATTCAGGCTCAAAACACTTGAAAATTCGATATTTTTGCGTCCCAAAGACGATCTTTACATGCCTACTCAGTGCTAGAATATTTTCAAAATATAGGCCCCAAACATGCTAAATATCGATATTTTAGGTGCCCAAAGTCGATATGTGCATGCATCTTCTGTACACGTTTATATCTCAAATTCAGGCTCAAAACACCCGAAAATTCGATATTTTTGGGTCCCAAAAGCGATCTGTACATGTCTACTCCGTGATAGAGTATTTTCAAAATACAGGGCAAAACATGGCTTAATATCGATATTTTAGGTCCCCAAAGTCGATATATGCATGCATCTTCTGTACCTGTTTATATCTCAAATTCAGTCTCAAAACAACCGAAAATTCGATATTTTTGGGTCCCAGAATCGATCTCTACATGCCTACTTAGTGCTAGAATATTTTCAAAATATAGGCCCGAAACATGCTAAATATCGATATTTTTGGTGCCCAAAGTCGATATGTGCATGCATCTTCTGTACTCGTTTATATCTCAAATTCAGTCTCAAAACAACCGAAAATTCGATATTTTTGGGTCCCAGAAGCGATCTGTACATGCCTACTCAGTGTTAGAGTATTTTTAAAATAAAGGCCCAAAACATAATGAAAATGGATATTTTAGGTGCCCAATGTCAATTTGTTTAAGAATCTTCTGTACCCGTTTATATCCCAAATTCAGGCTCAAAACACCCGAGAATTCGATATTTTGGGTCCCAGAAGCGATCTGTACATGCCTATTCAGTGCTAGAATATTTTAAAAATAAAGTCCCAAAACATGCTGAAAATCGATATTGTAGGTGCCCAAAGTCGATATGTACATGCATCTTCTGTACCTGTTTATATCTCAAATTCAGGCTAAAAACACCCGAAAATTCGATATTTTTGGGTCCCAGAATCGATCTGTACATGCCTACTCCGTGTTAGAGTATTTTCAAATTACAGTCCCAAAACATGCTGAAAATCGAAATTTTAGGTGCCCAAAGTCAATATGTGTATGCATCTTCTGTACCCGTTTATATCTCAAATTCAGGCTCAAAACACCCAAAAATTCGATATTTTTGGGTCCCAGAATCAATCTGTACATGCCTACTCCGTGTTAGAGTATTTTCAAAACACAGGCCCAAAACGTGCTGAGAATCGATATTTTAGGTGCCCAAAGTCAATATGTGTATGCATCTTCTGTACCCGTTTATATCTCAAATTCAGGCTCAAAACACCCGAAAATTCGATATTTTGGGTCCCTGAAGCGATCTCTACATGCCTACTAAGTGCTAAAATATTTTGAAAATATAGGCCCAAAACATGCTAAATATCGATATTTTAGGTGCCCAAAGTCGATATGTGCATGGATCTTCTGTACCCGTTTATATCCCAAATTCAGTCTCAAAACAACCGAAAATTCGATATTTTTGGGCCCCAGAAACGATCTGTACATGCCTACTCAGTGTTAGAGTATTTTCAAAATACAGGACCAAAACATAATGAAAATCGATATTTTAGGTGCCCAAAGTCAATATGTTTATGAATCTTCTGTACCCGTTTATATTCCAAATTCAGGCTCAAAACACCCGAAAATTCGATATTTTTGGGTCCCAGAAGCGATCTGTACATACCTATTCAGTGCTAGAATATTTTCCAAATATAGTCCCAAAACATGCTAAAAATCGATATTGTAGGTGCCCAAAGTCGATATGTGCATGCATCTTCTGTACCTGTTTATATCTCAAATTCAGGCTCAAAACACCCAAAATTCGATATTTTTGGGTCCCACAATCGATCTGTACATGCCTACTCCGAGTTAGAGTATTTTCAAATTACAGGCCCAAAACATGCTGAAAATCGATATTTTAGGTGCCCAAAGTCAATATGTGTATGCATCTTCTGTACCCGTTTATATCTCAAATTCAGGCTCAAAACACACGAAAATTCGATATCTTTGGGTCCCAGAAGCGATCTCTACATGCCTACTTAGTGCTAGAATATTTTCAGAATATAGGCCCAAAAAATGCTAAATATCGATATTTTAGGTGCTCAAACTTAATATGTGTATGCATCTTCTTTACCCGTTTATATCTCAAATTCAGGCTCAAAACACTTGAAAATTCGATATTTTTGGGTCCCAAAGACGATCTGTACGTGCCTACTCAGTGCTAGAATATTTTAAAAATATAGGCCCCAAACATGCTTAATATCGATATTTTAGGGGCCCAAAATCGAAATATGAATGCATCTTTTGTACCCGTTTATATCTCAAATTCAGGCTCAAAACACCCGAAAATTCGATATTTTTGGGTCCCAAAAGCGATCTGTACATGCCTACTCCGTGATAGAGTATTTTTATAATACAGGCCCAAAACATAATGAAAATCGATATTTTAGGTGCCCAAAGTCAATATGTTTATGAATCTTCTGTACCTGTTTATATCTCAAATTCAGTCTCAAAACAACCGAAAATTCGATATTTTTGGGTCCCAGAAGCTATCTCTACATGCCTACTAAGTGCTAGAATGTTTTCAAAATATAGGCCCAAAACATGCTAAATATCGATATTTTAGGTGCCCAAAGTCGATATGTGCATGCATCTTCTGTACCCGTTTATATCTCAAATTCAGTCTCAAAACAACCGAAAATTCGATATTTTTGGGTCCCAGAAGCGATCTGTACATGCCTACTCAGTGTTAGAGTATTTTTAAAATACAGGCCCAAAACATAATGAAAATGGATATTTTAGGTGCCCAGAGTCAATATGTTTAAGAATCTTCTGTACCTGTTTATATCCCAAATTCAGGCTCAAAACACCCGAAAATTCGATATTTTTTGGTCCCAGAAGCGATCTGTACATGCCTATTCAGTGCTAGAATATTTTAAAAATAAAGTCCCTTACATGCTAAAAATCAATATTGTAGGTGCCCAAAGTCGATATGTGCATGCATCTTCTGTACCTGTTTATATCTCAAATTCAGGCTCAAAACACCCAAAAATTCGATATTTTTGGGTCCCAGAATCGATCTGTACATGCCTACTTAGTGCTAGAATATTTTAAAAATATAGGCCCAAAACATGCTAAAAATCGATATTTTAGGTGTTCAAATTCGATATGTGCATGCATCTTCTGTACCCGTTTATATCCCAAATTCAGGCTAAAAACACCCGAAAATTCGATATTTTTGGGTCCCAGAAGCGATCTGTTCATGCCTACTCCGTGTTCGAGTATTTTCAAAATACAGGCCCAAAACATAATGAAAATCGATTTTTTAGTTGCCCAAAGTCAATATGTGCATGCATCTTCTGTACCCGTTTATGTATCAAATTCAGGCTCAAAACACCCGAAAATTCGATAATTTTGGGTCCCAGAAATGATCTGTACATGCCTACTCCGTGTTAGAGTATTTTTAAAATACAGACAAAAAACATAATAAAAATCGATATTTTAGTTGCCCAAAGTCAATATGTGTATGATTCTTCTGTACCCGTTTATATCTCAAATTCAGGCTCATAACACAGGAAAACTCGATGTTTTTGGGTCCCAGAAGCGATCTGTACATGCCTACTCAGTGTTAGAGTATTTTCAAAATACAGGCCCAAAGCGTGCTGAAAATCGATATTTTAGGTGCCCAAAGTCAATATGTGTATGCATCTTCTGTACCCGTTTATATATCAAATTCAGACTCAAAACACCCAAAAATTCGATATTTTTGGGTCCCAGAATCAATCTGTACATGCCTACTCCGTGTTAGAGTATTTTCAAAATACAGGCCCAAAACGTGCTGAGAATCGATATTTTAGGTGCCCAAAGTCAATATGTGTATGCATCTTCTGTACCCGTTTATATCTCAAATTCAGGCTCAAAACACCCGAAAATTCGATATTTTGGGTCCCAGAAGCGATCTCTACATGTCTACTTAGTGCTAAAATATTTTGAAAATATAGGCCCAAAACATGCTAAATATCGATATTTTAGGTGCCCAAAGTCGATATGTGCATGGATCTTCTGTACCCGTTTATATCCCAAATTCAATCTCAAAACAACCGAAAATTCGATATTTTTGGGTCCCAGAAACGATCTGTACATGCCTACTCCGTGTTAGAGTATTTTTAAAAATACAGACAAAAAACATAATAAAAATCGATATTTTAGTTGCCCAAAGTCAATATGTGTATGATTCTTCTGTACTCGTTTATATCTCAAATTCAGGCTCAAAACACCGGAAAATTCGATATTTTTGGGTCCCAGAAGTGATCTGTACATGCCTACTCAGTGTTAGAGTATTTTTAAAATACAGGCCCAAAACATAATGAAAATGGATATTTTAGGTGCCCAGAGTCAATATGTTTAAGAATCTTCTGTACCCGTTTATATCCCAAATTCAGGCTCAAAACACCCGAAAATTCGATATTTTTGGGTCCCAAAAGCGATCTGTACATGCCTATTCAGTGCTAGAATATTTTAAAAATAAAGTATCTAACATGCTAAAAATCGATATTGTAGGTGCCCAAAGTCAATATGTGCATGCATCTTCTGTACCTGTTTATATCTCAAATTCAGGCTCAAAACACCCGAAAATTCGATATTTTTGGGTCCCAGAATCGATCTATACATGCCTACTTAGTGCTAGAATATTTTAAAAATATAGGCCCAAAACATGCTAAAAATCGATATTTTAGGTGTTCAAATTCGATATGTGCATGCATCTTCTGTACCCGTTTATATCTTAAATTCAGTCTCAAAACAACCGAAAACTCGATATTTTTGGGTCCCAGAAGCTATCTGTACATGTCTACTCAGTGTTAGAGTATTTTTAAAATACAGGCCCAAAACATAATGAAAATCGATATTTTAGGTGCCCAAAGTCAATATGTTTATGAATCTTCTGTACCCGTTTATATCCCAAATTCAGGCTCAAAACACCCGAAAATTCGCTATTTTTGGGTCCCAGAAGCGATTTGTACATGCCTATTTAGTGCTAGAATATTTTCCAAATATAGTCCCAAGACATGCTAAAAATCGATATTGTAGGTGCCCAAATTCGATATGTGCATGCGTCTTCTGTACCTGTTTATATCTCAAATTCAGACTCAAAACACCCGAAAATTCGATATTTTTGGGTCCCAGAATTGATCTGTACATGCCTTCTCCGAGTTTGAGTATTTTCAAATTACAGGCCTAAAACATGCTGAAAATTGATATTTTAGGTGCCCAAAGTCAATATGTGTATGCATCTTTTGTACCCGTTTATATCTCAAATTCAGGCTCAAAACACACGAAAATTCGATATCTTTGGGTCCCAGAAGCGATCTCTACATGCCTACTTAGTGATAGAATATTTTCAGAATATAGGCCCAAAAAATGCTAAATATCGATATTTTAGGTGCCCAAACTTAATATGTGTATGCATCTTCTTTACCCGTTTATATCTCCAATTCAGGCTCAAAACACTTGAAAATTCGATATTTTTGCGTCCCAAAGACGATCTGTACATACCTACTCAGTGCTAGAATATTTTCAAAATATAGGCCCCAAACATGCTAAATATCGATATTTTAGGTGCCCAAAGTCGATATGTGCATGCATCTTCTGTACCCGTTTATATCTCAAATTCAGGCTCAAAACACCCGAAAATTCGATATTTTTGGGTCCCAAAAGCGATCTGTACATGTCTACTCCGTGATAGAGTATTTTCAAAATACAGGGCAAAACATGGCTTAATATCGATATTTTAGGTGCCCAAAGTCGATATATGCATGCATCTTCTGTACCTCTTTATATCTCAAATTCAGTCTCAAGACAACCAAAAATTCGATATTTTTGGGTCCCAGAAGCGATCTCTACATGCCTACTTAGTGCTAGAATATTTTCAAAATATAGGCCCAAAACATGCTAAATATCGATATTTTAGGTGCCCAAAGTCGATATGTGCATGCATCTTCTGTACCTGTTTATATCTCAAATTCAGTCTCAAAACAACCGAAAATTCGATATTTTTGGGTCCCAGAAGCGATCTGTACATGCCTACTCAGTGATAGAGTATTTTTTAAATACAGGCCCAAAACATAATGAAAATGGATATTTTAGGTGCCCAAAGTCAATATGTTTAAGAATCTTCTGTACCCGTTTATATCCCAAATTCAGGCTCAAAACACCCGAAAATTCGATATTTTGGGTCCCAGAAGCGATCTGTACATGCCTATTCTGTGCTAGAATATTTTAAAAATAAAGTCCCAAAACATGCTAAAAATCGATATTGTAGGTGCCTAAAGTCGATATGTACATGCATCTTCTGTACCTGTTTATATCTCAAATTCAGGCTCAAAACACCCGAAAATTCGATATTTTTGGGTCCCAGAATCGATCTGTACATGCCTACTCCGTGTTAGAGTATTTTCAAATTACAGGCCCAAAACATGCTGAAAATCGATTTTTTAGGTGCCCAAAGTCAATAGGTGTATGCATCTTCTGTACCCGTTTATATCTCAAATTCAGGCTCAAAACACCCAAAAATTCGATATTTTTGGGTCCCAGAATCAATCTGTACATGCCTACTCCGTGTTAGAGTATTTTCAAATTACATGCCCAAAACGTGCTGAAAATCGATATTTTAGGTGCCCAAAGTCAATATGTGTATGCATCTTCTGTACCCGTTTATATCTCAAATTCAGGCTCAAAACACCCGAAAATTCGATATTTTGGGTCCCAGAAGCGATCTCTACATGCTTACTTAGTGCTAGAATATTTTCAAAATATAGGCCCAAAACATGCTAAATATCGATATTTTTGGTGCCCAAAGTCGATATGTGCATGGATCTTCTGTACCCGTTTATATCTCAAATTCAGTCTCAAAACAACCGAAAATTCGATATTTTTGGGTCCCAGAAGCGATCTGTACATGCCTACTCAGTGTTAGAGTATTTTCAAAATACAGGCCCAAAACATAATGAAAATCGATATTTTAGGTACCCAAAGTCAATATGTTTATGAATCTTCTGTACCCGTTTATATTCCAAATTCAGGCTCAAAACACCCGAAAATTCGATATTTTTGGGTCTCAGAAGCGATCTGTACATACCTATTCAGTGCTAGAATATTTTCAAAATACAGTCCCAAAACATGCTAAAAATCGATATTGTAGGTGCCCAAAGTCGATATCTGCATGCATCTTCTGTACCTGTTTATATCTCAAATTCAGGCTCAAAACACCCGAAAATTCGATATTTTTGGGTCCCAGAATCGATCTGTACATGCCTACTCCGAGTTAGAGTATTTTCAAATTACAGGCCCAAAACATGCTGAAAATCGATATTTTAGGTGCCCAAAGTCAATATGTGTATGCATCTTCTGTACCCGTTTATATCTCAAATTCAGGCTCAAAACACACGAAAATTCGATATTTTTGGGTCCCAGAAGCTATCTCTATCTCCGATCATCTACTAGGTAGGCACCTAGTGCTAGAATATTTTCAGAATATAGGCCCAAAGAATACTAAATATCGATATTTTAGGTGTTCAAACTTAATATGTGTAAGGATCTTCTTTACCCGTTTATATCTCAAATTCAGGCTCAAAACACTTGAAAATTCGATATTTTTGCGTCCCAAACACGATCTTTACATGCCTACTCAGTGCTAGAATATTTTCAAAATATAGGCCCCAAACATGCTAAATATCGAAATTTTAGGTGCCCAAAGTCGATATGTGCATGCATCTTCTGTACCCGTTTATATCCCAAATTCAGGCTCAAAACACCCGAAAATTCGATATTTTTTGGTCCCAGAAGCGATCTGTACATGCCTATTCAGTGCTAGAATATTTTCAAAATAAAGTCCCTAACATGCTAAAAACAATATTGTAGGTGCCCAAAGTCGATATGTGCATGCATCTTCTGTACCTGTTTATATCTCAAATTCAGGCTCAAAACACCCAAAAATTCGATATTTTTGGGTCCCAGAATCGATCTGTACATGCCTACTTAGTGCTAGAATATTTTAAAAATATAGGCCCAAAACATGCTAAAAATCGATATTTTAGGTGTTCAAACTCGATATGTGCATGCATCTTCTGTACCCGTTTATATCCCAAATTCAGGCTCAAAACACCCGAAAATTCGATATTTTTGGGTTCCAGAAGCGATCTGTTCATGCCTACTCCGTGTCAGAGTATTTTCAAAATACAGGCCAAAAACATAATGAAAATCGATATTTTAGTTGCCCAAAGTCAATATGTGCATGCATCTTCTGTACCCGTTTATATATCAAATTCAGGCTCAAAACACCCGAAAATTCGATAATTTTGGGTCCCAGAAATGATCTGTACATGCCTACTCAGTGTTAGAGTATTTTTATAATACAGACAAAAAACATAATAAAAATCGATATTTTAGTTGCCCAAAGTCAATATGTGTATGATTCTTCTGTACCAGTTTATATCTCAAATTCAGGCTCATAACACAGGAAAATTCGATGATTTTGGGTCCCAGAAGCGATCTGTACATGCCTACTCAGTGTTAGAGTATTTTCAAAATACAGGCCCAAAACATGCTGAAAATCGATATTTTAGGTGCCCAAAGTCAACATGTGTATGCATCTTCTGTACCCGTTTATATCTCAAATTCAGACTCAAAACACCCAAAAATTCGATATTTTTGGGTCCCAGAATCAATCTGTACATGCCTACTCAGTGTTAGAGTATTTTCAAAATACAGGCCCAAAACATAATGAAAATCGATATTTTAGGTGCCCAAAGTCAATATGTTTATGAATCTTCTGTACCCGTTTATATTCCAAATTCAGGCTCAAAACACCCGAAAATTCGATATTTTTGGGTCCCAGAAGCGATCTGTACATACCTATTCAGTGCTAGAATATTTTCCAAATATAGTCCCAAAACATGCTAAAAATCGATATTGTAGGTGCCCAAAGTCGATATGTGCATGCATCTTCTGTACCTGTTTATATCTCAAATTCAGGCTCAAAACACCCAAAATTCGATATTTTTGGGTCCCACAATCGATCTATACATGCCTACTCCGAGTTAGAGTATTTTCAAATTACAGGCCCAAAACATGCTGAAAATCGATATTTTAGGTGCCCAAAGTCAATATGTGTATGCATCTTCTGTACCCGTTTATATCTCAAATTCAGGCTCAAAACACACGAAAATTCGATATCTTTGGGTCCCAGAAGCGATCTCGACATGCCTACTTAGTGCTAGAATATTTTCAGAATATAGGCCCAAAAAATGCTAAATATCGATATTTTAGGTGCTCAAACTTAATATGTGTATGCATCTTCTTTACCCGTTTATATCTCAAATTCAGGCTCAAAACACTTGAAAATTCGATATTTTTGGGTCCCAAAGACGATCTGTACGTGCCTACTCAGTGCTAGAATATTTAAAAAATATAGGCCCCAAACATGCTTAATATCGATATTTTAGGGGCCCAAAATCGAAATATGAATGCATCTTTTGTACCCGTTTATATCTCAAATTCAGGCTCAAGACACCCGAAAATTCGATATTTTTGGGTCCCAAAAGCGATCTGTACATGCCTACTCCGTGATAGAGTATTTTCAAATTACAGGGCAAAACATGGCTTAATATCGATATTTTAGGTGCCCAAAGTCGATATATGCATGCATCTTCTGTACTTGTTTATATCTCAAATTCAGTCTCAAAACAACCGAAAATTCGATATTTTTGGGTCCCAGAAGCGATCTCTACATGCCTACTAAGTGCTAGAATGTTTTCAAAATATAGGCCCAAATCATGCTAAATATTGATATTTTAGGTGCCCAAAGTCGATATGTGCATGCATCTTCTGTACCCATTTATATCTCAAATTCAGTCTCAAAACAACCGAAAATTCGATATTTTTGGGTCCCAGAAGCGATCTGTACATGCCTAATCAGTGTTAGAGTATTTTTAAAATACAGGCCCAAAACATAATGAAAATGGATATTTTAAGTGCCCAGAGTCAATATGTTTAAGAATCTTCTGTACCTGTTTATATCCCAAATTCAGTCTCAAAACACCCGAAAATTCTATATTTTTTGGTCCCAGAAGCGATCTGTACATGCCTATTCAGTGCTAGAATATTTTAAAAATAAAGTCCCTAACATGCTAAAAATCAATATTGTAGGTGCCCAAAGTCGATATGTGCATGCATCTTCTGTACCTGTTTATATCTCAAATTCAGGCTCAAAACACCCAAAAATTCGATATTTTTGGGTCCCAGAATCGATCTGTACATGCCTAATTAGTGCTAGAATATTTTAAAAATATAGGCCCAAAACATGCTAAAAATCGATATTTTAGGTGTTCAAATTCGATATGTGCATGCATCTTCTGTACCCGTTTATATCCCAAATTCAGGCTCAAAACACCCGAAAATTCGATATTTTTGGGTCCCAGAAGCGATCTGTTCATGCCTAGTCCGTGTTCGAGTATTTTCAAAATACAGGCCCAAAACATAATGAAAATCGATATTTTAGTTGCCCAAAGTCAATATGTGCATGCATCTTCTGTACCCGTTTATATATCAAATTCAGGCTCAAAACACCCGAAAATTCGATAATTTTGGGTCCCAGAAATGATCTGTACATGCCTACTCCGTGTTAGAGTATTTTTAAAATAGAGACAAAAAACATAATAAAAATCGATATTTTAGTTGCCCAAAGTCAATATGTGTATGATTCTTCTGTACCCGTTTATATCTCAAATTCAGGCTCATAACACAGGAAAATTCGATGTTTTTGGGTCCCAGAAGCGATCTGTACATGCCTACTCAGTGTTAGAGTATTTTCAAAATACAGGCCCAAAACGTGCTGAAAATCGATATTTTAGGTGCCCAAAGTCAATATGTGTATGCATCTTCTGTACCCGTTTATATCTCAAATTCAGACTCAAAACACCCAAAAATTCGATATTTTTGGGTCCCAGAATCAATCTGTACATGCCTACTCCGTGTTAGAGTATTTTCAAAATACAGGCCCAAAACGTGCTGAGAATCGATATTTTAGGTGCCCAAAGTCAATATGTGTATGCATCTTCTGTACCCGTTTATATCTCAAATTCAGGCTCAAAACACCCGAAAATTCGATATTTTGGGTCCCAGAAGCGATCTCTACATGCCTACTTAGTGCTAAAATATTTTGAAAATATAGTCCCAAAACATGCTAAATATCGATATTTTAGGTGCCCAAAGTCGATATGTGCATGGATCTTCTGTACCCGTTTATATCCCAAATTCAGTCTCAAAACAACCGAAAATTCGATATTTTTGGGTCCCAGAAACGATCTGTACATGCCTACTCAGTGTTAGAGTATTTTCAAAATACAGGCCCAAAACATGCTGAAAATCGATATTTTAGGTGCCCAAAGTCAATATGTGTATGCATCTTCTGTACCCGTTTATATCTCAAATTCAGGCTCAAAACACACGAAAATTCGATATCTTTGGGTCCCAGAAGCGATCTCTACATGCCTACTTAGTGCTAGAATATTTTCAGAATATAGGCCCAAAAAATGCTAAATATCGATATTTTAGGTGCTCAAACTTAATATGTGTATGCATCTTCTTTACCCGTTTATATCTCAAATTCAGGCTCAAAACACTTGAAAATTCGATATTTTTGGGTCCCAAAGACGATCTGTACGTGCCTACTCAGTGCTAGAATATTTTAAAAATATAGGCCCCAAACATGCTTAATATCGATATTTTAGGGGCCCAAAATCGAAATATGAATGCATCTTTTGTACCCGTTTATATCTCAAATTCAGGCTCAAAACACCCGAAAATTCGATATTTTTGGGTCCCAAAAGCGATCTGTACATGCCTACTCCGTGATAGAGTATTTTCAAATTACAGGGCAAAACATGGCTTAATATCGATATTTTAGGTGCCCAAAGTCGATATATGCATGCATCTTCTGTACCCGTTTATATATCAAATTCAGGCTCAAAACACCCGAAAATTCGATAATTTTGGGTCCCAGAAATGATCTGTACATGCCTACTCCGTGTTAGAGTATTTTTAAAATACAGACAAAAAACATAATAAAAATCGATATTTTAGTTGCCCAAAGTCAATATGTGTATGATTCTTCTGTACCCGTTTATATCTCAAATTCAGGCTCAAAACACCCGAAAATTCTATATTTTTGGGTCCCAGGAGCGATCTGTACATGCCTACTCCGTGTTAGAGTATTTTCAAAATACATGGCAAAACATGGCTTAAAATCGATATTTTAGGTGCCCAGAGTCAATATGTGTATGCATCTTCTGTACCCGTTTATATCCCAAATTCAGGCTCAAAACACCCGATAAATCGATATTTTTGGGTCCAAGAAGCGATCTGTACATACCTACTCAGTGCTAGAATATTTTTAAAATATAGGCCCAAAACATGCTAAAAATCGTTATTTTGAGTGCCCAAAGTCAATATGTGCATGCATCTTCTGTACCCGTTTATACCTCAAATTCAGGCTCAAAACACTCGAAAATTCGATATTTTTGGGTCCCAGAAACGATCTGTACATGCCTACTCCGTGTTAGAATATTTTCAAAATACAGGCAAAAAACCTAATAAAAATCGATATTTTAGTTGCCCAAAGTCAATATGTGTATGATTCTTCTGTACCAGTTTATATATCAAATTCAGGCTCAAAACTCCCGAAAATTCGATATTTTTGGGTCCCAGAAGCGATGTGTACATGCCTACTCCGTGTTAGAATATTTTCAAAATACATGGCAAAACATGGCTAAAAATCGATATTTTAGTTGCCTAGAGTCAATATGTGTATGCATCTTCTGTACCCGTTTATATCCCAAATTCAGGCTCAAAACACCCGAAAATTCGATATTTTTGGGTCCTAGAAGCGATCTGTACATGCCTACTCCGTGTTAGAGTATTTTCAAAATACATGGCAAAACATGGCTTAAAATCGATATTTTATGTGTTCAGAGTCAATATGTGTATGCATCTTCTGCACACGTTTATATCCCATATTTAGGCTCAAAACACCCGAAAATTCGATATTTTTGGGTCGAAGAAGCGATCTGTACATACCTACTCAGTGCTAGAATATTTTCAAAATATAGGCCTAAAACATGCTAAAAATCGATATTTTGAGTGCCCAAAGTCGATATGTGCATGTATCTTCTGTACCTGTTTATATCTCAAATTCCGGTTCAAAACACCTGAAAATTCGATATTTTTGGGTCCCTGAAACGATCTGTACATACCTACTCCGTGTTAGAGTATTTTCAAAATACAGGCAAAGAACATAATGAAAATCGATATTTTAGTTGCCTAAAGTCAATATGTTCATGCATCTTCTGTACCCATTTATATATCAAATTCAGGCTGAAAACACCCGAAAATTCGATATTTTTGGGTCCCAGAAACGATCTTGTAGCAGGCAACCTTTATGTATATAATTGAGCATATTCCAGGTTGTCTATAAAATATAGTCACATGATCATATTCCAGGTTAGCTATAAAACCTTATATGCAATGTAAAACCTGAAGAAATAAACAGACTAGACTAGACTAGACTAGACCAACACAAAACTTATTTGTCATTCACCCTAAGTGAAGGTAACATCTTCACTACATTGTAACTACCCGTTACAAATGGTGACCCCGGGGTGACCATGGCAAATAACGACGAGAATATAGCCTCAGTGGCCTTCAAAGCCCCTACATTCTGCACTCACGACCCTGCTATGTGGTTCTCAATACTAGAGTGCAACTTCAAGGCAAGTGGCATCACGTCTAGTCTCACGAAATTTAGCCACGCAACTGCCCTCCTGCCACCTGAAGTTCTGTCTCAGGTCTCAGAAACAATTTTAAAGGCAGTGGTCTCCAAGACTCCCTATGAGGACCTGAAAAGTGCTATTCTCTCCCGCTTGGAATCTTCACTGGCAACCCGACTTCAGGAGTTAGTGTCAAAAGAAGAACTAGGTAACGAGAGGCCAACAGAATTGTTGTACCGCATGAAGAAGTTACTGTGAGACAAACTGGAGAAGTTCGACCAAGACCTGTTACGACAACTCTTTTACCAACGTCTGCCACCAACCATTCAACAGAATCTCTTCAGCGTAAAGAGCAAGCTTCCCCTAGAAGAACTGGCTAAACTGGCAGACGAGTTCATGGCATCCATTCCCACTGACACTTCGTCAAGACTAATGAACATTGGTGAGAATAGGGAAATAAAGCAACTTGCAGAACTCGTAACAAAACTTTCCCTGGAGGTCAGTGCTATGCGAGAGCAGCTGAACAGTCACCAACGGAGCCGTGACAAGACACCTCATCACTATCGACAACGGTCCAGGTCCAACAGCAGGTCAAAGAATGATAGAATCTGTTACTACCACAATAGGTTCGGCAGTAACGCGTTTTAGTGTCAGCAGCCATGCAATTTCAATACGTCAAATGCCAACGGCGAGCACTAAGGGAGCATAGTGTTCGCCACACTACATCGAAACTGCTCTACATACATGATCCACTATCAAAAATTGAATTCCTCATTGACACCGGAGCTGAAGTAAGCTTCCTACCAGCACAGGCATACCACAAGTCATTGCCACCAATCACTCACCTCTACGCTGCCAATGGGACCCAGATACCGGTTTACAAACAGCAAACACTGCAGCTGGGATTCAACCTCCGCCGTTGCTTTCAGTGGACCTTCTACATCGGAGCAGTTTCACAAGCCATTTTAGGCGCCGATTTTTTGACAAACATCGACCTTGTTGTCGACATTAAAAATCGTAAGCTCAGGGATTCATTGACTTCCATTAACACTGCAGCAAAACCAGTTGCCGAGAAGAGTACACAGATATCGGTCATTAACGAAGGCAACCCTTACGCATCGTTACTCAAGTCCTTCCCGACACTTACTAGGCCCTTCTCAGCAACCGACCAGGTGAAGCACCATGTGTACCATCACATTGAGGCAAAAGGACCACCAACTCACTCAAAGATACGCCGTTTAGCCCCAGAACGCTACCGAGCAGTAAAGGCAGAGTTTGAATCACTTATGCATCAAGGAATCATTCGTCCCAGCTCAAGCAATTGGTCATCTGCACTGCACACAGTCCCCAAGAAGAACGGAGAAATCAGACCATGTGGAGACTACCGCGCACTCAACTCTCGCACCGCCTTGGACAGGTATCCCATACCGAACATCCATGAGTTCTCATCACAGCTTGCTGGCTGCACTACATTTTCTAGGATTGACCTAGTCAAGGCATTCCACCAGATTCCAGTCAACCCAGCGGACATCCCGAAAACAGCCATCGTAACTCCGTTTGGCTTGTTTGAGTACATCAGGATGCCATTTGGTTTGAAAAATGCAGCCCAGACTTTTCAACGCTTTATAGACGAAGTTGTGCGAGGCCTACCTTTTTGCTTTGCCTACATTGATGACCTACTCATCGCCAGCCGTGACACAGATTCTCACCGACGACACCTTGAGCAAGTCTTCACCCGTCTACGCGACTATGGCACCCAGATCAACATTGGCAAGTCAGAATTTGGATCCTCGTCAATCGATTTTCTTGGCCACACAGTGTCTTCAGCAGGCATCACTCCACTTCAGTCAAAGTGTGACACAATTCAGCAGTTCCCAAAGCCATCGACCCAGCGCCAGCTGAAAGAGTTCCTAGGGATGATAAATTTCTACAACCGTTTTATCCCAAACTGCTCACACATCCTTCAGCCACTGTATACCATGACAAAGCCCTGCAAGAAAGGTCAATCCATCAAACTTGACTGGACTTCAGAAGCTGACAATGCGTTCAATGCGGCAAAAAAGGCACTCAGTGAGGTAGCTGCCCTAAGTTATCCCACCCCAAATGCCAAGACATCCATCTCTACAGACGCGTCAGGCACTGGTATTGGCGCGGTCTTACAGCAATACATAGACGGAAGCTGGAAGCCCATCACCTTCTTCTCCAAAAAGCTCAGCAATACCGAAATGAAATACAGTGCCTTCGACCGAGAGCTTCTAGCAATCTACAAGGCAATCAAACGTTTCCGGTATTTTATTGAAGGTAGAAAATTTCACATCTACACAGATCACAAGCCTCTAACAACAATCTTCGTGAACAACAAGACAGAATACACTCCTAGACAATTCCGCCAAATGGACTTCATTTCACAGTTCACAACGGACATTCGACATTTCAAAGGAATTGAGAATGCACCTGCAGATGCGCTGTCCCGCAACATCACAGCAGTCTCTTCAACTCTTATCAATTATGCCGCCATTGCTGCAGATCAAGAAAATGATGCTGAGCTCCAGCAATTAAAGGAAAATGCAGCATTAAAGATGAGGAAAGTTGAAATCCCGGGGACTCGCATACAGCTCTATGTGGACACATCTACTGGCACTAACAGACCTTACCTGCCAAAGAATCACCGGTACCCTCTCTTCCATCAACTGCATGACCTCTCTCACCCTGGAATACGAGCTTCACAAGAAATGATGCGTTCAAGATTCATTTGGTCGGGCATCAACAAAGATGTCAGGGGTTGGATTCGCACCTGTGTGAAGTGCCAAGCTTCAAAAGTGACACGCCACACAATCTCCCCTGCAGCAACATTCACACCAGTTACTGAAAGATTTCATCACGTTCATGTTGACATCGTCGGCCCGCTACCTTACTCCAATGGGTTCAGGTATATTCTCACCTGCGTCGACAAATTTACTCGCTGGCCAGAAGCTGCACCACTTACTAATATCACAACAGACACTGTTGCCAAAGCTTTCATCGACACATGGATTTCTAGATTTGGGGTACCGCTCAGCCTAACTTCGGATCGTGGAAGCCAATTTGAGTCCTGCTTCTGGAACAAGATAATGTCTCTACTGGGAATTAAACGCTATAGAACTACGAGCTACCATCCTCAGTCAAATGGCCTTGTTGAACGTTTTCATCGCCAACTTAAATCATCACTTACAGCCACGGCAGAAAATCGTGCTGACTGGACTGTGACTCTGCCAATCGTTCTCCTTGGTATACGTACCTAAGTAAAAGAAGACATTGGTTACTCCTCTGCTGAACTTGTCTATGGAACCACGCTCAGACTCCCAGGCGAGTTCCTCTCGAGCACCATTGATCCCAAGCCCTGCAGTGTCCAAGACTTCACCAGTACCCTCAAAGAATCCATGCATAAGCTACAGCCAGTGCAGCCACGGAAAACCTCTTCTAAAACGTTCGTCAGCCAAGAACTCGCCACCTGTACACACGTCTTCGAACGAGTGGACTCTGTTAGGAAACCATTACAACCTCCATACGAGGGTCCGTTCGCAGTCATCAAAAGAACAAGGAAAACCATGACGATTAACCACAATGGATCCTCCTACGTGGTCTCAATAGATCGAGTGAAACCAGCTTTCCTGCTACACCATTCAGAAATGGCATCTTCCATTTCATCCTATACCAACCACCAAGTCCCTCCAGGAAATGCAAGCGGACGCCCTAAGAAGACTGTATCGTTCCTCATTCATCGTCACTAAGGGGGGGAGTATTGTAGCAGGCAACCTTTATGTATATGATTGAGCATATTCCAGGTTGACTATAAAATATAGTCACATGATCATATTCCAGGTTAGCTATAAAACCTTATATGCAATGTAAAACCTGAAGAAATAAACAGACTAGACTAGACTAGACTAGACCAACACAAAACTGATTTGTCATTCACCCTAAGTAAAGGTAACATCTTCACTACATCGTAACTACCCGTTACAATCTGTACATGCCTACTCCGTGTTAGAGTATTTTCAAAATAGAGGCAAAAAAGATAAGGAAAATCGATATTTAGTCAATATGTGTATGATTCTTCTGTACCAGTTTATATCCCAAATTCAGGCTCAAAACACCCGAAAATTCGATATTCTTGGGTCCCAGAAGCGATCTGTACATGCCTACTCAGTGCTAGAATATTTTAAAAATAAAGTCCCAAAACATGCTAATAATTGATATTGTAGGTGCCCAAAGTCGATATGTGCATGCATCTTCTGTACCTGATTATATTTCAAATTCAGGCTCAAAACACCCGAAAATTCGATATTTTTGGGTCCCAGAAGCGATCTGTACATGCCTAATCAGTGTTAGAATGTTTTCAAAATATAGGCCCAAAACATGCTAAAAATCGATATTTTAGGTGCCCAAAGTCAATATGTGCATGCATCTTCTGTACCCGTTTATATCCCAAATTCAGTCTCAAAACACCCGAAAATTCGATATTTTTGGGTCCCAGAAGCAATCTGTACATGCCTACTCCGTGTTAGAGTATTTTCAAAATACTGGACCAAAACAAAATGAAAATCGATATTTTAGTTGCCCAAAGTCAATATGTGCATGTATCTTCTGTACGCGTTTATATCCCAAATTCAAGCTCAAAACACCCGAAAATTCGATATTTTTGGGTCTCAGAAACGATCTGTACATGCCTACTCCGTGTTAGAGTATTTTCAAAATACAGGCCCAAAACATCATAAAAATCGATATTTTAGTTGCCCAAAGTCAATATGTGCATGTATCTTCTGTACCCGTTTATATCCCAAATTCAAGCTCAAAACACCCGAAAATTTGATATTTTTGGGTCTAAGAAACGATCTGTACATGCCTACTCCGTGTTAGAGTATTTTCAAAATACAGGCCCAAACATCATAAAAATCGATATTTTAGTTGAGAAAGTCAATATGTGCATGCATCTTCCGTACCAGTTTATATCCCAAATTCACGATCAAAACACACGAAAATTCGATATTTTTAGGTCCCAGAAGCGATCTGTACATGCCTACTCCTTGATAAAATGTTATCAAGATACAGACCCAAAACATGCTCAAAATCGATATTTTAAGTGCAAAAAGTCAATATGTGCATGCATATTCTATACCAGTTTATATCTCAAATTCAGGCTCAAAACACCCGAAAATTCAATATTTTTGGGTCCCAGAGGCGATCTGTACATGCCTACTCAGTGCTAGAATATTTTCAAAATACAGGCCCAAAATATAATGAAAATCGATATTTTAGTTGCCCAAAGTCAATATGTGTATGATTCTTCTGTACCAGTTTATATCCTAAATTCAGGCTCAAAACCCCCGAAAATTCGATATTTTTGGGTCCCAGAAGCGATCTGTACATGCCTACTTAGTGCTAGAATATTTTCAAAATAAAGTAACAAAACATGCTAAAAAACGCTATTGTAGGTGCCTAAAGTCGATATGTGCATGCATCTTCTGTACCCGTTTATATCTCAAATTATTACGCAAAACACCCGAAAATTCGATATTTTTGGGTCCCAGAAACAATCTGTACATGCCTAATCCGTGTTAGAGTATTTTCAAAATACAGGCCCAAAACATGCTAAATATCGATTATTTAGGTGCCCAAAGTCGATATGTGCATGCATCTTCTGTACTCGTTTATATTTTAAATTCAGGCTCAAAACACCCGAAAATTCTATATTTTTGGGTCCCAGAAGCGATCTGTACATGCCTACTCAGTGTTAGAGTTTTTTCAAAATATAGGCCCAAAACATACTGTAAATCGACATTTTGAGTGCCCAATGTCGATATGTGCATGGATCTTCTGTACCCGTTTATATCGCAAATTTAGGCTCAAAACAACCGAAAATTCGATATTTTTGGGTCTCAGAAACGATCTGTACATGCCTAATCCGTGTTAGAGTATTTTCAAAATACAGGCAAAAAACATAATGAAAATCGATATTTTAGTTGCCCAAAGTCAATATGTGTATGATTTTTCTGTACCAGTTTATATCCCAAATTCAGGCTCAAAATACCCTAAAATTCGATATTTTTGGGTCCCAGAAGCGATCTGTACATGTCTACTCAGTGCTAGAAGATTTTCAAAATACACGCCCAAAACATGCTAAATATCGATATTGTAGGTGCACAAAGTCGATATGTGCATGCATCTTCTGTACCTGTTTATATCTCTAATTCAGGCTCAAAACACCCGAAAATTCGATATTTTTGGGTCCAAGAAGCGATCTGTACATGCCTACTCAGTGTTAGAGTATTTTCAAAATATAGGCCCAAAATATACTGTAAATCGACATTTTAAGTGCCCAAAGTCGATATGTACATGGATCTTCTGTACCCGTTTATATCCCAAATTCAGGCTCAAATCACCCGAAAATTCGATATATTTGGGTCTCAGAAACGATCTGTACATGCCTACACAGTGTTAGAGTGTTTTCAAAATAGAGGCAAACAACACGCTAAAAATCGATAATTTAGGTGCCCAAAGTCAATATGTGTATGCATCTTCTGTACATGTTTATATCCCAAATTCAGGCTCAAAACACCCGAAAATTCGATATTTTTGGGTCCCAGTAGCGATCTGTACATGCCTACTTAATGCTAGAATGTTTTCAAAATAAAGTCCAAAAACATGCTAAAAATCGATATTGTAGGTGCCCAAAGTCGATATGTGCATGCATCTTCTGTACCCGTTTATAACCCAAATTCAGGGTCAAAACCCCCAAGAATTCGATATTTTTGGGTCCCAGAATCGATCTGTACATGCCTACTCAGTGCTACAGTATTTTCAAAATACAGGCCCAAAACATGCTGAAAATCGATAATTTAGGTGCCCAAAGTCAATATGTGTATGCATCTTATGTACATATTTATATCCCAAATTTAGGCTCAAAACACCCGAAAATTCGATATTTTTGGGTCCCAGTAGCGATCTGTACATGCCTACTCAGTGCTAGAATGTTTTCAAAATAAAGTCTCAAAACATGCTTAAAATCGATATTGTAGATGTCCAAAGTCGATATGTGCATGCATCTTCTGTACCCGTTTATATCCCAAATTCAGGCTCAAAACACCCGAAAATTCGATAATTTTGGGTCTTAGAAAAGATCTGTACAGGCCTACTAAGTGTTAGAGTATTTTCAAAATACAGGCCCAAAACTTGCTGAAAATCGATATTTTAGGTGCCCAAAGTCAATATGTGAATGTATCTTCTGTACCCGTTTATATCTCGAATTCAGGCTCAAAACACACGAAAATTCGATATTTTTGGGTCTCAGAAACGATCTGTACATGCCTATTCTGTGTTCGAGTTTTTTCAAAATACAGGCCCAAAACATAATGAAAATCGATATTTTAGTTGCCCAAAGTCAATATGTGTATGATTCTTATGTACCAGTTTATATTCCAAATTCAGGCTCAAAACACCCGAAAATTCGATGTTTTTGGGTCCCAGAAGCGATCTGTACATGCCTACTCAGTGCTAGAATATTTTCAAAATACAGGCCCAAAACATGCTGAAAATAGATATTTTAGGTGCCCAAAGTCAATATGTGTATGCATCTTCTGTACATGTTTATATCCCAAATTCAGGCTCAAAACACCCGAAAATTCGATATTTTTGGGTCCCAGAAGCGATCTGTACATGCCTACTAAGTGTTAGAGTATTTTCAAAATATAGGCCCAAAATATACTGAAAATCGATATTTTGAGTGCCCAAAGTCGATATGTGCATGGATCTTCTGTACTCGTTTATATCTCAAATTCAGACTCAAAACACCCGAAAATTCGATATTTTTGGGTCCCAGAAGCGATCTGTACATGCCTATTCCGTAATAGAGTATTTTAAAAATACAGAGCTAAACATAATGAAAATCGATATTTTAGATGCCCAAAGTCAATATGTGCATGCATCTTCAGTACCCGTTTATATCCCAAATTCAGGCTCAAAACACCCGAAAATTCGATATTTTTGGGTCCCAGAAGCGATCTGTACATGCCTACTCAGTGCTAGAATGTTTTCAAATTATAGGCTCAAAACATGCTAAAAATCGATATTTTAGGTGTCCAAAGTCAATATGTGCATGCATCTTCTGTACACGTTTATATCCCAAATTAGGAGTCAAAACACACGAAAATTCGATATTTTTTGGTCTTAGAAACGATCTGTACATGCCTACTCCGTGTTAGAGTATTTTCAAAATATAGGCCCAAAACATAATGAAAATCGATATTTTAGTTGCCCAAAGTCACTATGTGTATGATTCTGCTGTACCCGTTTATATCCCAAATTCAGACTCAAAACACCCGAAAATTCGATATTTTTGGGTCTTAGAAACGATCTGTACATGCCTACTCAGTGCTAGAATATTTTCAAAATAAAGTCCCAAAACATGCTAAAAATCGATATTGTAGGTGCCCAAATTCGATATGTGCATGCATCTTCTGTACCCGTTTATATCCCAAATTCAGACTCAAAACACCCGAAAATTCGATATTTTTGGGTCCCAGAAGCGATCTGTACATGTCTACTAAGTATTGGAGTATTTTCAAAATACAGGCCCAAAACATGCTGAAAATCGATATTTTAGGTGCCCAAACTCAATATGTGTATGCATCTTCTGTACCCGTTTATATCTCAAATTCAGGCTCAAAACACCCGAAAATTCGATATTTTTGGGTCCCAGAAGCGATCTGTACATGCCTACTCCGTAATAGAGTATTTAAAAAATACAGGGCTAAACATAATGAAAATCGATATTTTGGGTGCCCAAAGTCAATATGTGAATGCATCTTCTGTACCCGTTTATATCTCAAATTCAGGCTGAAAACACCCGAAAATTCGATATTTTTGGTTCCCAGAAGCGATCTGTACATGCCTACTCAGTGCTAGAATATTTTCAAAATATAGTCCCAAAACATGCTAAATATCGATATTTTAGATGCCCAAAGTCGATATGTGCATGCATCTTCTGTACCCGTTTATATCTCAAATTCAGGCTCAAAACACCCGAAAATTCAATATTTTGGGTCCCAGAAGCGATCTGTACATGCCTACTTAGTGTTAGAGTATTTTCATAAGATAAGCCCAAAACATACTGAAAATCGATATTCTGAGTGCCCAAAGTCGATATGTTTATGGATCTTCTGTACCCGTTTATATCTCAAAATCGGGCTTAAAACACCTGAAAATTCGATATTTTTGGGTCTCAGAAACGTTCTGTACATGCCTACTCAGTGCTAGAATATTTTCAAAATACAGACCCAAAACATGCTCAAAATCGATATTTTAGGTGCAAAACGTCGATATGTGCATGCATCTTCAGTATCCGTTTATATATCAAATTCAGGCTCAAAACACCCGAAAATTCAATATTTTTGGGTTCAAGAAGCGACCTGTACATGATTACTCAGTGCTAGAATGTTTTCAAAATATAGGCCCAAAACATGCTGAATATCGATATTTTAGGTGTCCAAAGTCGATATGTGCATGCATCTTCCGTACTTGTTTATATCTCAAATTCAGGCTCAAAAACACCCAAAATTCGATATTTTTGGGTCCCAGAAGCGATCTGTACATGCCTACTCCTTGCTAGAATGTTTTCAAGATACAGACCCAAAACATGCTCATAATCGATATTTTAGGTGCAAAAAGTCGATATATGCATGCATCTTCTGTACCTGTTTATATCTCAAATTCAGGCTCAAAACACCCGAAAATTCGATATTTTTTGGTCAAAGAAGCGATTTGTACATGCCTACTTAGTGCTAGAATATTTTCAGAATATAGGCCCAAAAAATGCAAAATATCGATATTTTAGGAGCCCAATGTCGATATGTGCATGGATCTTCTGTACCTTTTTATATCTCAAATTCAGGCTCAAAACACCCAAAAATTCGATATTTTTGGGTCTCAGAAACGATCTGTACATGCCTACTCCGTGTTAGAGTATTTTCAAAATACAGGCAAAAAACATAATGAAAATCGATATTTTAGTTGCCCAAAGTCAATATGTGTATCATTCTTCTGTACGTGTTTATATTTTAAATTCAGGCTCAAAACACCCGAAAATTCAATATTTTTGGGTCCCAGAAGAAATCTGTACATGCCTACTCAGTGCTAGAATGTTTTCAAGATACAGACCCAAAACATGCTCAAAATCGATATTTAAGGTGCAAAACGTCGATATGTGCATGCATCATCTGTACTCGTTTATATTTCAAATTCAGGCTCATAAATCACGAAAATTCGATATTTTTGGGTCCCAGAAGCGATCTGTACATGCCTACTCAGTGTTAGAGTATTTTCAAAATATAGGCCCAAAACATACTGAAAATCGATATTTTGAGTGCCCAAAGTCGATATGTGCATAGATCTCCTGTACCCGTTTATATCTCAAATTCAGGCTCAAAATACACGAAAATTCGAAATTTTTGGGTCCCAGAAACGATCTGTACATGCCTACTCCGTGTTAGAGTATTTATTTAAATACAGGCCCAAAACATGCTCAAAATCTATATTTTGGGTGCCCAAAGTAGATATGTGCATGCATCTTCTGTACCCGTTTATATCTCAAATTCGGGCTCAAAACACCCGAAAATTCGATATTTTTGGGTCCCAGAAGCAATCTGTACATGCCTACTCCTTGCTAGAATGGTATCAAGATACAGACCCAAAACATACTCATAATCGATATTTTAAGTGCAAAAAGTCGAAATATGCATGCATCTTCTGTACCTGTTTATATCTCAAATTCAGTCTCAAATCACCCGAAAATTCGATATTTTTGGGTCCCACAAGCGATCTGTACATGCTTACTCAGTGATAGAATATTTTCAAAATAAAGGCCCAAAACATGCTGAAAATCGATATTTTAGGTGCCCAAACTCAATATGTGTATGCATCTTCTGTACCCGTTTATATCCCTAATTCAGGCTTAAAACACCCGAAAATTCGATATTTTTGGGTCCCAGAGGCGATCTGTACATGCCTACTCAGTGCTAGAATATTTTCAAAATATAGGCCCAAAACATGCTAAATATCGATATTTTAGGAGCCCAAAGTCGATAGGTGCATGCATCTTCTGTACTCGTTTATATCTCAAATTCAGGCTCAAAACACCGAAAATTCGATATTTTTGGGTCCCAGAGGCGATCTGTACATGCCTACTCAGTGCTAGAATATTTTCAAAATATAGGCCCAAAACATGCTCAAAATCGATTTTTTAAGTGCAAAAAGTCGATATGTGCATTCATCTTCAGTATCCGTTTATATATCAAATTCAGGCTCAAAACACCCGAAAATTCAATATTTTTGGGTTCAAGAAGCGACCTGTACATGCTTACTCAGTACTATAATGTTTTCAAAATATAGGCCCAAAACATGCAAAATATCGATATTTTAGGAGCCCAATGTCGATATGTGCTTGGATCTTCTGTACCTTTTTATATCTCAAATTCAGGCTCAAAACACCCAAAAATTCGATATTTTTGGGTCTCAGAAACGATCTGTACATGCCTACTCAGTGCTAGAGTATTTTCAAAATACAGGCAAAAAACATAATGAAAATCGATATTTTAGTTGCCCAAAGTCAATATGTGTATCATTCTTCTGTACGTGTTTATATTTTAAATTCAGGCTCAAAACACCCGAAAATTCAATATCTTTGGGTCCCAGAAGCGATATGTACATGCCTACTCAGTGCTAGAATGTTTTCAAGATACAGACCCAAAACATGCTCAAAATCGATATTTTAGGTGCAAAACGTCGATATGTGCATGCATCATCTGTACCTGTTTATATTTCAAATTCAGGCTCATAAATCACGAAAATTCGATATTTTTGGGTCCCATAAGCGATCTGTACATGCCTACTCAGTGTTAGAGTATTTTCAAAATATAGGCCCAAAACATACTGAAAATCGATATTTTGAGTGCCCAAAGTCGATATGTGCATAGATCTCCTGTAGCCGTTTATATCTCAAATTCAGGCTCAAAACACCCGAAAATTCAATATTTTGGGGTCCCAGAAGCGATCTGTACATGCCTACTCCGTGTTAGAGTATTTATTAAAATACAGGCCCAAAACATGCTCAAAATCGATATTTTGGGTGCCCAAAGTAGATATGTGCATGCATCTTCTGTACCCGTTTATATCTCAAATTCAGGCTCAAAACACCCGAAAATTCGATATTTTTGGGTCCCATAAGCGATCTGTACATGCCTACTCCGTGTTAGAGTATTTTCAAAATACAGGCAAAAAACATAATGAAAATCGATATTTTAGTTGCCCAAAGTCAATATGTGTATCATTCTTCTGTACGTGTTTATATTTTAAATTCAGGCTCAAAACACCCGAAAATTCAATATCTTTGGGTCCCAGAAGCAATCTGTACATGCCTACTCAGTGCTAGAATGTTTTCAAGATACAGACCCAAAACATGCTCAAAATCGATATTTAAGGTGCAAAACGTCGATATGTGCATGCATCATCTGTACCTGTTTATATTTCAAATTCAGGCTCATAAATCACGAAAATTCGATATATTTGGGTCCCAGAAGCGATCTGTACATGCCTACTCAGTGTTAGAGTATTTTCAAAATATAGGCCCAAAACATACTGAAAATCGATATTTTGAGTGCCCAAAGTCGATATGTGCATAGATCTCCTGTACCCGTTTATATCTCAAATTCAGGCTCAAAACACCCGAAAATTCGATATTTTTGGGTCCCAGAAGGGATCTGTACATGCCTACTCAGTGCTAGAATATTTTCAAAACATAGGCCCAAAACATGCTAATTATCGATATTTTATGTGCCCAAAGTCGATATGTGCATGCATCTTCTGTACCCGTTTATATCTCAAATTCCGGTTTAAAACACCCGAAAGCTCTATATTTTTGGGCCCCAGAAGCGATCTGTACATGCCTACTCAGTGTTAGAGTATTTTCAAAATATAGGCCTAAAACATACCGTAAATTGACATTTTTAATGCTAAAAGTCGATATGTGCATAGATCTTCTGTACCATTTTATATCTCAAATTCAGGCTCAAAACACCCGAAAATTCGATATTTTTGGGTCTCAGAAACGATCTGTACATACCTACTCCGTGTTAGAGTATTTTCAAAATACAGGCAAAAAACATAATGAAAATCGATATTTTAGTAGCCCAAAGTCAATATGTGTATGATTTTTCTGTACCCGTTTATATCCCAAATTCAGGCTCAAAACACCCGAAAATTCGATATTTTTGGGTCCCAGAAACGATCTGTAAATGTCTACTCAGTGCTAGAATATTTTAAAAAATAAAGTCCCAAAACATGCTAAATATCGATATTGTAGGTGCCCAAAGTTGATATATGCATGCATCTTCTGTACCTGTTTATATCTCAAATTCAGGCTCAAAACACCCGAAAATTCGATACTTTTGGGTCCCAGAAGCGATTTTTAAATGCCTACTCAGTGCTAGAGTATTTTCAAAATGCAGGCTCAAAACATGCTGAAAAACGATATTTTTGGTGCACAAAGTCAATATGTGTATGCATCTTCTGTACATGTTTATATCCCAAATTCAGACTCAAAATACCCGAAAATTCGAGATTTTTGGGTCCCAGAAGTGATCTGTACATGCCTAATCAGTGATAGAGTATTTTCAAAATACAGGCCCAAAACATGCTGAAAATCGATATTTTAGGTGCCCAAAGTCAATATGTGTATGCATCTTCTGTACCCGTTTATATCCCAAATTCTGGCTTAAAACACCATGAAAATTCGATATTTTTGGGTCCCAGAGGCGATCTGTACATGCCTACTCAGTGCTAGAATATTTTCAAAATATAGGCCAAAAACATGCTAAATATCGATATTTTAGGAGCCCAAAGTCGATATGTGCATGCATCTTCTGTACTCTTTTATATCTCAAATTCAGATCCAAACACACGAAAATTCGATATTTTTGGGTCCCAAAAGCGATCTGTACATGCCTACTCCGTATTAGAGTATTTTTTTAAATACAGGCCCAAAACATGCTAAATATCGATATTTTAGGTGCCCAAAGTCGATATGTGCATGCATCTTCTGTACCTGTTTATATCTTAAATTCAGGCTCAAAACACCCGAAAATTCGATAATTTTAGGTCCCAGAAGCGATCTGTACATGCCTACTTAGTGTTAGAGTATTTTAATAAGATAAGCCCAAAACATACTGAAAATCGATATTTTGAGTGCCCAAAGTCGATATGTGCATGGATCTTATGTACCCGTTTATATCTTAAATTCAGGCTCAAAACACCCGAAAATTCGATATTTTTGGGTCTCACAAACGTTCTGTACATGCCTACTCAGTGCTAGAATATTTTCAAAATACAGGACCAAAACATGCTGAAAATCGATATTTTAGGTGCCCAAACTCAATATGTGTATGCATCTTCTGTACCCGTTTATATCCCTAATTCAGGCTTAAAACACCCGAAAATTCGATAATTTTGGGTCCCAGAGGCGATCTGTACACGCCTACTCAGTGCTAGAATATTTTCAATATATAGGCCCAAAACATGCTCAAAATCGATATTTTAAGTGCAAAAAGTCGATATGTGCATTCATCTTCAGTATCCGTTTATATATCAAATTCAGGCTCAAAACACCTGAAAATTCAATATTTTTGGGTTCAAGAAGCGACCTGTACATGATTACTCAGTGCTAGAATGTTTTCAAAATATAGACCCAAAACATGCTAAATATCGATATTTTAAGTGCAAAAAGTCGATATGTGCATTCATCTTCAGTATCCGTTTATATATCAAATTCAGGCTCAAAACACCCGAAAATTCAATATTTTTGGGTTTATGAAGCGACCTGTACATGCTTACTCAGTGCTAGAATGTTTTCAAAATATAGGCCCAAAACATGCTCATAATCGATATTTTAGGTGCAAAAAGTCGATATATGCATGCATCTTCTGTACCTGTTTATATATCAAATTCAGGCTCAAAACACCCGAAAATTCGATATTTTTTGGTCAAAGAAGCGATTTGTACATGCCTACTTAGTGCTAGAATATTTTCAAAATATAGGCCCAAAACATGCTAAATATCGATATTTTAGGAGCCCAATGTAGATATGTGCATGGATCTTCTGTACCTTTTTATATCTCAAATTCAGGCTCAAAACACCCAAAAATTCGATATTTTTGGGTCTCAGAAACGATCTGTACATGCCTACTCCGTGTTAGAGTATTTTCAAAATACAGGCAAAAAACATAATGAAAATCGATATTTTAGTTGCCCAAAGTCAATATGTGTATCATTCTTCTGTACGTGTTTATATTTTAAATTCAGGCTCAAAACACCCGAAAATTCGATATCTTTGGGTCCCAGAAGCGATCTGTACATGCCTACTCAGTGCTAGAATTTTTTCAAGATACAGACCCAAAACATGCTCAAAATCGATATTTTAGGTGCAAAACGTCGATATGTGCATGCATCTTCTGTACCTGTTTATATTTCAAATTCAGGCTCATAAATCACGAAAATTCGATATTTATGGGTCTCAGAAATGATCTGTACATGCCTACTCCGTGTTAGAGTATTTTCAAAATACAGGCAAAAAACATAATGAAAATCGATATTTTAGTTGCCCAAAGTCAATATGTGTATGATTCTTCTGTACGTGTTTATATTTCAAATTCAGGCTCAAAACACCCGAAAATTCGATATCTTTGGGTCCCAAAAGCGATCTGTACGTGCCTACTCAGTGCTAGAATGTTTTCAAGATACAGACCCAAAACATGCTAAAAATCGATATTTTAGGTGCAAAACGTCGATATGTGCATGCATCTTCTGTACTTGTTTATATTTCAAATTCAGGCTCATAAAACACGAAAATTCGATATTTTTGGGTCCCAGAAGCGATCTGTACATGCCTAATCAGTGTTAGAGTATTTTCAAAATACAGGCCCAAAACATGCTGAAAATCGATATTTTAGGTGCCCAAAGTCAATATGTGTATGCATCTTCTGTACCCGTTTATATCCCAAATTCTTGCTCAAAACACCCTAAAATTCGATATTTTTGGGTCCCAGAGGCGATCTGTACATGCCTACTCAGTGCTAGAATATTTTCAAAATATAGGCCCAAAACATGCTTAATATCGATATTTTAGGAGCCCAAAGTCGATATGTGCACGCATCTTCTGTACTCGTTTATATCTCAAATTCAGGCTCAAAACACCCGAAAATTCGATATTTTTGGGTCCCAAAAGCGATTTGTACATGCCTACTCAGTGTTAGAGTATTTTCAAAATATAGGCCCAAAACATACTGAAAATCGATATTTTGAGTGCCCAAAGTCGATATGTGCATAGATCTCCTGTACCCGTTTATATCTCGAATTCAGGCTCAAAATACACGAAAATTCGATATTTTTGGGTCCCAGAAACGATCTGTACATGCCTACTCCGTGTTAGAGTATTTTTTAAAATACAGGCCAAAAACATGCTCAAAATCAATTTTTTGGGTGCCTAAAGTCGATATGTGCATGCATCTTCAGTACCTGTTTTTATCTCAAATTCAGGCTCAAAACACCCGAAAATTCGATATTTTTGGGTCCCAGAAGCGATCTGTACATTCCTACTCAGTGCTAGAATATTTTCAAAATATAGGCCCAGAATATGCTCAAAATCGATATTTTAAGTGCAAAAAGTCGATATATGCATGCATCTTCAGTACTGGTTTATATCCCAAATTCTTGCTCAAAACACCCGAAAATTCAATATTTTTTGGGTTCCAGAAGCGATCGGTACATGCCTTCTCCGTGTTAGAGTATTTATTAAAATACAGGCCCAAAACATGTTCAAAATCGATATTTTGGGTGCCCAAAGTCGATATGTGCATGCATCTTCTGTACCCGTTTATTTCTCAAATTCAGTCTCAAAACAACCGAAAATTCGATATTTTTGGGTCACAGAAGCGATCTGTACATGCCTACTCCTTGCTTGAATGGTATCAAGATACAGACGCAAAACATACTCATAATCGATATTTTAAGTGCAAAAAGTCGATATATGCATGCATCTTCAGTACTGGTTTATATCCCAAATTCTTGCTCAAAACACCCGAAAATTCGATATTTTTGGGTCCCAGAGACGATCTGTACATGCCTACTCAGTGCTAGAATATTTTCAAAATATAGGCCCAAAACATGCAAAATATCGATATTTTAGGAGCCCAAAGTCGGTATGTGCACGCATCTTCTGTACTCGTTTATATCTCAAATTCAGGCTCAAAACACCCAAAAATTCGATATTTTTGGGTCCCAAAAGCGATCTGTACATGCCTACTCAGTGTTAGAGTATTTTCAAAATATAGGCCCAAAACATACTGAAAATCGATATTTTGAGTGCCCAAAGTCGATATGTGCATAGATCTCCTGTACCCGTTTATATCTCAAATTCAGGCTCAAAATACACGAAAATTCGAAATTTTTGGGTCCCAGAAACGATCTGTACATGCCTACTCCGTGTTAGAGTATTTATTAAAATACAGGCCCAAAACATGCTCAAAATCTATATTTTGGGTGCCCAAAGTCGATATGTGCATGCATCTTCAGTACCTGTTTTTATCTCAAATTCAGGCTCAAAACACCCGAAAATTCGATATTTTTGGGTCCCAGAAGCGATCTGTACATTCCTACTCCTTGATAGAATGGTATCAAGATACAGACCCAAAACATACTCATAATCGATATTTTAAGTGCAAAAAGTCGATATATGCATGCATCTTCTGTACCTGTTTATATCTCAAATTCAGGCTCAAATCACCCGAAAATTCGATATTTTAGGGTCCCACAAGCGATCTGTACATGCTTACTCAGTGATAGAATATTTTCAAAATACAGGCCCAAAACATGCTGAAAATCGATATTTTAGGTGCCTAAACTCAATATGTGTATGCATCTTCTGTACCCGTTTATATCCCTAATTCAGGCTTAAAACACCCGAAAATTCGATATTTTTGGGTCCCAGAGGCGATCTGTACATGCCTACTCAGTACTATAATGTTTTCAAAATATAGGCCCAAAACATGCTAAATATCGATATTTTAGGTGTCCAAAGTCGATATGTGCATGCATCTTCTGTACTCGTTTATATCTCAAATTCAGGCTCAAAACACCGAAAATTCGATATTTTTGGGTCCCAAAAGCGATCTGTACATGCCTACTCCTTGCTAGAATGTTTTCAAGATACAAACCCTAAACATGCTCATAATCGATATTTTAGGTGCAAAAAGTCGATATATGCATGCATCTTCTGTACCTGTTTATATCTCAAATTCAGTCTCAAAACACCCGAAAATTCGATATTTTTTGGTCAAAGAAGTGATTTGTACATGCCTACTTAGTGCTAGAATATTTTCAAAATATAGTCCCAAAACATGCAAAATATCGATATTTTAGGAGCCCAATGTCGATATGTGCTTGGATCTTCTGTACCTTTTTATATCTCAAATTCAGGCTCAAAACACCCAAAAATTCGATATTTTTGGGTCTCAGAAACGATCTGTACATGCCTACTCAGTGCTAGAGTATTTTCAAAATACAGGCAAAAAACATAATGAAAATCGATATTTTAGTTGCCCAAAGTCAATATGTGTATCATTCTTCTGTACGTGTTTATATTTTAAATTCAGGCTCAAAACACCCGAAAATTCAATATCTTTGGGTCCCAGAAGCGATCTGTACATGCCTACTCAGTGCTAGAATGTTTTCAAGATACAGACCCAAAACATGCTCAAAATCGATATTTTAGGTGCAAAACGTCGATATGTGCATGCATCATCTGTACCTGTTTATATTTCAAATTCAGGCTCATAAATCACGAAAATTCGATATTTTTGGGTCCCATAAGCGATCTGTACATGCCTACTCAGTGTTAGAGTATTTTCAAAATATAGGCCCAAAACATACTGAAAATCGATATTTTGAGTGCCCAAAGTCGATATGTGCATAGATCTCCTGTAGCCGTTTATATCTCAAATTCAGGCTCAAAACACCCGAAAATTCAATATTTTGGGGTCCCAGAAGCGATCTGTACATGCCTACTCCGTGTTAGAGTATTTATTAAAATACAGGCCCAAAACATGCTCTAAATCGATATTTTGGGTGCCCAAAGTAGATATGTGCATGCATCTTCTGTACCCGTTTATATCTCAAATTCAGGCTCAAAACACCCGAAAATTAGATATTTTTGGGTCCCAGAAGCGATCTGTACATGCCTACTCCTTGCTAGAATGGGATCAAGATACAGACGCAAAACATACTCATAATCGATATTTTAAGTGCAAAAAGTCGATATATGCATGCATCTTCTGTACCTGTTTATATCTCAAATTCAGGCTCAAAACACCCGAAAATTCGATATTTTTGGGTCCCAGAAGCGATCTGTACATGCATACTCAGTGCTAGAATATTTTCAAAACATAGGCCCAAAACATGCTAATTATCGATATTTTATGTGCCCAAAGTCGATATGTGCATGCATCTTCTGTACCCGTTTATATCTCAAATTCCGGTTTAAAACACCCGAAAGCTCTATATTTTTGGGCCCCAGAAGCGATCTGTACATGCCTACTCAGTGTTAGAGTATTTTCAAAATATAGGCCTAAAACATACCGTAAATCGACATTTTTAATGCTAAAAGTCGATATGTGCATAGATCTTCTGTACCATTTTATATCTCAAATTCAGGCTCAAAACACCCGAAAATTCGATATTTTTGGGTCTCAGAAACGATCTTTACATACCTACTCCGTGTTAGAGTATTTTCAAAATACAGGCAAAAAACATAATGAAAATCGATATTTTAGTAGCCCAAAGTCAATATGTGTATGATTTTTCTGTACCCGTTTATATCCCAAAATCAGGCTCAAAACACCCGAAAATTCGATATTTTTGGGTCCCAGAAGCGATCTGTAAATGTCTACTCAGTGCTAGAATATTTTAAAAAATAAAGTCCCAAAACATGCTAAATATCGATATTGTAGGTGCCCAAAGTTGATATGTGCATGCATCTTCTGTACTCTTTTATATCTCAAATTCAGATCCAAACACCCGAAAATTCGATAATTTTGGGTCCCAGAAGCGATCTGTACATGCCTACTTAGTGTTAGAGTATTTTCATAAGATAAGCCCAAAACATACTGAAAATCGATATTTTGAGTGCCCAAAGTCGATATGTGCATGGATCTTCTGTACCCGTTTATATCTAAAAATCGGGCTCAAAACACCCGAAAATTCGATATTTTTGGGTCTCACAAACGTTCTGTACATGCCTACTCAGTGCTAGAATATTTTCAAAATACAGGACCAAAACATGCTGAAAATCGATATTTTAGGTGCCCAAACTCAATATGTGTATGCATCTTCTGTACCCGTTTATATCCCTAATTCAGGCTTAAAACACCCGAAAATTCGATAATTTTGGGTCCCAGAGGCGATCTGTACACGCCTACTCAGTGCTAGAATATTTTCAATATATAGGCCCAAAACATGCTCAAAATCGATATTTTAAGTGCAAAAAGTCGATATGTGCATTCATCTTCAGTATCCGTTTATATATCAAATTCAGGCTCAAAACACCTGAAAATTCAATATTTTTGGGTTCAAGAAGCGACCTGTACATGATTACTCAGTGCTAGAATGTTTTCAAAATATAGACCCAAAACATGCTAAATATCGATATTTTAAGTGCAAAAAGTCGATATGTGCATTCATCTTCAGTATCCGTTTATATATCAAATTCAGGCTCAAAACACCCGAAAATTCAATATTTTTGGGTTTAAGAAGCGACCTGTACATGCTTACTCAGTGCTAGAATGTTTTCAAAATATAGGCCCAAAACATGCTAAATATCGATATTTTAGGTGTCCAAAGTCGATATGTGCATGAATCTTCTGTACTCGATTATATCTCAAATTCAGGCTCAAAACACCCGAAAATTCGATATTTTTGGGTCCCAGAAGCGATCTGTACATGCCTACTCCTTGCTAGAATGTTTTCAAGATACAGACCCAAAACATGCTCATAATCGATATTTTAGGTGCAAAAAGTCGATATATGCATGCATCTTCTGTACCTGTTTATATATCAAATTCAGGCTCAAAACACCCGAAAAATCGATGTTTTTTGGTCAAAGAAGCGATTTGTACATGCCTACTTAGTGCTAGAATATTTTCAAAATATAGGCCCAAAACATGCTAAATATCGATATTTTAGGAGCCCAATGTCGATATGTGCATGGATCTTCTGTACCTTTTTATATCTCAAATTCAGGCTCAAAACACCCAAAAATTCGATATTTTTGGGTCTCAGAAACGATCTGTACATGCCTACTCCGTGTTAGAGTATTTTCAAAATACAGGCAAAAAACATAATGAAAATCGATATTTTAGTTGCCCAAAGTCAATATGTGTATCATTCTTCTGTACGTGTTTATATTTTAAATTCAGGCTCAAAACACCCGAAAATTCGATATCTTTGGGTCCCAGAAGCGATCTCTACATGCCTACTCAGTGCTAGAATTTTTTCAAGATAAAGACCCAAAACATGCTCAAAATCGATATTTTAGGTGCAAAACGTCGATATGTGCATGCATCTTCTGTACCTGTTTATATTTCAAATTCAGGCTCATAAATCACGAAAATTCGATATTTATGGGTCTCAGAAATGATCTGTACATGCCTACTCCGTGTTAGAGTATTTTCAAAATACAGGCAAAAAACATAATGAAAATCGATATTTTAGTTGCCCAAAGTCAATATGTGTATGATTCTTCTGTACGTGTTTATATTTCAAATTCTGGCTCAAAACACCCGAAAATTCGATATCTTTGGGTCCCAAAAGCGATCTGTACATGCCTACTCAGTGCTAGAATGTTTTCAAGATACAGACCCAAAACATGCTCAAAATCGATATTTTAGGTGCAAAACGTCGATATGTGCATGCATCTTCTGTACCTGTTTATATTTCAAATTCAGGCTCATAATACAGGCCCAAAACATGCTGAAAATCGATATTTTAGGTGCCCAAAGTCAATATGTGTATGCATCTTCTGTACCCGTTTATATCCCAAATTCTTGCTCAAAACACCCGAAAATTCGATATTTTTGGGTCCCAGAGGCGATCTGTACATGCCTACTCAGTGCTAGAATATTTTCAAAATATAGGCCCAAAACATGCTTAATATCGATATTTTAGGAGCCCAAAGTCGATATGTGCACGCATCTTCTGTACTCGTTTATATCTCAAATTCAGGCTCAAAACACCCGAAAATTCGATATTTTTGGGTCCCAAAAGCGATTTGTACATGCCTACTCAGTGCTAGAATATTTTCAAAATATAGGCCCAGAATATGCTCAAAATCGATAATTTAAGTGCAAAAAGTCGATGTGTGCATGCATCTTCAGTATCCGTTTATATTTCAAATTCAGGCTCAAAACACCCGAAAATTCAATATTTTGGGGTCCCAGAAGCGATCGGTACATGCCTACTCCGTGTTAGAGTATTTTTTAAAATACAGGCCCAAAACATGCTCAAAATCGATTTTTTGGGTGCCTAAAGTCGATATGTGCATGCATCTTCAGTACATGTTTTTATCTCAAATTCAGGCTCAAAACACCCGAAAATTCGATATTTTTGGGTCCCAGAAGCGATCTGTACATTCCTACTCAGTGCTAGAATATTTTCAAAATATAGGCCCAGAATATGCTCAAAATCGATATTTTAAGTGCAAAAAGTCGATGTGTGCATGCATCTTCAGTATCCGTTTATATTTCAAATTCAGGCTCAAAACACCCGAAAATTCAATATTTTGGGGTCCCAGAAGCGATCGGTACATGCCTACTCCGTGTTAGAGTATTTATTAAAATACAGGCCCAAAACATGTTCAAAATCGATATTTTGGGTGCCCAAAGTCGATATGTGCATGCATCTTCTGTACCCGTTTATATCTCAAATTCAGGCTCAAAACACCCGAAAATTCGATATTTTTGGGTCACTGAAGCGATCTGTACATGCCTACTCCTTGCTAGAATGGTATCAAGATACAGACGCAAAACATACTCATAATCGATATTTTAAGTGCAAAAAGTTGATATATGCATGCATCTTCAGTACTGGTTTATATCCCAAATTCTTGCTCAAAACACCCGAAAATTCGATATTTTTGGGTCCCAGAAACGATCTGTACATGCTTACTCAGTGCTAGAATGTTTTCAAAATATAGGCCCAAAACATGCTAAATATCGATATTTTAGGTGTCCAAAGTCGATATGTGCATGAATCTTCTGTACTCGATTATATCTCAAATTCAGGCTCAAAACACCCGAAAATTCGATATTTTTGGGTCCCAGAAGCGATCTGTACATGCCTACTCCTTGCTAGAATGTTTTCAAGATACAGACCCAAAACATGCTCATAATCGATATTTTAGGTGCAAAAAGTCGATATATGCATGCATCTTCTGTACCTGTTTATATATCAAATTCAGGCTCAAAACACCCGAAAAATCGATGTTTTTTGGTCAAAGAAGCGATTTGTACATGCCTACTTAGTGCTAGAATATTTTCAAAATATAGGTCCAAAACATGCTAAATATCGATATTTTAGGAGCCCAATGTCGATATGTGCATGGATCTTCTGTACCTTTTTATATCTCAAATTCAGGCTCAAAACACCCAAAAATTCGATATTTTTGGGTCTCAGAAACTATCTGTACATGCCTACTCCGTGTTAGAGTATTTTCAAAATACAGGCAAAAAACATAATGAAAATCGATATTTTAGTTGCCCAAAGTCAATATGTGTATCATTCTTCTGTACGTGTTTATATTTTAAATTCAGGCTCAAAACACCCGAAAATTCGATATCTTTGGGTCCCAGAAGCGATCTGTACATGCCTACTCAGTGCTAGAATTTTTTCAAGATACAGACCCAAAACATGCTCAATATCGATATTTTAGGTGCAAAACGTCGATATGTGCATGCATCTTCTGTACCTGTTTATATTTCAAATTCAGGCTCATAAATCACGAAAATTCGATATTTATGGGTCTCAGAAATGATCTGTACATGCCTACTCCGTGTTAGAGTATTTTCAAAATACAGGCAAAAAACATAATGAAAATCGATATTTTAGTTGCCCAAAGTCAATATGTGTATGATTCTTCTGTACGTGTTTATATTTCAAATTCAGGCTCAAAACACCCGAAAATTCGATATCTTTGGGTCCCAAAAGCGATCTGTACATGACTACTCAGTGCTAGAATGTTTTCAAGATACAGACCCAAAACATGCTAAAAATCGATATTTTAGGTGCAAAACGTCGATATGTGCATGCATCTTCTGTACCTGTTTATATTTCAAATTCAGGCTCATAAAACACGAAAATTCGATACTTTTGGGTCCCAGAAGCGATCTGTACATGCCTAATCAGTGTTAGAGTATTTTCAAAATACAGGCCCAAAACATGCTGAAAATCGATATTTTAGGTGCCCAAAGTCAATATGTGTATGCATCTTCTGTACCCGTTTATATCCCAAATTCTTGCTCAAAACACCCGAAAATTCGATATTTTTGGGTCCCAGAGGCGATCTGTACATGCCTACTCAGTGCTAGAATATTTTCAAAATATAGGCCCAAAACATGCTTAATATCGATATTTTAGGAGCCCAAAGTCGATATGTGCACGCATCTTCTGTACTCGTTTATATCTCAAATTCAGGCTCAAAACACCCGAAAATTCGATATTTTTGGGTCCCAGAAGCGATCTGTACATTCCTACTCAGTGCTAGAATATTTTCAAAATATAGGCCCAGAATATGCTCAAAATCTATATTTTAAGTGCAAAAAGTTGATGTGTGCATGCATCTTCAGTATCCGTTTATATTTCAAATTCAGGCTCAAAACACCCGAAAATTCAATATTTTGGGGTCCCAGAAGCGATCGGTACATGCCTACTCCGTGTTAGAGTATTTATTAAAATACAGGCCCAAAACATGTTCAAAATCGATATTTTGGGTGCCCAAAGTCGATATGTGCATGCATCTTCTGTACCCGTTTATATCTCAAATTCAGGCTCAAAACACCCGAAAATTCGATATTTTTGGGTCACTGAAGCGATCTGTACATGCCTACTCCTTGCTAGAATGGTATCAAGATACAGACGCAAAACATACTCATAATCGATATTTTAAGTGCAAAAAGTTGATATATGCATGCATCTTCAGTACTGGTTTATATCCCAAATTCTTGCTCAAAACACCCGAAAATTCGATATTTTTGGGTCCCAGAAACGATCTGTACATGCCTACTCAGTGCTAGAATATTTTCAAAATATAGGCCCAAAACATGCTGAAAAACGATATTTTAGGTGCCCAAACTCAATATGTGTATGCATCTTCTGTACCCGTTTATAACCCAAATTCAGACTCAAAACACCCGAGAATTCGATATTTTTGGGTCACAGAGGCGATATGTACATGGCTACTCAGTGCTAAAATATTTTCAAAATATAGGCCAAAAACATGCTCAAAATCGATATTTTAAGTGCCCAAAGTCGATATGTGCATGCATCTTCAGTATCCGTTTATATTTCAAATTCAGGCTCAAAACACCCGAAAATTCAATATTTTTTGGGTTCCAGAAGCGATTGGTACATGCCTACTCCGTGTTAGAGTATTTATTAAAATACAGGCCCAAAACATGTTCAAAATCGATATTTTGGGTTCCCAAAGTCGATATGTGCATGCATCTTCTGTACCCGTTTATTTCTCAAATTCAGGCTCAAAACACCCGAAAATTCGATATTTTTGGGTCACAGAAGCGATCTGTACATGCCTACTCCTTGCTAGAATGGTATCAAGATACAGACGCAAAACATACTCATAATCGATATTTTAAGTGCAAAAAGTCGATATATGCATGCATCTTCAGTACTGGTTTATATCCCAAATTCTTGCTCAAAACACCCGAAAATTCGATATTTTTGGGTCCCAGAAACGATCTGTACATGCCTACTCAGTGCTAGAATATTTTCAAAATATAGGCCCAAAACATGCTAAATATCGATATTTTAGGAGCCCAAAGTCGATATGTGCACGCATCTTCTGTACTCGTTTATATCTCAAATTCAGGCTCAAAACACCCGAAATTTCGATATTTTTGGGTCCCAAAAGCGATCTGTACATGCCTACTCAGTGTTAGAGTATTTTCAAAATATAGGCCCAAAACATACTGAAAATCGATATTTTGAGTGCCCAAAGTCGATATGTGCATAGATCTCTTGAACCCGTTTATATCTCAAATTCAGGCTCAAAATACACGAAAATTCGATATTTTTGGTTCCCAGAAACGATCTGTACATGCCTACTCCGTGTTAGAATATTTTTTAAAATACAGGCCCAAAACATGCTCAAAATCGATTTTTTGGGTGCCCAAAGTCGATATGTGCATGCATCTTCAGTACCTGTTTTTATCTCAAATTCAGGCTCAAAACACCCGAAAATTCGATATTTTTGGGTCCCAGAAGCGATCTGTACATTCCTACTCAGTGCTAGAATATTTTCAAAATATAGGCCCAAAACATGCTCAAAATCGATATTTTAAGTGCAAAAAGTCGATATGTGCATGCATCTTCAGTATCCGTTTATATTTCAAATTCAGGCTCAAAACATCCGAAAATTCAATATTTTGGGGTCCCAGAAGCGAACGGTACATGCCTACTCCGTGTTAGAGTATTTATTAAAATACAGGCCCAAAACATGCTCAAAATCGATATTTTGGGTGCCCAAAGTCGATATGTGCATGCATCTTCTGTACCCGTTTATATCTCAAATTCAGGCTCAAAACAACCGAAAATTCGATATTTTTGGGTCACAGAAGCGATCTGTACATGCCTACTCCTTGCTAGAATGGTATCAAGATACAGACGCAAAACATACTCATAATCGATATTTTAAGTGCAAAAAGTCGATACATGCATGCATCTTCAGTACTGGTTTATATCTCAAATTCAGGCTCAAAACACCCGAAAATTCGATATTTTTGTGTCCCATAAGCGATCTGTACATGCCTACTCAGTGCTAGAATATTTTCAAAACATAGGCCAGAAACATGCTTATTATCGATACTTTATGTGCCCAAAATCGATATGTGCATGCATCTTCTGTACCCGTTTATATCTCAAATTCAGGCTCAAAACACCCGAAAATTCGATATTTTTGGGTCCCAGAAAAGATCTGTACATGCCTAATCCGTGTTAGAGTATTTTCAAAATACAGGCCCAAAACATGCTAAATATCGATATTTTAGGTGCCCTAAGTCGATATGTGCATGCATCTTCTGTACTCGTTTATATTTTAAATTCAGGTTTAAAACACCCGAAAATTCTATATTTTTGGGCCCCAGAAGCGATCTGTACATGCCTACTCAGTGTTAGAGTATTTTCAAAATATAGGCCTAAAACATACAGTAAATCGACATTTTTAATGCTAAAAGTCGATATGTGCATGGATCTTCTGTACTTTTTTATATCTCAAATTCAGGCTCAAAACACCCGAAAATTCGATAATTTTGGGTCTCAGAAACGATCTGTACATACCTACTCCGTGTTAGACTATTTTCAAAATACAGGCAAAAAACATAATGAAAATCGATATTTTAGTAGCCCAAAGTCAATATGTGTATGATTTTTCTGTACAAGTTTATATCCCAAATTCAGGCTCAAAACACCCCAAAATTCGATATTTTTGGGTCCCAGAAGCGATCTGTACATGTCTACTCAGTGCTAGAATATTTTTAAAAATAAAGTTCAAAAACATGCTAAATATCGATATTGTAGGTGCCCAAAGTCGATATGTGCATGCATCTTCTGTACCTGTTTATATCTCAAATTCAGGCTCAAAACACCCGAAAATTCGATATTTTTGGGTCCCAGAAGCTATTTTTAAATGCCTACTCAGTGCTAGAGTATTTTCAAAATGCAGGCTCAAAACATGCTGAAAATCGATATTTTTGTTGCCCAAAGTCAATATGTGTATGCATCTTCTGTATATGTTTATATCCCAAATTCAGACTCAAAGTACCCGAAATATCGAGATTTTTGGGTCCCAGAAGCGATCTGTACATGCCTAATCAGTGTTAGAGTATTTTCAAAATACAGGCCCAAAACATGCTGAAAATCGATATTTTAGGTGCCCAAAGTCAATATGTGTATGCTTCTTCTGTACCCGTTTATATCCCAAATTCTGGCTCAAAACACCATGAAAATTCGATATTTTTGGGTCCCAGAAGCGATCTGTACATGCCTACTCAGTGCTAGAATATTTTCAAAATATTGGCCAAAAACATGCTAAATATCGATATTTTAGGAGGCCAAAGTCGATATGTGCATTCATCTTCTGTACTCGTTTATATCTCAAATTCAGGCTCAAAACACCCGAAAATTCGATATTATTGGGTCCCAAAAGCGATCTGTACATGCCTACTCAGTGTTAGAGTATTTTCAAAATATTGACCCAAAACATACTGAAAATCGATATTTTGAATGCCCAAAGTCGATATGTGCATGGATCTCCTGTACCCGTTTATATCTCAAATTCAGGCTCAAAATACACGAAAATTCGATATTTTTGGGTCCACGAAGAGATCTGTACATGCCTTCTCCGTATTAGAGTATTTTTTTAAATACAGGCCCAAAACATGCTCAAAATCGATTTTTTGGGTGCCCAAAGTCAATATGTGTATGCATCTTTTGTACCCGTTTATATCTCAAATTCAGGCTCAAAACACCCGAAAAATCGATTTTTTTGGGTGCCAGAAGCGATCTGTACGTTCCTACTCAGTGCTTGAATATTTTCAAAATATAGGCCGAAAACATGCTCAAAATCGATATTTTAAGTGCAAAAAGTCGATATTTGTATGCATCTTCAGTATCTGTTTATATTTCATATTCAGGCTCAAAACACCCGAAAATTCAATATTTTTGGGTCCCAGAAGCGATCTGTACATGCCTACTCCGTGTTAGAGTAGTTATTGAAATATAGGCCCAAAACATGCTCAAAATCGATATTTTGGTGCCCAAAGTAGATATGTGCATGCATCTTATGTACCCGTTTATATCTCAAATTCAGGCTCAAAACACCCGAAAATTCGATATTTTTGGGTCCCAGAAGCGATCTGTACATGCCTACTCCTTGCTAGAATTGTATCAAGATACAAACCCAAAACATACTCATAATCGATATTTTAAGTGCAAAAAGTCGATATATGCATGAATTTTCTGTACCTGTTTATATTTCAAATTCAGGCTCAAAACACCCGAAAATTCGATATTTGTGGGTCCCAGAAGCGATCTGTACATGCCTACTCAGTGCTTAAATATTTTCAAAATATAGGCCCAAAACATGCTAAAAATCGATATTTTATGTGCCCAAAGTCGATATGTGCATGCATCTTCTGTACCCGTTTATATCTCAAATTCAGGCTCAAAACACCCGAAAATTAGATATTTTTGGGTCCCAGAAACGATCTGTACATGCATAATCTGTGTTAGAGTATTTTTAAAGTACAGGCCCAAAACATGCTAAATATCAATATTTTAGGTGCCCAAAGTCGATATGTGCATGCATCTTCTGTACTCGTTTATATTTTAAATTCAGGCTTAAAACACCCGAATTTTTTTTTTTTTTTTGGGCCCCAGAAGCGATCTGTACATGCCTACTCAGTGTTAGAGTATTTTCAAAATATAGGTCCAAAACATACATTAAATCGACATTTTTAATGCCCAAAGTCGATATGTGCATGCATCTTCTGTACATTTTTATATCTCAAAATCAGGCTCAAAACACCCGAAAATTCGATATTTTTGGGTCTCAGAAACGATCTGAACATACCTACTCCTTTTCAGAGTATTTTCAAAATACAGGCAAAAAACATAATGTAAATCGATATTTTAGTTGCCCAAAGTCAATATGTGTATTGTTTCTCTGTACCAGTTTATATCCCAAATTCAGGCTCAAAACACCCGAAAATTCGATATTTTTGGGTCCCAGAAGCGATCTGTAGATGTCTACTCAGTGCTAGAATATTTTCAAAACATAGGCCAGAAACATGCTTATTATCGATACTTTATGTGCCCAAAATCGATATGTGCATGCATCTTCTGTACCCGTTTATATCTCAAATTCAGGCTCAAAACACCCGAAAATTCAATATTTTTGGGTCCCAGAAACGATCTGTACATGCCTAATCCGTGTTAGAGTATTTTCAAAATACAGGCCCAAAACATGCTAAATATCGATATTTTAGGTGCCCTAAGTCGATATGTGCATGCATCTTCTGTACTCGTTTATATTTTAAATTCAGGTTTAAAACACCCGAAAATTCTATATTTTTGGGCCCCAGAAGCGATCTGTACATGCCTACTCAGTGTTAGAGTATTTTCAAAATATAGGCCTAAAACATACAGTAAATCGACATTTTTAATGCTAAAAGTCGATATGTGCATGGATCTTCTGTACTTTTTTATATCTCAAATTCAGGCTCAAAACACCCTAAAATTCGATATTTTTGGGTCTCAGAAACGATCTGTACATGCCTAATCAGTGTTAGAGTATTTTTAAAATACAGTCCCAAAACATGCTGAAAATCGATATTTTGGGTGCCCAAACTCAATATGTGTATGCATCTTCTGTATCCGTTTATATCCCAAATTCAGGCTCAAAACACCCGAAAATTCGATATTTTTGGGTCCCAGAGGCGATCTGTACATGCCTACTCAGTGCTACAATGTTTTCAAAATATAGGCCGAAAACATGCTCAAAATCGATATTTTAAGTGCAAAAAGTCGATATGTGCATGCATCTTCTGTACTCGTTTATATCTCAAATTCAGGCTCAAAACACCCAAAATTCGATATTTTTGGGTCCCAGAAGCGATCTGTACATACCTACTCCTTGCTAGAATTTGTTCAAGATACAGACCCAAAACATGCTCATAATCGATATTTTAGGTGCAAAAAGTCGATATATGAATGCATCTTCTGTACCTGTTTATATCTCAAATTCAGGCTCAAAAATCCCGAAAATTCGATATTTTTGGGTCAAAGAAATGATCTGTACATGCCTACTTAGTGCTAGAATATTTTCAAAATATAGGCCGAAAACATGCTCAAAATCGATATTTTAAGTGCAAAAAGTCGATATATGAATGCATCTTCTGTACCTGTTTATATCTCAAAATCAGGCTCAAAACACCCGAAAATTCGATATTTTTGGGTCAAAGAAGCGATCTGTACATGCCTACTTAGTGCTAGAATATTTTCAAAATATAGGCCGAAAACATGCTCAAAATCGATATTTTAAGTGCAAAAAGTCGATATATGAATGCATCTTCTGTACCTGTTTATATCTCAAATTCAGGCTCAAAACACCCGAAAATTCGATATTTTTGGGTCACAGAAGCGATCTGTACATGCCTACTCAGTGCTAGAATATTTTCAAAACATAGGCCAGAAACATGCTTATTATCGATACTTTATGTGCCCAAAATCGATATGTGCATGCATCTTCTGTACCCGTTTATATCTCAAATTCAGGCTCAAAACACCCGAAAATTCAGTATTTTTGGGTCCCAGAAACGATCTGTACATGCCTAATCCGTGTTAGAGTATTTTCAAAATACAGGCCCAAAACATGGTAAATATCGATATTTTAGGTGCCCTAAGTCGATATGTGCATGCATCTTCTGTACTCGTTTATATTTTAAATTCAGTTTTAAAAAAACCCGAAAATTCTATATTTTTGGGCCCCAGAAGCGATCTGTACATGCCTACTCAGTGTTAGAGTATTTTCAAAATATAGGCCTAAAACATACAGTAAATCGACATTTTTAATGCTAAAAGTCGATATGTGCATGGATCTTCTGTACTTTTTTATATCTCAAATTCAGGCTCAAAACACCCTAAAATTCGATATTTTTGGGTCTCAGAAACGATCTGTACATGCCTAATCAGTGTTAGAGTATTTTTAAAATACAGTCCCAAAACATGCTGAAAATCGATATTTTGGGTGCCCAAACTCAATATGTGTATGCATCTTCTGTATCCGTTTATATCCCAAATTCAGGCTCAAAACACCCAAAAATTCGATATTTTTGGGTACCAGAGGCGATCTGTACATGCCTACTCAGTGCTACAATGTTTTCAAAATATAGGCCGAAAACATGCTCAAAATCGATATTTTAAGTGCAAAAAGTCGATATGTGCATGCATCTTCTGTACTCGTTTATATCTCAAATTCAGGCTCAAAACACCCAAAATTCGATATTTTTGGGTCCCAGAAGCGATCTGTACATACCTACTCCTTGCTAGAATTTGTTCAAGATACAGACCCAAAACATGCTCATAATCGATATTTTAGGTGCAAAAAGTCGATATATGAATGCATCTTCTGTACCTGTTTATATCTCAAATTCAGGCTCAAAAATCCCGAAAATTCGATATTTTTGGGTCAAAGAAATGATCTGTACATGCCTACTTAGTGCTAGAATATTTTCAAAATATAGGCCGAAAACATGCTCAAAATCGATATTTTAAGTGCAAAATGTCGATATATGAATGCATCTTCTGTACCTGTTTATATCTCAAATTCAGGCTCAAAACACCCGAAAATTCGATATTTTTGGGTCAAAGAAGCGATCTGTACATGCCTACTTAGTGCTAGAATATTTTCAAAATATAGGCCGAAAACATGCTCAAAATCGATATTTTAAGTGCAAAAAGTCGATATGTGCATGCATCTTCAGTATCCGTTTATATTTCAAATTCAGGCTCAAAACACCCGAAAATTCGATATTTTTGGGTCACAGAAGCGATCTGTACATGCCTACTCCTTGCTAGAATGGTATCAAGATACAGATGCAAAACATACTCATAATCGATATTTTAAGTGCAAAAAGTCGATATATGCAGGCATCTTCAGTACTGGTTTATATCCCAAATTCTTGCTCAAAACACCCGAAAATTCGATATTTTTGGGTCCCAGAAACGATCTGTACATGCCTACTCAGTGCTAGAATATTTTCAAAATATAGGCCCAAAACATGCTAAATATCGATATTTTAGGAGCCCAAAGTCGATATGTGCACGCATCTTCTGTACTCGTTTATATCTCAAATTCAGGCTCAAAACACCCGAAAATTCGATATTTTTGGGTCCCAAAAGCGATCAGTACATGCCTACTCAGTGTTAGAGTATTTTCAAAATATTGACCCAAAACATACTGAAAATCGATATTTTGAATGCCCAAAGTCGATATGTGCATAGATCTCCTGTACCTGTTTATATCTCAAATTCAGGCTCAAAATACACGAAAATTCGATATTTTTGGGTCCACGAAAAGATCTGTACATGCCTACTCCGTATTAGAGTATTTTTTTAAATACAGGCCCAAAACATGCTCAAAATCGATATTTTAGGTGCTCAAACTCAATATGTGTATGCATCTTCTGTACCCGTTTATATCCCAAATTCAGGCTCAAAACACCCGAAAATTCGATATTTTTGGGTCCCAGAGGCGATCTGTACATGCCTACTCAGTGCTACAATATTTTCAAAATAAAGGCCGAAAACATGCTCAAAATCGATATTTTAAGTGCAAAAAGTCGATATGTGCATGCATCTTCAGTATCCGTTTATATTTTAAATTCAGGCTCAAAACACCCGAAAATTCAATATTTTTGGGTTCAAGAAGCGAGCTGTACATGCTTACTCAGTGCTAGAATGTTTTCAAAATATAGGCCCAAAACATGCTAAATATCGATATTTTAGGTGTCCACAGTCGATATGTGCATGCATCTTCTGTACTCGTTTATATCTCAAATTCAGGCTCAAAACACCCAAATTCGATATTTTTGGGTCCCAGAAACGATCTGTACATACCTACTCCTTGCTAGAATTTGTTCAAGATACAGACCCAAAACATGCTCATAATCGATATTTTAGGTGAAAAAAGTCGATATATGAATGCATCTTCTGTACCTGTTTATATCTCAAATTCAGGCTCAAAACACCCGAAAATTCGATATTTTTGGGTCAAAGAAGCGATCTGTACATGCCTACTTAGTGCTAGAATATTTTCAAAATATAGGCCGAAAACATGCTCAAAATCGATATTTTAAGTGCAAAAAGTCGATATGTGCATGCATCTTCAGTATCCGTTTATATTTCAAATTCAGGCTCAAAACACCAGAAAATTCAATATTTTTGGGTTCAAGAAGCGAGCTGTACATGCTTACTCAGTGCTAGAATGTTTTCAAAATATAGTCCCAAAACATGCTAAATATCGATATTTTAGGTGTCCACAGTCGATATGTGCATGCATCTTCTGTACTCGTTTATATCTCAAATTCAGGCTCAAAACACCCAAAATTCGATATTTTTGGGTCCCAGAAGCGATCTGTACATACCTACTCCTTGCTAGAATTTGTTCAAGATACAGACCCAAAACATGCTCATAATCGATATTTTAGGTGCAAAAAGTCGACATATGAATGCATCTTCTGTACCTGTTTATATCTCAAATTCAGGCTCAAAACACACGAAAATTCGATATTTTTGGGTCAAGGAAGCGATCTGTACATGCCTACTTAGTGCTAGAATATTTTCAAAATATAGGCCCAAAACATGCTAATTATCGATATTTTAGGAGCCAAAAGTCGATATGTGCATGGATCTTCAGAACCTTTTTATATCTCAAATTCAGGCTCAAAACACCCGAAAATTCGATATTTTTGGGTCTCAGAAACGATCTAGACATGCCTACTCCGTGTTAGAGTATTTTCAAAATACAGGCAAAAAACATAATAAAAATCGATATTTTAGTTGCCCAAAGTCAATATGTGTATGATTTTTCTGTACCAGTTTATATCCCAAATTCAGGCTCAAAACACCCAAAAATTCGATATTTTTGGGTCCCTGATGCGATCTGTACATGTCTACTCAGTGCTAGAATATTTTCAAAATATAGTCTCAAAACATGCTAAAAATCGATATTGTAGGTGCCCAAAGTCGATATGTGCATGCATCTTCTGTACCTGTTTATATCTCAAATTCAGGCTCAAAACACCCGAAAATTCGATATTTTTGGGTCCCAGAAGCGATGTGTACATGCCTACTCCGTGTTAGAATATTTTTTAAAATAACTGGCAAAACATGGCTTAAAATCGATATTTTCGTTGCCCAAAGTCAATATGTGTATGCATCTTCAGTACCCGTTTATATCCCAAATTCAGGCTCAAAACACCCGAAAATTCAATATTTTTGGGTCCCAGAAGCGATCTGTACATGCCTACTCCTTGCTAGAATGGTATCAAGATACAAACCCAAAACATACTCATAATCGATATTTTAAATGCAAAATGTCGATATATGCATGCATCTTCTGTACCTGTTTATATCTCAAATTCAGGCTCAAAACACCCGAAAATTCGATATTTTTGGGTCCCAGAAGCAATCTGTACATGCCTACTCAGTGCTTGAATATTTTCAAAATACAGGCACAAAACATAATGAAAATCGATATTTTAGTTGCCCAAAGTCAATATGTGTATGATTCTTCTGTACGTGTTTATATTTCAAATTCACGCTCAAAACATCCTAAAATTCGATATTTTTGGGTCCCAGAAGCGATCTGTACATGCCTAATCAGTGTTAGAGTATTTTTAAAATACAGGCCCAAAACATGCTGAAAATCGATATTTTAGGTGCCCAAACTCAATATGTGTATGCATCTTCTGTACCCGTTTATATCCCAAATTCAGGCTCAAAACACCCGAAAATTCGATATTTGTGGGTCCCAGAAGCGATCTGTACATGCCTACTCAGTGGTAGAATGTTTTCAAGATACAGACCCAAAACATGCTCAAAATCGATATTTTAGGTGCAAAACGTCGATATGTGCATGCATCTTCTGTACCTGTTTATATTAGAAATTCATGCTCATAACACACGAAAATTCGATATTTTTGGGTCCCAGAAGCGATCTGTACATGCCTAATCAGTGTTAGAGTATTTTTAAAATACAGGCCCAAAACATGCTGAAAATCGATATTTTAGGTGCCCAAACTCAATATGTGTATGAATCTTCTGTACCCGTTTATATCCCAAATTCATGCTCAAAACACCCAAAATTCGATATTTTTGGGTCCCAGAAGCGATCTGTACATGCCTACTCCTTGCTAGAATGTTTTCAAGATAAAGACCCAAAACATGCTCATAATCGATATTTTAGGTGCAAAAAGTCGACATATGAATGCATCTTCTGTACCTGTTTATATCTCAAATTCAGGCTCAAAACACACGAAAATTCGATATTTTTGGGTCAAGGAAGCGATCTGTACATGCCTACTTAGTGCTAGAATATTTTCAAAATATAGGCCCAAAACATGCTAATTATCGATATTTTAGGAGCCAAAAGTCGATATGTGCATGGATCTTCAGAACCTTTTTATATCTCAAATTCAGGCTCAAAACACCCGAAAATTCGATATTTTTGGGTCTCAGAAACGATCTAGACATGCCTACTCCGTGTTAGAGTATTTTCAAAATACAGGCAAAAAACATAATAAAAATCGATATTTTAGTTGCCCAAAGTCAATATGTGTATGATTTTTCTGTACCAGTTTATATCCCAAATTCAGGCTCAAAACACCCAAAAATTCGATATTTTTGGGTCCCTGATGCGATCTGTACATGTCTACTCAGTGCTAGAATATTTTCAAAATATAGTCTCAAAACATGCTAAAAATCGATATTGTAGGTGCCCAAAGTCGATATGTGCATGCATCTTCTGTACCTGTTTATATCTCAAATTCAGGCTCAAAACACCCGAAAATTCGATATTTTTGGGTCCCAGAAGCGATGTGTACATGCCTACTCCGTGTTAGAATATTTTTTAAAATAACTGGCAAAACATGGCTTAAAATCGATATTTTCGTTGCCCAAAGTCAATATGTGTATGCATCTTCAGTACCCGTTTATATCCCAAATTCAGGCTCAAAACACCCGAAAATTCAATATTTTTGGGTCCCAGAAGCGATCTGTACATGCCTACTCCTTGCTAGAATGGTATCAAGATACAAACCCAAAACATACTCATAATCGATATTTTAAATGCAAAATGTCGATATATGCATGCATCTTCTGTACCTGTTTATATCTCAAATTCAGGCTCAAAACACCCGAAAATTCGATATTTTTGGGTCCCAGAAGCAATCTGTACATGCCTACTCAGTGCTTGAATATTTTCAAAATACAGGCACAAAACATAATGAAAATCGATATTTTAGTTGCCCAAAGTCAATATGTGTATGATTCTTCTGTACGTGTTTATATTTCAAATTCACGCTCAAAACATCCTAAAATTCGATATTTTTGGGTCCCAGAAGCGATCTGTACATGCCTAATCAGTGTTAGAGTATTTTTAAAATACAGGCCCAAAACATGCTGAAAATCGATATTTTAGGTGCCCAAACTCAATATGTGTATGCATCTTCTGTACCCGTTTATATCCCAAATTCAGGCTCAAAACACCCGAAAATTCGATATTTGTGGGTCCCAGAAGCGATCTGTACATGCCTACTCAGTGGTAGAATGTTTTCAAGATACAGACCCAAAACATGCTCAAAATCGATATTTTAGGTGCAAAACGTCGATATGTGCATGCATCTTCTGTACCTGTTTATATTAGAAATTCATGCTCATAACACACGAAAATTCGATATTTTTGGGTCCCAGAAGCGATCTGTACATGCCTAATCAGTGTTAGAGTATTTTTAAAATACAGGCCCAAAACATGCTGAAAATCGATATTTTAGGTGCCCAAACTCAATATGTGTATGAATCTTCTGTACCCGTTTATATCCCAAATTCATGCTCAAAACACCCAAAATTCGATATTTTTGGGTCCCAGAAGCGATCTGTACATGCCTACTCCTTGCTAGAATGTTTTCAAGATAAAGACCCAAAACATGCTCATAATCGATATTTTCGGTTCAAAAAGTCGATATATGAATGCATCTTCTGTACCTGTTTATATCTCAAATTCAGGGTCAAAACACCCGAAAATTCGATATTTTTGGGTCTCAGAAACGATCTGTACATGCCTATTCCATGTTAGAGTATTTTCAAAATACAGGCAAAATACATAATGAAAATCGATATTTTAGTTGCCCAAAGTCAATATGTGTATGATTTTTCTGTACCAGTTTATATCCCAAATTCAGACTCAAAACACCTGAAAATTCGATATTTTTGTGTCCCAGAAGCAATCTGTACATGTCTACTCAGTGCTAGAATATTTTCAAAATATAGTCTCAAAACATGCAAAAAATCGATATTGTAGGTGCCCAAAGTCGATATGTGCATGCATCTTCTGTACCTGTTTATATCTCAAATTCAGGCTCAAAACACCCGAAAATTCGATATTTTTGGGTCCCAGAAGCGATGTGTACATGCCTACTCCGTGTTAGAATATTTTTTAAAATAACTGGCAAAACATGGCTTAAAATCGATATTTTAGTTGCCCAAAGTCAATATGTGTATGCATCTTCAGTACCCGTTTATATCCCAAATTCAGGCTCAAAACACCTGAAAATTCAATATTTTTGGGTCCCAGAAGCGATCTGTACATGCCTACTCCTTGCTAGAATGGTATCAAGATACAAACCCAAAACATACTCATAATCGATATTTTAAGTGCAAAATGTCGATATATGCATGCATCTTCTGTACCTGTTTATATCTCAAATTCAGGCTCAAAACACCCGAAAATTCGATATTTTTGGGTCCCAGAAGCAATCTGTACATGCCTACTCAGTGCTTGAATATTTTCAAAATACAGGCACAAAACATAATGAAAATCGATATTTTAGTTGCCCAAAGTCAATATGTGTATGATTCTTCTGTACGTGTTTATATTTCAAATTCACGCTCAAAACATCCGAAAATTCGATATTTTTGGGTCCCAGAAGCGATCTGTACATGCCTAATCAGTGTTAGAGTATTTTTAAAATACAGGCCCAAAACATGCTGAAAATCGATATTTTAGGTGCCCAAACTCAATATGTGTATGCATCTTCTGTACCCGTTTATATCCCAAATTCAGGCTCAAAACACCCGAAAATTCGATATTTTTGGGTCCCAGAAGCGATCTGTACATGCCTACTCAGTGGTAGAATGTTTTCAAGATACAGACCCAAAACATGCTCAAAATCGATATTTTAGGTGCAAAACGTCGATATGTGCATGCATCTTCTGTACCTGTTTATATTAGAAATTCATGCTCATAACACACGAAAATTCGATATTTTTGGGTCCCAGAAGCGATCTGTACATGCCTAATCAGTGTTAGAGTATTTTTAAAATACAGGCCCAAAACATGCTGAAAATCGATATTTTAGGTGCCCAAACTCAATATGTGTATGAATCTTCTGTACCCGTTTATATCCCAAATTCAGGCTCAAAACACCCAAAATTCGATATTTTTGGGTCCCAGAAGCGATCTGTACATGCCTACTCATTGCTAGAATGTTTTCAAGATAAAGACCCAAAACATGCTCATAATCGATATTTTCGGTTCAAAAAGTCGATATATGAATGCATCTTCTGTACCTGTTTATATCTCAAATTCAGGGTCAAAACACCCGAAAATTCGATATTTTTGGGTCTCAGAAACGATCTGTACATGCCTATTCCATGTTAGAGTATTTTCAAAATACAGGCAAAATACATAATGAAAATCGATATTTTAGTTGCCCAAAGTCAATATGTGTATGATTTTTCTGTACCAGTTTATATCCCAAATTCAGACTCAAAACACCTGAAAATTCGATATTTTTGTGTCCCAGAAGCAATCTGTACATGTCTACTCAGTGCTAGAATATTTTCATAATATAGGCTCAAAACATGCTAAAAATCGATATTGTAGGTGCCCAAACTCGATATGTGCATGCATCTTCTGTACCTGTTTATATCCCAAATTCAGGCTCAAAAAACCCGAAAATTCGATATTTTTGGGTCCCAGAAATGATCTTCACATGCCTACTCAGTGCTAGAGTATTTTCAAAATGCAGGCCCAAAACATGCTGAAAATCGATATTTTAGGTGCCCAAAGTCAATATGTGTATGCATCTTCTGTACATGTTTATATCCCAAATTCAGGCTCAAAACACCCGAAAATTCGATATTTTTGGGTCCCAGAAGCGATCTGTACATGCCTACACAGTGCTAGAACATTTTCAAAATATAGGCCCAAAACATGCTAAATATCGATATTTTAGGTGTCCAAAGTCGATATGTGCATTCATCTTCTGTATTCGTTTACATCTTAAATTTAGGCTCACAACACCCGAAAATTCGATATTTTTGGGTCCCAAAAGCGATCTGTACATGCCTACTCAGTGTTAGAGTATTTTCATAAGATAGGAACAAAACATACTGAAAATCGATATTTTGAGTGCCAAAAGTTGATATGTGCATGGATCTTCTGTACCCGTTTATATCTCAAAATCAGGCTTAAAACACACGAAAATTCGATATTTTTGGGTCTCAGAAACGATCTGTACATACCTACTCAGTGCTAGAATATTTTCAAAATACAGGCCCAAAACATAATGAAAATCGATATTTTAGTTGCCCAAAGTCAATATGTGTATAATTCTTCTGTACGTGTTTATATTTCAAATTCAGGCTCAAAACAACCGAAAATTCGATATTTTTTGGGTCCCAGAGGCGATCTGTACATGCCTACTCAGTGCTAGAATATTTTCAAAATATATGCCGAAAACATGCTCAAAATCGATATTTTAAGTGCAAAAAGTCAATATGTCCATGCATCTTCTGTACTCGTTTATATCTCAAATTCAGGCTCAAAACACCCAAAATTCGATATTTTTGGGTCCCAGAAGCGATCTGTACATGCCTACTCCTTGCTAGAATGTTTTCAAGATACAGACCCAAAACATGCTCATAATCGATATTGTAGGTGCAAAACGTTGATATGTGCATGCATCTTCTGTACCTGTTTATATCTCAAATTCAGGCTCAAAACATCCGAAAATTAGATATTTTTGGGTCCCAGAAGCGATCTGTACATGCCTAATCAGTGTTAGAGTATTTTCAAAATACACACCCAAAACCTGCTGAAAATCGATATATTAGGTGTCAAAAGTTGATATGTGCATGTATCTTCTGTACCCGTTTATATATCAAATTCTGGCTCAAAACACAAGAAAATTCGATATTTTTGGGTCCCAGAAACGATCTGTACATGCCTACTCCGTGTTAGAGTATATTTTTTTTTAAATACAGGCCCAAAACATAATGAAAATCGATATTTTTGTTGCCCAAAGTCAATATGTGTATGATTCTTCTGTACCAGTTTATATCTCAAATTCAGGCTCAAAACAAACGAATATTCGATATTTTTGGGTTCCTGAAGCGATCTGTACATGCCTACTCAGTGCTAGAATATTTTCAAAATATAGTCCCAAAACATGCTAAAAATCAATATTGTAGGTGCCTAAAGTCGATATGTGCATGCATATTCTGAACCTGTTTATATCTCAAATTCCGGCTTAAACACCCGAAATTTCGATATTTTTGGGTCCCCGAAGCGATCTGTACATACCTAGTCAGTGCTAGAATATTTTCAAAATACAGGCCCAAAACACTCTAAAAATCTATATTTTGAGTGCCCAAAGTCGGTATGAGCATGGATCTTCTCTACCCGTTTATATCTCAAATTCAGTCTCAAAACACACGAAAATTCGATATTTTTTGGTCCCAGAAGCGATCTGTACATGCCTACTCCGTGTTAGAGTATTTTAAAAATACAGGTACAAACATAATGAAAATCGATATTTTAGTTGCCCAAAGTTCATATGTGCATGCATCTTCTGTACCCGTTTATATATCAAATTCAGGCTCAAAACACCCGAAAATTCGATATTTTTAGGTCCCAGAAGCGATCTGTATATGTCTACTCAGTGCTAGAATATTTTTAAAATAAAGTCCCAAAACATGCTAAAAATCGATATTGTCGGTGCCCAAAGTCGATATGTGCATGCATCTTCTGTACCTGTTTATATCTCAAATTCAGGCTCAAAACACCCGAAAATTCGATATTTTTGTGTCCCAGAAGCGATTTTTACATGCCTACTCAGTGCTAGAATTTTTTCAAAATATAGGCCCAAAACATGCTAAATATCGATATTTTAGGTGCCCAAATTCTATATGTGCATGCATCTTCTGTACTCGTTTATATCTTAAATTCAGGCTCAAAACACCCGAAAATTCGATATTTTTGGGTCCCAGAAGCGATCTGTACATGCCTACTTAGTGTTAGAGTATTTTCATAAGATAGGCCCAAAACATACTGAAAATCGATATTTTGAGTGCCCAAAGTCGATATGTGCATGGATCTTCTGTACCCGTTTATATCTCAGAATCAGGCTCAAAACACCCGAAAATTCGATATTTTTGGGTCTCAGAAACGATCTGTACATGCCTACTCAGTGCTAGAATATTTTCAAAATACAGGCCCAAAACATAATGAAAATCGATATTTTAGTTGCCCAAAGTAAATATGTGTATAATTCTTCTGTACGTGTTTATATTTCAAATTCACGCTCAAAACACACTAAAATTCGATATTTTTGGGTCCCAGAAGCGATCTGTACATGCCTATTCAGTGTTAGAGTATTTTCAAGATACAGGCCCAAAACATAATGAAAATCGATATTTTAGGTGCCCAAACTCAATATGTGTATGCATCTTCTGTACCCGTTTATATCCCAAATTCAGGCTCAAAACACCCGAAAATTCGATATTTTTGGGTCCCAGAGGTGATCTGTACATGCCTACTCATTGCTAGAATATTTTCAAAATATAGGCCCAAAACATGCTCAAAATCGATATTTTAAGTGCAAAAAGTCGATATGTGAATGCATCTTCAGTATCCGTTTATATTTCAAATTCAGGCTCAAAACACCCGAAAATTCAATATTTTGGGGTTCAAGAAGCGACCTGTACATGCCTACTCAGTGCTAGAATGTTTTCAAAATATAGGCCCAAAACATGCTAATATCGATATTTTAGGTGTCCAAAGTCGATATGTGCATGCATCTTCTGTAATCGTTTATATCTTAAATTCTGTCTCAAAACAACCAAAATTCGATATTTTTGGGTCCCAGAAGCGATCTGTACATGCCTACTCCTTGCTAGAATGTTTTCAAGATACAGACCTAAAACATGCTCATAATCGATATTTTAGGTGCAAAAAGTCGATATATGCATGCATCTTCTGTACCTGTTTATATCTCAAATTCAGGCTCAAAACACCCGAAAATTCGATATTTTTGGGTCCCAAAAGCGATCTGTACATGCCTACTTAGTGCTAGAATATTTTCAATATATAGGCCCAAAACATTCTAAATATCGATTCTTTAGGAGCCCAAAGTCAATATGTGAATGCATCTTCTGTACTCGTTTATATCTCAAATTCCGGCTCAAAACTCCCGAAAATTCGATATTTTTGGGTCCCAAAAGCGATCTGTACATGCCTACTCAGTGTTAGAGTATTTTAAAAATACAGGTACAAACATAATGAAAATCGATATTTTAGTTGCCCAAAGTTAATATGTGCATGCATCTTCTGTACCCGTTTATATCTCAAATTCAGGCTCAAAACATCCGAAAATTCGATATTTTTGGGTCCCAGAAGCGATTTGTACATGTCTACTCAGTGCAAGAATGTTTTCAAATTACAGACCCAAAACATGCTAAAAAATCAATATTGTAGGTGCCTAAAGTCGATATGTGCATGCATATTCTGAACCTGTTTAAATCTCAAATTCATTCTAAAAACACCCGAAATTTCGATATTTTTGGGTCCCAGAAGCGACATGTACATGCCTACTCAGTGCTAGAATGTTTTCAAAATATAGGCCCAAAACATGCTAAATATCGATATTTTAGGTGTCCAAAGTCGATATGTGCATGCATCTTCTGTACTCGTTTATATCTCAAATTCGGGCTCAAAACACCCAAAATTCGATATTTTTGGGTCCCAGAAGTGATCTGTACATGCCTACTCTTTGCTAGAATGTTTTCAAGATACAGACCCAAAACATGGTCAAAATCGATATTTTAGGTGCAAAAAGTCGATATATGCATGCATCTTCTGTACCTGTTTATATCTCAAATTCAGGCTCGAAACACCCGAAAATTCGATATTTTTTGGTCCCAAAAGCGATCTGTACATGCCTACTCAGTGTTAGAGTATTTTCAAAATATTGGCCCAAAACATACTGAAAATCGATATTTTGAGTGCCCAAAGTCGATATGTGCATGCATCTTCAGAACCCGTTTATATCTCAAATTCAGATTCAAAACTCCCGAAAATTAGATATTTTTGGGTCCCAGAATCAATGTGTACATGCCTAGTCCGTGTTAGAGTATTTTCAAAATACAGGAATAAAACATGCTGAAAATCGATATTTTAGGTGCCCAAAGTCGATACGTGAATGCATTTTCTGTACCCGTTTATATATCAAATTCAGGCTCAAAACATCCGAAAATTCGATATTTTTGGGTCCCAGAAGCTATCTGTACATGCCTACTCAGTGCAAGAATGTTTTCAAATTACAGACCCAAAACATGCTAAAAATCGATATTGTAGGTGCAAAACGTCGATATGTGCATGCATATTCTGAACCTGTTTAAATCTCAAATTCAGGCTCAAAATACCCGAAATTTCAATATTTTTGGGTCCCAGAAGCGACATGTACATGCCTACTCAGTGCTAGAATGTTTTCAAAATATAGGCCCAAAACATGCTAAATATCGATATTTTAGGTGTCCAAAGTCGATATGTGCATGCGTCATCTGTACTCGTTTATATCTCAAATTCAGGCTCAAAACACCCAAAATTCGATATTTTTGGTTCCCATAAGCGATCTGTACATGCCTACTCAGTGCTAGAATATTTTGAAAATAAAGTCATAAAACATGCTAAAAATCGATATTGTAGGTGACCAAAGTCGATATATGCATGCATCTTCTGTACCTGTTTATATCTCAAATTCAGGCTCAAACACCCGAAAATTCGATATTTTTGGGTTCCAGAAGCGATCTATACATACCTACTCAGTGCTAGAATATTTTTAAAATATAGGCCCAAAACATGCCAAAAATCGATATTTTGAGTGCCCAAAGTCGATATGTGCATGGATCTTCTCTACCCGTTTATATCTCAAATTCATGCTCAAAACACACGAAAATTCGATATGTTTCGGTCCCAGAAGCGATCTGTACATGCATACTCCGTGTTTGAGTATTTTAAAAATACAGGTACAAACATAATGAAAATCGATATTTTAGTTGCCCAAAGTTAATATGTGCATGCATCTTCTGTACCCGTTTATATATGAAATTCAGGCTCAAAACACCCAAAAATTCGATATTTTTAGGTCCCAGAAGCAATCTGTACATGCCTACTCAGTGCTAGAATGTTTTCAAGATACAGACCAAAAACATGCTCAAAATCGATATTTTAGGTGCAAAAAGTCGATATGTGCATGCATCTTCTTTACCTGTTTATATATCAAATTGAGGCTCAAAACACCCGAAAATTCGATATTTTTGGGTCCCAGAAGCGATCTGTAAATGCCTACTCAGTGCTAGAATATTTTCAAAATATAGACCAAAAACATGCTAAATATCGTTATTTTAGGTGCCCAAAGTCGATATGTGCATGCATCTTCTGTACACGTTTATATCTCAAATTCTAGCTCAAAACACCCGAAAATTCGATATTTTTGGGTCCCAGAAGCGATCTGTACATGCCTACTCCGTGTTAGAGTATTTTAAAAATACAGGCCCAAACATAATAAAAATCGATATTTTAGTTGCCCAAAGTTAATATGTGCATGCATCTTCTGTACTCGTTTATATATCAAATTCAGGCTCAAAACCCCCGAAAATTCGATATTTTTAGGTCCCAGAAGCAATCTGTACATGCCTACTCAGTGCTAGAATGTTTTCAAGATACAGACCAAAAACATGCTCACAATCGATATTTTAGGTGCAAAAAGTCGATATGTGCATGCATCTTCAGTATCCGTTTATATTTCAAATTCAGGCTCAAAACACCCGAAAATTAAATATATTTTGGTTAGAGAAGCGATCTGTACATACCTACTCAGTGCTAGAATATTTTCAAAATACAGGCACAAAACATGCTAAAAATCGATATTTTGAGTGCACAAAGTCGGTATGAGCATGGATCTTCCTACCGGTTTATATCTCAAATTCAAGCTCAAAACACACAAAAATTCGATATTTTTGGGTCCCAGAAGCGATCTGTACATGCTTACTCCGTGTTAGAGTATTTTTTTAAATACAGGCCCAAAACATGCTGAAAATCGATATTTTGGGTACCCAAAGTCAACATGTGTATGATCCTTCTGTACCAGTTTATATCCCAAATTTAGGCTCAAAACACCCGAAAATTCGATATTTTTTGGTCCCAGAAGTGATCTGTACATGCCTACTCAGTGCTAGAATATTTTTAAAATATAGGCCCAAAACTTGCTCAAAATCAATATTTTAGGTGCAAAAAGTCGATATGTGCATGCATCTTCTGTACCTGTTTATATATCAAATTGAGGCTCAAAATACCCGAAAATTCGATATTTTTGGGTCCCAGAAGCGATCTGCACATGCCTACTCAGTGCTAGAATATTTTCAAAATATAGACCAAAAACATGCTAAATATCGATATTTTAGGTGCCCAAAGTCGATATGTGCATGCATCTTCTGTACACGTTTATATCTCAAATTCTAGCTCAAAACACCCGAAAATTCGATATTTTTGGGTCCCAGAAGCGATCTGTACATGCCTACGCCGTGTTAGAGTATTTTAAAAATACAGGCCCAAACATAATAAAAATCGATATTTTAGTTGGCCAAAGTTAATATGTGCAAGCATCTTCTGTACTCGTTTATATATCAAATTCAGGCTCAAAACCCCCGAAAATTCGATATTTTTGGGTCCCAGAAGCGATCTGTACATGCCTACTCAGTGCTAGAATGTTTTTAAGATACAGACAAAAAACATGCTCACAATCGATATTTTAGGTGCAAAAAGTCGATATGTGCATGCATCTTCAGTACCCGTTCAAATTTCAAATTCAGGCTCAAAACACCCGAAAAATCAATATTTTTGGGTCCCAGAAGCGATCTGTACATGCCTACTCAGTGATAGAATGTTTTCAAAATATAGGCTCAACACATGCTAAAAATCGATATTTTAGGTGTCCAAAGTCGGTATGTGCATGCATCTTCTGTACCCGTTTATATCTCAAATTCAGGCTCAAAACACCCGAAAATTCGATATTTTTGGGTCCCAGAAGCGATATGTACATGCCTACTCCGTGTTAGAGTATTTTCAAAATACAGGCCCAAAACATGCTGAAAATCGATATTTTAGGTGCCCAATGTCAATATGTGTATGTATCTTCTGTACCCGTTTATATCCTAAATTCAGGCTCTAAACATCCGAAAATTCGATATTTTTGGGTCCCAGAAGCAATCTGTACATGCCTGCTCAGTGCTAGAATATTTTAAAAATATAGGCCCAAAACATGCTAAATATCGATATTTTATGTGCCCAAAGTCGATATGTGCATGCATCTTCTGTAACCGTTTATATCTCAAATTCAACCTCAAAACATCCGAAAAATCAATATTTTTGTGCCCCAGTAGCGATCTGTACATGCCTACTCAGTGCTAGAATGTTTTCAAAATATAGGCTCAAAAACATGCTAAAAAATCGATATTTTAGGTGTCCAAAGCCGATATGTGCATGCATCTTCTGTACCCGTTTATATCTCAAATTCAGGCTCAAAACACCCGAAAATTAGATATTTTGGGGTCCCAGAAGCGATATGTCCATGGCTACTCAGTGCTAGAATGTTTTCAAAATATAGGCCCAAAACATACTGAAAATCGATATTTTAAGTTCAATTTCAGTATCCGTTTATATTTTAAATTCAGGCTCAAAACACCCAAAAAATTCGATATTTTTGGGTCCCAGAAGCGATCTGTACATACCTACTCAGTGCTAGAATATTTTCAAAACATAGGCCCAAAACATGCTAAAAATCGATATTTTTAGTGCCCAAAGACGATATGTGCATGCATCTTCTCTACCCGTTTATGTCTCAAATTCAGGCTCAAAACACAGGAAAATTCGATATTTTTGGGTCTCAGAAGCGATCTGTACATGCCTACCCCGTGTTCGAGTATTTTTTAAAATACAGTCCCAAAACATACTAAAAATCGATATTTTGGGTGCCCAAAGTCAATATGTGTATGATTCTTCTGTACCACTTTATATCCCAAATTAAGGCTCGAAACACCCGAAAATTCGATATTTTTTGGTCCCAGAAGCGAGCTGTACATGCTTACACAGTGTTAAACTATTTTCAAAATACAGGCCCAAAACATGCTGAAAATCGATATTTTATGTGCTCAAACTCAATATGTGTATGCATCTTCTGTACCCGTTTATATCCCAAATTCAGGCTCAAAACACCCGAAAATTCTATTTTTTTGGGTCCCAAAACCAATCTGTACATGCCTACTCAGTGCTAGAATATTTTCAAAATATAGGCCCAAAACATGCCAAATATCGATATTTTAGGTGCCAAAAGTCGATATGTGCATACATCTTCTGTTCCCGTTTATATCTCAAATTCAGGCTCAAAACACACGAAAGTTCGATATTTTTGGGTCCCAGAAGCGATCTGTACATGCCTACTCAGTGTTAAAGTATTTTGAAAATACAGGTCCAAAACATAATGAAAATCGATATTTTAGGTGCCCAAACTCAATATGTGTATGCATCTTCTGTACACGTTTATATCTCAAATTCAGGCTCAAAACACACGAAAATTCGATATTTTTGGGTCCCAGAAGTGATCTGTACATGCCTACTTAGTGCTAGAATATTTTCAAAATATAGACCAAAAACATGCTAAATATCGATATTTTAGGTGCCCAAAGTCGATATGTGCATGCATTTTCTGTACCCGTTTATATATCAAATTCAGGCTCAAAACAACCGAAAATTTGATATTTTTGGGTCCCAGAAGCGATCTGTACATGCCTACTCCGTTTTTAGAGTATTTTCAAAAATACAGTTCCAAAACATAATGAAAATCGATATTTTAGGTGCCCAAAGTCAATATGTGTATGCATCTTCTGTACATGTTTATATCCCAAATTCAGTCTCAAAACACCCGAAAATTCGATATTTTCGGGACCCCGAGGCGATCTGTACATGCCTACTCAGTGCTAGAATATTTTCAAAATATAGGCCCAAAATATGCTCAAAATCGATATTTCATGTGCAAAAAGTCGATATGTGCATGCATCTTCAGAACCCGTTTATATCTCAAATTCAGATTCAAAACTCCCGAAAATTAGATATTTTTGGGTCCCTGAATCAATGTGTACATGCCTAGTCCGTGTTAGAGTATTTTCAAAATACAGGAATAAAACATGCTGAAAATCGATATTTTAGGTGCCCAAAGTCAATATGTGTATGCATCTTCTGTACCCGTTAATATCTCAAATTCAGGCTCAAGACACCCGAAAATTCGATGTTTTTGGGTTCCAGAAGCGATCTGTACATGCCTACACAGTGATAAAGTATTTTCAAAATACAGGCCCAAAACATGCTGAAAATCGATATTTTATGTGCCCAAATTCAATATGTGTATGCATCTTCTGTACCCGTTTATATCCCAAATTCAGGCTCAAACCACCCGAAATTTCGATTTTTTTGGGTCCCAAAAGCGATCTGTACATGCCTATTCAGTGCTAGAATATTTTCAAAATATAGGCCCAAAACGTGCTAAAAATCGATAGTTTAGGTGTAAAAAGTCGATATGTGCATGTATCTTCAGTACCCGTTTATATATCAAATTCAGGCTCAAAACACCTGATAATTCGATATTTTTGGGTCCCAGAAGCGATCTGTACATGCCTAATCCGTGTTAGAGTATTTTCAAAATACAGGCCCAAAACATAATGAAAATCGATATTGTAGGTGCCCAAAGTCGATATGTGCATGCATCTTCATATACCTGTTTATATCTCAAATTCCGGCTCAAAACACCTGAAAATTCGATATTTTTGGGTCCCAGAAGCTATCTGTACATGCCTACTACGTGTTAGAGTATTTCTAAATTACAGGCCTAAAACATGCTGAAAATCGATATTTTAGGTGCACAAAGTCAACATGTATATACATCTTCTGTACCCGTTGATATCCCAAATACAGGCTCAAAATACCCGAAAATTCGATATTTTTTGGTCCCGGAAGCGATTTGTACATGACTACTCAGTGCAAGAATATTTTCATAATATAGGCCCAAAACATGCTAAATATCGATATTTTGGGTACCCAAAGTCGATATGTGCATGCATCTTCTGTACCCGTTTATATCTCAAATTCAGGCTCAAAACACCCGAAAATTCGATATTGTTGGGTCCCAGAAGCGATCTGTACATGCCTAATCCGTGTTAGAGTATTTTCAAAATACCGGCCCAAAACATAATAAAAATCGATATTGTAGGTGCCCAAAGTCGATATGTGCATGCATCTTCTGTACCTGTTTATATCTTAAATTCAGGCTCAAAACACTCGAAAATTCGATATTTTGGGGTCCCAGAAGCGATATGTACATGCCTACTCCTTCCTAGAATGTTTTCAAGATACAGACCCAAAACAAGCTCAAAATCGATATTTTAGGTGCAAAAAGTCGATATATGCATGCATCGTCTGTACCTATTTATATCCCAAATTCAGGCTCAAAAAACCCGAAAATTCGATATTTTTGGGTCCCATAAGCGATCTGTACATGCCTACTCAGTGCAAGAATATTTTCAAAATATAGACCAAAAACATGCTAAATATCGATATTTTAGGTGCCCAAAGTCGATATGTGCATGCATCTTCTGTACACGTTTATATCTCAAATTCAGGCTCAAAACACCCGAAAATTCGATATTTTTGGGTCCCAGAAGCGATCTGTACATGCCTACTTCGTGTTAGAGTATTTTAAAAATACAGGCCAAAACATAATGAAAAATCGATATTTTAGTTGAACAATGTTAATATGTGCATGCATCTTCTGTACCCATTTATATATCAAATTCAGGCTCAAAACACCCGAAAATTCGGTATTTTTGGGTCCCAGAAACGGTCTGTACATGCCTACTTCGTGTTAGAGTATTTTCAAAATACAGGCTCAAAACATAATGAAAAACGATATTTTAGTTGCCCAAAGTCAATATGTGTATGATTCTTCTGTACCAGTTTATATCCCAAATTCAGACTCAAAACACCCGAAAATTAGATATTTTTGGGTCCCAGAAACGATCTGTATATGCCTACTCAGTGCTACAATGTTTTCAAGATACAGACCAAAAACATGATCAAAATCGATATTTTAGGTGCCCAAAGTCGATATGTGCATGCATCTTCAGTATCCGTTTATATTTCAAATTCAGGCTCAAAACACCCGAAAATTCAATATTTTTGGGTTCCAGAAGTTATCTGTACATACCTACTCAGTGCTAGAATATTTTCAAAATATAGGCCCAAAACATACTAAAAATCGACATTTTGAGTGCCCAAAGTCGATATGTGCATGGATCTTCTCTACCCGTTTATATTTCAAATTCAGGTTCAAAACACACGAAAATTCGATATTTTTGGGTCCCAGAAGTGATCTGTACATGCCTACTTAGTGCTAGAATATTTTCAAAATATAGACCAAAAACATGCTAAATATCGATATTTTAGGTGCCCAAAGTCGATATGTGCATGCATTTTCTGTACCCGTTTATATATCAAATTCAGGCTCAAAACAACCGAAAATTTGATATTTTTGGGTCCCAGAAGCGATCTGTACATGCCTACTCCGTTTTTAGAGTATTTTCAAAAATACAGTTCCAAAACATAATGAAAATCGATATTTTAGGTGCCCAAAGTCAATATGTGTATGCATCTTCTGTACATGTTTATATCCCAAATTCAGTCTCAAAACACCCGAAAATTCGATATTTTCGGGACCCCGAGGCGATCTGTACATGCCTACTCAGTGCTCGAATATTTTCAAAATATAGGCCCAAAATATGCTCAAAATCGATATTTCATGTGCAAAAAGTCGATATGTGCATGCATCTTCAGAACCCGTTTATATCTCAAATTCAGATTCAAAACTCCCGAAAATTAGATATTTTTGGGTCCCTGAATCAATGTGTACATGCCTAGTCCGTGTTAGAGTATTTTTAAAATACAGGAATAAAACATGCTGAAAATCGATATTTTAGGTGCCCAAAGTCAATATGTGTATGCATCTTCTGTACCCGTTAATATCTCAAATTCAGGCTCAAGACACCCGAAAATTCGATGTTTTTGGGTTCCAGAAGCGATCTGTACATGCCTACACAGTGATAAAGTATTTTCAAAATACAGGCCCAAAACATGCTGAAAATCGATATTTTATGTGCCCAAATTCAATATGTGTATGCATCTTCTGTACCCGTTTATATCCCAAATTCAGGCTCAAACCACCCGAAATTTCGATTTTTTTGGGTCCCAAAAGCGATCTGTACATGCCTATTCAGTGCTAGAATATTTTCAAAATATAGGCCCAAAACGTGCTAAAAATCGATAGTTTAGGTGTAAAAAGTCGATATGTGCATGTATCTTCAGTACCCGTTTATATATCAAATTCAGGCTCAAAACACCTGATAATTCGATATTTTTGGGTCCCAGAAGCGATCTGTACATGCCTAATCCGTGTTAGAGTATTTTCAAAATATAGGCCCAAAACATAATAAAAATCGATATTGTAGGTGCCCAAAGTCGATATGTGCATGCATCTTCATATACCTGTTTATATCTCAAATTCCGGCTCAAAACACCTGAAAATTCGATATTTTTGGGTCCCAGAAGCTATCTGTACATGCCTACTACGTGTTAGAGTATTTTTAAATTACAGGCCTAAAACATGCTGAAAATCGATATTTTAGGTGCACAAAGTCAACATGTATATACATCTTCTGTACCCGTTGATATCCCAAATACAGGCTCAAAATACCCGAAAATTCGATATTTTTTGGTCCCGGAAGCGATTTGTACATGACTACTCAGTGCAAGAATATTTTCATAATATAGGCCCAAAACATGCTAAATATCGATATTTTGGGTACCCAAAGTCGATATGTGCATGCATCTTCTGTACCCGTTTATATCTCAAATTCAGGCTCAAAACACCCGAAAATTCGATATTGTTGGGTCCCAGAAGCGATCTGTACATGCCTAATCCGTGTTAGAGTATTTTCAAAATACCGGCCCAAAACATAATAAAAATCGATATTGTAGGTGCCCAAAGTCGATATGTGCATGCATCTTCTGTACCTGTTTATATCTTAAATTCAGGCTCAAAACACTCGAAAATTCTATATTTTGGGGTCCCAGAAGCGATATGTACATGCCTACTCCTTCCTAGAATGTTTTCAAGATACAGACCCAAAACAAGCTCAAAATCGATATTTTAGGTGCAAAAAGTCGATATATGCATGCATCGTCTGTACCTTTTTATATCCCAAATTCAGGCTCAAAAAACCCGAAAATTCGATATTTTTGGGTCCCATAAGCGATCTGTACATGCCTACTCAGTGCAAGAATATTTTCAAAATATAGACCAAAAACATGCTAAATATCGATATTTTAGGTGCCCAAAGTCGATATGTGCATGCATCTTCTGTACACGTTTATATCTCAAATTCAGGCTCAAAACACCCGAAAATTCGATATTTTTGGGTCCCAGAAGCGATCTGTACATGCCTACTTCGTGTTAGAGTATTTTAAAAATACAGGCCAAAACATAATGAAAAATCGATATTTTAGTTGAACAAGGTTAATATGTGCATGCATCTTCTGTACCCATTTATATATCAAATTCATGCTCAAAACACCCGAAAATTCGGTATTTTTGGGTCCCAGAAACGATCTGTACATGCCTACTTCGTGTTAGAGTATTTTCAAAATACAGGCTCAAAACATAATGAAAAACGATATTTTAGTTGCCCAAAGTCAATATGTGTATGATTCTTCTGTACCAGTTTATATCCCAAATTCAGACTCAAAACACCCGAAAATTAGATATTTTTGGGTCCCAGAAACGATCTGTATATGCCTACTCAGTGCTACAATGTTTTCAAGATACAGACCAAAAACATTATCAAAATCGATATTTTAGGTGCCCAAAGTCGATATGTGCATGCATCTTCAGTATCCGTTTATATTTCAAATTCAGGCTCAAAACACCCGAAAATTCAATATTTTTGGGTTCCAGAAGTTATCTGTACATACCTACTCAGTGCTAGAATATTTTCAAAATATAGGCCCAAAACATACTAAAAATCGACATTTTGAGTGCCCAAAGTCGATATGTGCATGGATCTTCTCTACCCGTTTATATTTCAAATTCAGGTTCAAAACACACGAAAATTCGATATTTTTGGGTCCCAGAAGTGATCTGTACATGCCTACTTAGTGCTAGAATATTTTCAAAATATAGACCAAAAACATGCTAAATATCGATATTTTAGGTGCCCAAAGTCGATATGTGCATGCATCTTCTGTACACGTTTATATCTCAAACTCAGGCTCAAAACACCCGAAAATTCGATATTTTTGGGTCCCAGAAGCGATATGTACATGCCTACTCCGTGTTAGAGTATTTTTAAAATACAGGCCAAAACATAATAAAAATCGATATTTTAGTTGCCCAAAGTTTATATGTGCATGCATCTTCTGTACCCATTTATATATCAAATTCAGGCTCAAAACACCCGAAAATTCGATATTTTGGGGTCCCAGAAATGATCTGTACATGCCTACTTCGTGTTAGAGTATTTTCAAAATACAGGCCCAAAACATAATGAAAATCGATATTTTAGTTGCCCAAAGTCAATATGTGTATGATTCTTCTGTAACAGTTTATATCCCAAATTCAGACTCAAAACACCCGAAAATTCGATATTTGTGGGTCCCAGAAACGATCTGTACATGTCTACTCAGTGCTACAATGTTTTCAAGATACAGACCAAAAACATGATCAAAATCGATATTTTAGGTGCAAAAAATCGATATGTGAGTGCATCTTCTGTACCTGTTTATATCTCAAATTGACTCTCAAAACACCTGAAATTTCGATATTTTTGTGTCCCAGAAGCAATCTGTACATGCCTACTTAGTGTTAGAGTATTTTCAAAATATAGGCCCAAAACATGCTGAAAAACGATATTTTAGGTGCCCAAACTCAATATGTGTATGCATCTTCTGTACCCGTTTATAACCCAAATTCAGACTCAAAACACCCGAGAATTCGATATTTTTGGGTCACAGAGGCGATCTGTACATGCCTACTCAGTGCTAGAATATTTTCAAAATATAGGCCCAAAATATGCTCAAAATCGATATTTCATGTGCAAAAAGTCGATATGTGCATGCATCTTCAGAACCCGTTTATATCTCAAATTCAGATTCAAAACTCCCGAAAATTAGATATTTTTGGGTCCCTGAATCAATGTGTACATGCCTAGTCCGTGTTAGAGTATTTTCAAAATACAGGAATAAAACATGCTGAAAATCGATATTTTAGGTGCCCAAAGTCAATATGTGTATGCATCTTCTGTACCCGTTAATATCTCAAATTAAGGCTCAAGACACCCGAAAATTCGATGTTTTTGGGTTCCAGAAGCGATCTGTACATGCCTACACAGTGATAAAGTATTTTCAAAATACAGGCCCAAAACATGCTGAAAATCGATATTTTATGTGCCCAAATTCAATATGTGTATGCATCTTCTGTACCCGTTTATATCCCAAATTCAGGCTCAAACCACCCGAAATTTCGATTTTTTTGGGTCCCAAAAGCGATCTGTACATGCCTATTCAGTGCTAGAATATTTTCAAAATATAGGCCCAAAACGTGCTAAAAATCGATAGTTTAGGTGTAAAAAGTCGATATGTGCATGTATCTTCAGTACCCGTTTATATATCAAATTCAGGCTCAAAACACCTGATAATTCGATATTTTTGGGTCCCAGAAGCGATCTGTACATGCCTAATCCGTGTTAGAGTATTTTCAAAATACAGGCCCAAAACATAATGAAAATCGATATTGTAGGTGCCCAAAGTCGATATGTGCATGCATCTTCATATACCTGTTTATATCTCAAATTCCGGCTCAAAACACCTGAAAATTCGATATTTTTGGGTCCCAGAAGCTATCTGTACATGCCTACTACGTGTTAGAGTATTTTTAAATTACAGGCCTAAAACATGCTGAAAATCGATATTTTAGGTGCACAAAGTCAACATGTATATACATCTTCTGTACCCGTTGATATCCCAAATACAGGCTCAAAATACCCGAAAATTCGATATTTTTTGGTCCCGGAAGCGATTTGTACATGACTACTCAGTGCAAGAATATTTTCATAATATAGGCCCAAAACATGCTAAATATCGATATTTTGGGTACCCAAAGTCGATATGTGCATGCATCTTCTGTACCCGTTTATATCTCAAATTCAGGCTCAAAACACCCGAAAATTCGATATTGTTGGGTCCCAGAAGCGATCTGTACATGCCTAATCCGTGTTAGAGTATTTTCAAAATACCGGCCCAAAAACAAAATAAAAATCGATATTGTAGGTGCCCAAAGTCGATATGTGCATGCATCTTCTGTACCTGTTTATATCTTAAATTCAGGCTCAAAACACTCGAAAATTCGATATTTTGGGGTCCCAGAAGCGATATGTACATGCCTACTCCTTCCTAGAATGTTTTCAAGATACAGACCCAAAACAAGCTCAAAATCGATATTTTAGGTGCAAAAAGTCGATATATGCATGCATCGTCTGTACCTATTTATATCCCAAATTCAGGCTCAAAAAACCCGAAAATTCGATATTTTTGGGTCCCATAAGCGATCTGTACATGCCTACTCAGTGCAAGAATATTTTCAAAATATAGACCAAAAACATGCTAAATATCGATATTTTAGGTGCCCAAAGTCGATATGTGCATGCATCTTCTGTACACGTTTATATCTCAAATTCAGGCTCAAAACTCCCGAAAATTCGATATTTTTGGGTCCCAGAAGCGATCTGTACATGCCTACTTCATGTTAGAGTATTTTAAAAATACAGGATAAAACATAATGAAAAATCGATATTTTAGTTGAACAATGTTAATATGTGCATGCATCTTCTGTACCCATTTATATATCAAATTCAGGCTCAAAACACCCGAAAATTCGGTATTTTTGGGTCCCAGAAACGATCTGTACATGCCTACTTCGTGTTAGAGTATTTTCAAAATACAGGCTCAAAACATAATGAAAAACGATATTTTAGTTTCCCAAAGTCAATATGTGTATGATTCTTCTGTACCAGTTTATATCCCAAATTCAGACTAAAAACACCCGAAAATTAGATATTTTTGGGTCCCAGAAACGATCTGTATATGCCTACTCAGTGCTACAATGTTTTCAAGATACAGACCAAAAACATGATCAAAATCGATATTTTAGGTGCCCAAAGTCGATATGTGCATGCATCTTCTGTACACGTTTATATCTCAAACTCAGGCTCAAAACACCCGAAAATTCGATATTTTTGGGTCCCAGAAGCGATATGTACATGCCTACTCCGTGTTAGAGTATTTTTAAAATACACGCCAAAACATAATAAAAATCGATATTTTAGTTGCCCAAAGTTTATATGTGCATGCATCTTCTGTACCCATTTATATATCAAATTCAGGCTCAAAACACCCGAAAATTCGATATTTTGGGGTCCCAGAAATGATCTGTACATGCCTACTTCGTGTTAGAGTATTTTCAAAATACAGGCCCAAAACATAATGAAAATCGATATTTTAGTTGCCCAAAGTCAATATGTGTATGATTCTTCTGTAACAGTTTATATCCCAAATTCAGACTCAAAACACCCGAAAATTCGATATTTGTGGGTCCCAGAAACGATCTGTACATGTCTACTCAGTGCTACAATGTTTTCAAGATACAGACCAAAAACATGATCAAAATCGATATTTTAGGTGCAAAAAATCGATATGTGCGTGCATCTTCTGTACCTGTTTATATCTCAAATTGACGCTCAAAACACCTGAAATTTCGATATTTTTGTGTCCCAGAAGCAATCTGTACATGCCTACTTAGTGTTAGAGTATTTTCAAAATATAGGCCCAAAACATGCTGAAAAACGATATTTTAGGTGCCCAAACTCAATATGTGTATGCATCTTCTGTACCCGTTTATAACCCAAATTCAGACTCAAAACACCCGAGAATTCGATATTTTTGGGTCACAGAGGCGATATGTACATGGCTACTCAGTGCTAGAATATTTTCAAAATATAGGCCAAAAACACGCTCAAAATCGATATTTTAAGTGCCCAAAGTCGATATGTGCATGCATCTTCAGTATCCGTTTATATTTCAAATTCAGGCTCAAAACACCCGAAAATTCAATATTTTTTGGGTTCCAGAAGCGATCTGTACATACCTACTCAGTGCTAGAATATTTTCAAAATATAGGCTCAAAAGATGCTAAAAATCGATATTTTGAGTGCCCAAAGTCGATATGTGCATGGATCTTCTCTACCCGTTTATATCTCAAATTCAGGCACAAAACACACGAAAATTCGATATTTTTGGGTCCCAGAAGCGATCTGTACATGTCTACCCCGTGTTAGAGTATTTTATAAAATACAGGCCCAAAACATGCTCAAAATCGATATTTTGGGTGCCCAAAGTCAATATGTGTATGATTCTTCTGTACCAGTTTATATCCCAAATTCAGGCTCAAAACACCCGAAAATTCGATATTTTTGGGTCCCAGAAGCGATCTGTACATGCCTAGTCAGTGCTAGAATACTTTCAAAATATAGGCCAAAAACTTGCTCAAAATCGATATTTTAGGTGCAAAAAGTCGATATATGCATGCATCTTCAGTACCCGTTTATATTTCAAATTCAGGCTCAAAACTCCCAAAAAATCAATATTTTTGTGTCCCAGAAGCGATCTGTACATGCCTACTCAGTGCTAGAATGTTTTTAAAATATAGGCTCAAAACATGCTAAAAATCGATATTTTAGGTGTCCAAAGCCGATATGTGCATACATCTTCTGTACCCGTTTATATCTCAAATTCAGGCTCAAAACACCCGAAAATTCAATATTTTTGGGTCCCAGAAGCGATATGTACATGGCTACTCAGTGCTAGAATGTTTTCAAAATATAGGCCCAAAAAATGCTCAAAATCGATATTTTAAGTGCATCTTCAGTATCCGTTTATATTTCAAATTCAGGCTCAAAACACCCAAAAATTCAATATTTTTGGGTTCCAGAAGCGATCTGTCCATACCTACTCAGTGCTAGAATATTTTCAAAATATAGGCCCAAAACATGCTAAAAATCGATATTTTGAGTGCCCAAAGTCGATATGTGCATGGATCTTCTCTACCCGTTTATATCTCAAATTCTGGCTCAAAACACACGAAAATTCGATATCTTTGGGTCTCAGAAGCGATCTGTACATGCCTACCCCGTGTTCGAGTATTTTTTAAAATACAGTCCCAAAACATGCTCAAAATCGATATTTTGGGTGCCCAAAGTCAATATGTGTATGGTTCTTCTGTACCCGTTTATATCTCAAATTCAGGCTCAAAACACCCGAAAATTCGATATTTTTGGGTCCCAGAAGCGATCTGTACCTGCCTACTCCGTGACAGAATATTTTTAAAATATAGGCCCAATAGATGCTAAAAATCGATATTTTGGGTGCCCAAAGTCGATATGTGTATGCATATTCTGTACCCGTTTATATCTCAAATTCAGGCTCAAAACACCCGAAAATTCGATATTTTTGGGTCCCAGAAGCGATCTGTACATGCATACTCCTTGCTAGAATGTTTTCAAGATACAGACCCAAAACATGCTCGAAATCGATATTTTAGATCCAAAAAGTCGATATGTGTGTGCATCTTCTGTACCCGTTTATATCCCAAATTCAGGCTCAAAACACTCGAAAATTCGATATTTTTGGGTCCCAGAAGCGATCTGTACATGCCTACTCAGTGCTAGAATATTTTCAAAATATAGGCCCAAAACATGCTACAAATCGATATTTTAGGTGCCCAAATTCGATTTTGGTATGCATCTTCTGTACCCGTTTATATCTCAAATTTAGGCTCAAAACACCCGAAAATTCGATGTTTTTGGGTCCCAGAAGCGATTTGTACATGCCAAATCCGTGTTTGAGTATTTTCAAAATACACACCCAAAACATGCTGAAAATCGATATTTTAGGTGCCCAAAGTCAATATGTGCATGCATCTTTTGTACCCGTTTACATCTCAAATTCAGGCTCAAAACACCCAAAAATTCGAATTTTTTAGTCCGAGAGACGATCTGTACAAGCCTACTCCTTGCTAGAATGTTTTCAAGATACAGACCCAAAACATGCTAAAAATCGATATTTCAGTTTTCCAAAGTAGATATGTACATGCATCTTCTGTACCCATTTATATCTTAAATTCAGGCTCAAAACACCCAAAAATTCGATATTTTCGGGTCCCAGAAGCGGTCTGTACATGCCTACTCCGTGTTAGAGTATTTTCAAAATACAGTCCCAAAACATGCTGAAATCGATATTTTAGGTGACTAAATTTAATATGTGTATGCATCTTCTGTCCCCGTTTATATCTCAAATTCATGCTCAAAACAACCGAAAATTCGATATTTTTGGGTCCCAGAAGCGATCTGTACACGCCTCGTCTGTGTTAAAGCATTTTCAAAATACAGTCCCAAAGCATGCTGAAAATCGATATTTTAGGTGAACAAAGTCAATATGTGCATGCATCTTCTGTACCCGTTTATATCTCAAATTCAGGCTCAAAACACCCGAAAATTCAAATTTTTAAGTCCCAGAAGCGATCTGTACATGCCTACTCCTTGCTAGAATATTTTCAAGATACAGACCCAAAACATGCTACAAATCGATATTTTAAATGTCCAAAGTCGATATGTGAATGCATCTTCTGTACCTGTTTATATCTCAAATTCAGGCACAAAACACCCGAAGAAATCGATATTTTTGGTTCCCAGAAGCGATCTGTACATGCCTACTCCTTGCTAGAATGTTTTCAAGATACAGACCCAAAACATGCTCAAAATCGATATTTTAGGTGCAAAAGTCGATATGTGCATGCATCTTCTGTACCCGTTTATATCTTAAATTCAGGCTCAAAACCCCCGAAAATTCGATATATTTGTGTCTCAGAAGCGATCTGTACATGCCTACTCAGTGCTAGAATATTTTAAAAGTATAGGCAAAAAACATGCTAAAAATTGATATTTTAGGTGCCCAAAGTCGATATGTGCATGCATCTTCTGTACCCGTTTATATCTTAAATTCAGGATTAGAACATCCGAAAATTCGATATTTTTGGGTTCCAGTAGCGATCTGTATAGGCACTCCCTGCAAGAATGTTTTCAAGATACAGACCCAAAACATGCTCAAAATCGATATTTTGGGTGCCCAAAGTCGATATGTGCATGCATCTTCTGTACCGTTTATATCTTTAATTCAGGCTCAAAACACCCGAAAATTAAATATCTTTGGGTCCCAGAAGCGATCTGTACATGCCTACTCAGTGATAGAATATTTTAAATGTATAGGCTCAAAACATAATAAAAATCGATATTTTAGTTGCCCAAAGTTAATATGTGTATGCATCTTCTGTACCCGTTTATATCCCAAATTCAAGCTCAAAACACCCGAAAATTCGATATTTTTGGGTCCCAGAAGCGATCTGTACATGCCTACTCCTTGCTAGAATATTTTAAATGTATAGGCCAAAAACATGCTAAAAATCGATATTTTAGGTGCCCAAAGTCGATATGTGTATGCATTTTCTGTCCCCGTTTATATCTCAAATTCAGGCTCAAAACAGCCGAACATTCGATATTTTTTGGTCCCAGAAGCTATGTTTACATGCCTACTCCGTGTTAGAATATTTTCAAAATACAGGCCCAAAACATGCTGAAATCGATATTTTAGGTGCCCATAGTCAATATGTGTATGCATCTTCTGTCCCCGTTTATATCTCAAATTCAGGCTCAAAACAGCCGAAGATTCGATATTTTTGGGTCCCAGAAGCGATTTGTACCTGCCTAGTCTGTGTTAGAGTATTTTTAAAATACAGGTCCAAAACATGCTCAAAATCGATAATTTGGGTGCAAAAAGTCGATATGTGTATGCATCTTCAGTACCCGTTTATATTTCAAATTCAGGCTCAAAACACCCTAAAATTCGATATTTTTGGGTCCCAGAAGCGATCTATACATGCCTACTCAGTGCTACAATACTTTCAAAATACAGGCCAAAAAACATGCAAAAAATCGATATTATGGGTCTCCAAAGGCGATATGTGCATGCATCTTCTGTACCCGTTTATATCTCAAATTTATGCTCAAAACAGCCGAAAACTCGATATTTTTGGGTCCCAGAAGCGATCTGTACATGCCTAGTCTGTGTTAGAGTATTTAAAAAAAAAAATGCCCAAAACATGCTCAAAATCGATATTTAAGGTGTCCAAAGTCAATATGTGCATGCATCTTCTGTACCCGTTTATATCTTAAATTCAGGCTCAAAACAACCGAAAATTCAAATTTTAAAGTCCCAGAATCGATCTGTACATGCCTACTCAGTGCTAGAATATTTTAAAAGTATAGGCAAAAAACATGCTAAAATTCGATATTTTAGGTGCCCAAAGTCGATATGTGCATGCATCTTCTGTACCTGTTTATATCTCAAATTCAGGCTCAGAACATCCAAAAATTCGATATTTTTGGGTCCCAGAAGCGATCTGTACATGCCTACTCCGTGTTAGAGTATTTTCTAAATACAGTCCCAAAACATGCTGAAATCGATATTTTAGGTGCCCAAAGTTAATATGTGTATGCATCTTCTGTCCCCGTTCATATCTCAAATTCAGGCTCAAAACAACCGAAAATTCGATATTTTTGGGTCCCAGAAGCGATGTGTACACGCCTAGTCTGTGTTAAAGTATTTTTAAATTACGGGCCCAAAACATGCTGAAAATCGATATTTTGGGTGCTCAAAGTCGATATGTGCATGAATCTTCTGTACACGTTTATATCTCAAATTCATTCTCAAAACACCCGAAAATTTGATAGTTTTGGGTCCCAGAAGCGATCAGTACATGCCTACTCTGTGTTAGACTATTTTTTAAAATACAGGCCCAAAACATGCTGAAAATCGATATTTTAGGTGCCCAAAGTCAATATGTGTATGCATCTTCTGTACCCGTTTATATCCCAAATTTAGGTTCAAAACACCCGAAAATTCGATATTTTTGGGTCCCAGAAGCGATATGTACATGCCTACTCAGTGCTAGAATATATTTTAAAAATATAGGCCCAAATATGCAAAAAATCGATATTTTAGGTGCCCAAAGTCGATATGTGAATGTATCTTCTGTACCCGTTTATATCTCAAATTTAGGCTCAAAAAGCACGAAAATTCGATAATTTTGGGTCCCAGAAGCTATCTGTACATGCTTACTCCGTGTTAGAGTATTTTCAAAATACACGCCCAAAACATGCTGAAAATCGATATTTTAGGTGCCCAAAGTCAATATGTATATGCATCTTCTGAACCCGTTTATATCTAAAATTCAAGCTCAAAACACCAGAAAATTCGAATTTTTAAGTCCCAGAACCGATCTGTACATGCCTACTTCTTGCTAGAATGTTTTCAAGATACAGACCCAAAACATGCTCAAAATCGATATTTTAGGTGCCCAAAGTCAATATGTGTATGCATCTTCTGTACCCGTTTATATCTCAAATTCAGGCTCAAAACACCAGAAAATTCAATGTTTTTGGGTCCCAGAAGTGATCTGTACATGCCTACTGCGTGTTAAAGTATTTTCAAAATACACGCCCAAAACATGCTGAAAATCGATATTTTAGGTGCCCAAAGTCAATATGTGCATTCATCTTCTGTACCCGTTTATATCTCAAATTCATGCTCAAAACACCCGAAAATTCGATATTTTTAGGTCCCAGAAGCGATCTTTACATGCCTACTCCTTGCTAGAATGTTTTCAAGATACAGTCCCAAAACATGCTGAAATCGATATTTTAGGTGCCCAAAGTTATTATGTGTATGCATCTTCTGTCCCCGTTTATATCTCAAATTCAGGCTCAAAACAACCGAACATTCGATATTTTTGGGTCCCAGAAGCGATCTGTACACGCCTAGTCTGTGTTAAAGTATTTTTAAAATACGGGCCCAAAACATGCTGAAAATCGATATTTTGGGTGACCAAAGTCGATATGTGCATGCATCTTCTGTACTCGTTTATATCTCAAATTCAGGCTCAAAACACCCGAAAATTCGATAACTTTGGGTCCCAGAAGCGATCTGTACATGCCTACTCCGTGTTAGAGTATTTTCAAAATACAGTCCCAAAACATGCTGAAATCGATATTTTAGGTGTCCAAAGTCGATATGTGCATGCATCTTCAGTACCCGTTTATATTTCAAATACAGGCTCAAAACACCAGAAAATTAAATATTTTTGGGTCCCAGAAGCGATCTGTACATTCCTACTCAGTGCTAGAATGTCTTTAAAATATAGGATCAAAACATGCTAAAAATCGATATATTAGGTGTCCAAAGTCGATATGTGCATGCATCTTCTGTACCCGTTTATATCTCAAATTCAAGCTCAAAACACACGAAAATTCGATAATTTTAGGTCCCAGAAACGATCTGTACATGACTACTCCATGCTGGAATGTTTTCAAGATACAGACCCAAAACATGCTAAAAATCGATATTTAAGGTGTCCAAAGTCGATATGTGTATGCATCTTCTGTACCCGTTTATATCTTAAATTCAGGCTCAAAACACCCGAAATTCGTTCGATATTTTTGGGTGCTAGAAGCATTCTGTACATACCTACGCAGTGCTAGAATATTTTAAAAGTATAGGCCAAAAACATGCTAAAAATTGATATTTAAGGTGTCCAAAGTCGATATGTGCATGCGTCTTCAGTACCCGTTTATATTTCAAATTCAGGCTCAAAACACCAGAAAATTAAATATTTTTGGGTCCCAGAAGCGATCTGTACATGCCTACTCAGTGCCAGAATGTTTTCAAAATATAGGCTCAATACATGCTAATAATCGATATTTTAGGTGTCCAAAGTCGATATGTGCATTCATCTTCTGTACCCGTTTATATATCAAATTCAAGCTCAAAACACTCGAAAATTCGATATTTTTGGGTCCCAGAAGCGATCTGTACATGCCTACTCAGTGCTAGAATATTTTAAAAGAATAGGCCTAAAACATGCTAAAACTCGATATTTTAGGTCCCCAAATTCGATATGTGCATGCATCTTCTGTACCCGTTTATATCTCAAATTCAGGATCAGAACATCCAAAAATTCGATATTTTTGGGTTCCAGAAGCGATATGTACATGCCTACTCCGTGTTAGAGTATTTTCAAAGTACAGGCCCAAAATATGCTGAAATCGATATTTTAGGTGCCCAAAGTCAATATGTATATGCATCTTCTGAACCCGTTTATATCTAAAATTCAGTCTCAAAACACCCAAAAATTCGAATTTTTAAGTCCCAGAACCGATCTGTACATGCCTACTTCTGGCTAGAATGTTTTCAAGATACAGACCCAAAACATGCTCAAAATTTGATATTTTAGGTGCCCAAAGTCAATATGTGTATGCATCTTCTGTACCCGTTTATATCTCAAATTCAGGCTCAAAACACCAGAAAATTCGATGTTTTTGGGTCCCAGAAGTGATCTGTACATGCCTACTGCGTGTTAAAGTATTTTTAAAATACACGCCCAAAACATGCTGAAAATCGATATTTTAGGTGCCCAAAGTCAATATGTGCATTCATCTTCTGTACCCGTTTATATCTCAAATTCATGCTCAAAACACCCGAAAATTCGATATTTTTAGGTCCCAGAAACGATCTGTACATGACTACTCCATGCTGGAATGTTTTCAAGATACAGACCCAAAACATGCTAAAAATCGATATTTTAGGTGTCCAAAGTCGATATGTGCATGCATCTTCAGTACCCGTTTATATTTCAAATACAGGCTCAAAACACCAGAAAATTAAATATTTTTGGGTCCCAGAAGCGATCTGTACATGACTACTCCATGCTGAAATGTTTTCAAGATACAGTCCCAAAACATGCTGAAATCGATATTTTACGTGCCCAAAGTCGATATGTGCATGCATCTTCTGTACCCGTTTATATCTCAAATTCAAGCTCAAAACTTACGAAAATTCGATAATTTTAGGTCCCAGAAACGATTTGTACATGACTACTCCATGCTGGAATGTTTTCAAGATACAGACCCAAAACATGCTAAAAATCGATATTTAAGGTGTCCAAAGTCGATATGTGTATGCATCTTCTGTACCCGTTTATATCTTAAATTCAGGCTCAAAACACCCGAAATTCGTTCGATATTTTTGGGTCCTAGAAGCATTCTGTACATGCCTACGCAGTGCTAGAATATTTTAAAAGTAAAGGCCAAAAACATGCTAAAAATTGATATTTAAGGTGTCCAAAGTCGATATGTGCATGCATCTTCTATGCCCGTTCATGTCTCAAATTCAGGCTCAAAACACCTGAAAATTCTATATTTTTGCGTCCCAGAAGCGATCTGTACATGCCTACTCCTTGCTAGAATATTTTCAAGATACAGACCCAAAACATGCTCAAAATCGATATTTTAGGTGCAAAAAGTCGATATGTGCATGCATCTTCAGTACCCGTTTATATTTCAAATTCAGGCTCAAAACACCAGAAAATTAAATATTTTTGGTTCCCAGAAGCGATCTGTACATGCCTACTCAGTGCCAGAATGTTTTCAAAATATAGGCTCAATATATGCTAATAATCGATATTTTAGGTGTCCAAAGTCGATATGTGCATTCATCTTCTGTACCCGTTTATATCTCAAATTCAAGCTCAAAACACTCGAAAATTCGATATTTTTGGGTCCCACAAGCGATCTGTACATGCCTACTCAGTGCTAGAATATTTTAAAAGAATAGGCCTAAAACATGCTAAAAATCGATATTTTAGGTCCCCAAAGTCGATATGTGCATGCATCTTCTGTACCCGTTTATATCTCAAATTCAGGATCAGAACATCCAAAAATTCGATATTTTTGGGTCCCAGAAGCGATCTGTACATGCCTACTCCGTGTTAGAGTATTTTCAAAGTACAGGCCCAAAATATGCTGAAATCGATATTTTAGGTGCCCACAGTCAATATGTGTATACATCTTCTGTCCCCGTTTATATCTCAAATTCAGGCTCAAAACAGCCGAAAATTCGATATTTTTGGGTCCCAGAAGCGATCTGTACACGCCTAGTCTGTATTAGAGTATTTTTTTAAAAACAGGCCCAAAACATGCTCAAAATCGATATTTTGGGTGTCCAAAGTCGATATGTGCATGAATCTTTTGTACCCGTTTATATCACAAATTCATTCTCAAAACACCCGAAAATTCGAAAATTTTGGGTCCCAGAAGCGATATGTACATGACTACTCCTTGCTAGAATGTTTTCAAGATGCAGGCCCAAAATATAAAAAAAATTGATATTTTAGGTGGAAAAAGTCGATATGTGCATGCACATTCAGTACCCGTTTATATTTCAAATTCAGCCTCAAAACACCCGAAAATTCAATATTTTTGGGTCCCAGAAGCGATCTGTACATGCCTACTCAGTGCTAGTATGTCTTAAAAAAAAAGGCTCAAAACATGCTAAAAATGGATATTTTAGGTGCCCTAAGTCGATATCTGCATGCATCTTCTGTACCCGTTTATATATCAAATTCAGGCTTACAACACCCGAAAATTCGATATTTTTAGTTTCCCGAAGCGATCTGTACATGCCTACTCCTTGCTAGAATGTTTTCAAGATACAGACTTAAAACATGCTCAAAATCGATATTTTAAGTGGAAAAAGTCGATATGTGCATGCATCTTCAGTACCCGTTTATATTTCAAATTCAGGCTCAGAACACCAGAAAATTAAATATTTTTGGGTCCCAGAAGCGATCTGTACATGCCTTCTCAGTGCTAGAATATTTTCAAAATATAGGCCTAAAACATGCTAAAAATCGATATTTTAGGTGCCTAAAGTCGATATCTGCATGCATCTTCTGAACCCGTTTATATCTTAAATTCAGGCTCAAAACACCCGAAAATTCTATATTTATCGGTCATAGAAGCGATCTGTACATGCCTACTCCGTGTTAGAGTATTTTCAAGATACAGACCCAAAACATGCTCAAATTCGATATTTTAAGTGGAAAAAGTCGATACGTGCATGCATCTTCAGTACCCGTTTATATTTCAAATTCAGGTTCAAAACACCCGAAAATTCGATATTTTTGGGTCCCAGAAGCGATCTGTACATGTCTACTCCGTGTTAGAGTATTTTCAAAATACAGAACCAAAACATAATGATAATCAATATTTTAGGTGCCCAAAGTTAATATGTGTATGCATCTTCTGTACCCGTTTATATCCCAAATTCAAGCTCAAAACACTCGAAAATTCGATATTTTTGGGTCCCAGAAGCGATCTGTACATGCCTACTCAGTGCTAGAATATTTTAAAAGAATAGGCCTAAAACATGCTAAAAATCGATATTTTGGGTGCACAAAGTCGATATGTGCATGAATCTTCTGTACCCGTTTATATCTCAAATTCATTCTCAAAACACCCGAAAATTCGATATTTTGGGGTCCCAGAAGCGATTTGTACATGCCTACTCCTTGCTAGAATGTTTTCAAGATACAGACCCAAAACATGCTCAAAATCGATATTTTAATTGGAAAAAGTCGATATGTGCATGCATCTTCAGTACCCGTTTATATATTTAAAATTAAGGCTCAAAACACCCGAAAATTAAATATTTTTGGGTCCCAGAAGCGATATGTACATGCCTACTCAGTGCTAGAATGTCTTCAAAATATAGGCTCAAAACATGCTAAAAATCGATATTTTAGGTGTCCAAAGTCGATATGTGCATGCATCTTCTATACCTGTTTATATCTCAAATTCAAGCTCAAAATACACGTAAATTCGATATTTTTGGTCCCAGAAGCGATCTGTACATGTCTACTCCGTGTTAGAGTATTTTCAAAATACAGGCCCAAAACATAATGAAAATCGATATTTTAGGTGCCCAAAGTCAATATGTGTATGCATCTTCAGTACCCGTTTATATCCCAAATTCAGGCTAACAACAGCCGAAAATTCGATATTTTTGGGTCCCAGAAGCTTTCTGTACATACCTATTCCTTGCTAGAATGTTTTCAAGATACAGACCCAAAACATGCTCAAAATCGATATTTTAGGTGCAAAAAGTCGATATGTGCATTCATCTTCAGTACCCGTTTATATTTCAAATTCAGGCTCAAAACACCAGAAAATTCAATATTTTTGGGTCCCTGAAGCGATCGTTACATGCCTACTCAGTGCTAGAATGTTTTTAAAATATAGGCTCAAAAAAAATTAAAAATCGATATTTTATGTGTCCAAAGTCAATATGTGCATGCATCTTCTGTACCCGTTTATATCTCAAATTCAGGCTCAAAACACCCGAAAATTCGATAATCTTGGGTACTAGATGCGTTCTGTACATGCCTACTCCGTGTTAGAGTATTTTCAAAATAAACGCCCAAAACATGCTTAAATTCGATATTTTAGGTGTCCAAAGTCGATATGTGCATTCATCTTCTGTACCCGTTTATATCTCAAATTCATGCTCAAAACACCCGAAAATTCGATATTTTTAGGTCCCAGAAGTGATCTTTACATGCCTACTCCTTGCTAGAATGTTTTCAAGATACAGTCCAAAAACATGCTGAAATCGATATTTTAGGTGCCCAAAGTTAATATGTGTATGCATCTTCTGTCCCCGTTTATATCTCAAATTCAGGCTCAAAACATCCGAAAATTCGATATTTTTGGGTCCCAGAAGCGATCTGTACACGCCTAGTCTGTGTTAAAGTATTTTTAAAATACTGGCCCAAAACATACTGAAAATCGATATTTTGGGTGACCAAAGTCGATATGTGCTTGCATCTTCTGTACTCGTTTATATCTCAAATTCAGGCTCAAAACACCCGAAATTTCGATAACTTTCTGTCCCACAAGCGATCTGTACATGCCTAGTCCGTGTTAGAGTATTTTCAAAATACAGTCCCAAAACATGCTGAAATCGATATTTTGGGTGTCCAAAGTCGATATGTGCATGCATCTTCAGTACCCGTTTATATTTCAAATACAGGCTCAAAACACCAGAAAATTAAATATTTTTGGGTCCCAGAAGCGATCTGTACATTCCTACTCAGTGCTAGAATGTCTTTAAAATATAGGATCAAAACATGCTAAAAATCGATATATTAGGTGTCCAAAGTCGATATGTGCATGCATCTTCTGTACCCGTTTATATCTCAAATTCAAGCTCAAAACACACGAAAATTCGATAATTTTAGGACCCAGAAACGATCTGTACATGACTACTCCATGCTGGAATGTTTTCAAGATACAGACCCAAAACATGCTAAAAATCGATATTTAAGGTGTCCAAAGTCGATATGTGTATGCATCTTCTGTACCCGTTTATATCTTAAATTCAGGCTCAAAACACCCGAAATTCGTTCGATATTTTTGGGTCCTAGAAGCATTCTGTACATGCCTACGCAGTGCTAGAATATTTTAAAAGTATAGGCCAAAAACATGCTAAAAATTGATATTTAAGGTGTCCAAAGTCGATATGTGCATGCATCTTCTATGCCCGTTCATGTCTCAAATTCAGGCTCAAAACACCTGAAAATTCTTTATTTTTGCGTCCCAGAAGCGATCTGTACATGCCTACTCCTTGCTAGAATATTTTCAAGATACAGACCCAAAACATGCTCAAAATCGATATTTTAGGTGCAAAAAGTCGATATGTGCATGCGTCTTCAGTACCCGTTTATATTTCAAATTCAGGCTCAAAACACCAGAAAATTCGATATTTTTGGGTCTCAGAAGCGATCTGTACATGCCTACTCAGTGCCAGAATGTTTTCAAAATATAGGCTCAATACATGCTAATAATCGATATTTTAGGTGTCCAAAGTCGATATGTGCATTCATCTTCTGTACCCGTTTATATCTCAAATTCAAGCTCAAAACACTCGAAAATTCGATATTTTTGGGTCCCAGAAGCGAACTGTACATGCCTACTCAGTGCTAGAATATTTTAAAAGAATAGGCCTAAAACATGCTAAAAATCGATATTTTAGGTCCCCAAAGTCGATATGTGCATGCATCTTCTGTACCCGTTTATATCTCAAATTCAGGATCAGAACATCCAAAAATTCGATATTTTTGGGTCCCAGAAGCGATCTGTACATGCCTACTCCGTGTTAGAGTATTTTCAAAGTACAGGCCCAAAATATGCTGAAATCGATATTTTAGGTGCCCACAGTCAATATGTGTATACATCTTCTGTCCCCGTTTATATCTCAAATTCAGGCTCGAAACAGCCGAAAATTCGATATTTTTGGGTCCCAGAAGCGATCTGTACACGCCTAGTCTGTATTAGAGTATTTTTTTAAAAACAGGCCCAAAACATGCTCAAAATCGATATTTTGGGTGCCCAAAGTCGATTTGTGCATGAATCTTTTGTACCCGTTTATATCACAAATTCATTCTCAAAACACCCGAAAATTCGAAAATTTTGGGTCCCAGAAGCGATATGTACATGACTACTCCTTGCTAGAATGTTTTCAAGATACAGGCCCAAAATATAAAAAAAATCGATATTTTAGGTGGAAAAAGTCGATATGTGCATGCACATTCAGTACCCGTTTATATTTCAAATTCAGCCTCAAAACACCCGAAAATTCAATATTTTTGGGTTCCAGAAGCGATCTGTACATGCCTACTCAGTGCTAGTATGTCTTAAAAAAAAAGGCTCAAAACATGCTAAAAATGGATATTTTAGGTGCCCTAAGTCGATATCTGCATGCATCTTCTGTACCCGTTTATATATCAAATTCAGGCTTACAACACCCGAAAATTCGATATTTTTAGTTTCCCGAAGCGATCTGTACATGCCTACTCCTTGCTAGAATGTTTTCAAGATACAGACCCAAAACATGCTCAAAATCGATATTTTTAGTGGAAAAAGTCGATAAGTGCATGCATCTTCAGTACCCGTTTATATTTCAAATTCAGGCTCAGAACACCAGAAAATTAAATATTTTTGGGTCCCAGAAGCGATCTGTACATGCCTTCTCAGTGCTAGAATATTTTCAAAATATAGGCCTAAAACATGCTAAAAATCGATATTTTAGGTGCCTAAAGTCGATATCTGCATGCATCTTCTGTACCCGTTTATATCTCAAATTCAGGCTCAAAACACCCGAAAATTCGATATTTTTCGGTCATAGAAGCGATCTGTACATACCTACTCCGTGTTAGAGTATTTTCAAAATACAGACCCAAAACATGCTCAAATTCGATATTTTAAGTGGAAAAAGTCGATACGTGCATGCATCTTCAGTACCCGTTTATATTTCAAATTCAGGTTCAAAACACCCGAAAATTCGATATTTTTGGGTCCCAGAAGCGATCTGTACATGTCTACTCCGTGATAGAGTATTTTCAAAATACAGAACCAAAACATAATGATAATCGATATTTTAGGTGCCCAAAGTTAATATGTGTATGCATCTTCTGTACCCATTTATATCCCAAATTCAAGCTGAAAACACTCGAAAATTCGATATTTTTGGGTCCCAGAAGCGATCTGTACATGCCTACTCAGTGCTAGAATATTTTAAAAGAATAGGCCTAAAACATGCTAAAAATCGATAATTTAGGTGCCCAAAGTCGATATGTGCATGTATCTTTTGTACCCGTTTATATCTCAAATTCAAGATCAGAACATCCGAAAATTCGATATTTTTGGGTCCCAGAAGCGATCTGTACATGCCTACTTCGTGTTAGAGTATTTTCAAAATACAGGCCTAAAACATGCTCAAAATCGATATTTTAGGTGCACAAAGTCGATATGTGCATGAATCTTCTGTACCCGTTTATATCTCAAATTCATTCTCAAAACACCCGAAAATTCGATATTTTGGGGTCCCAGAAGCGATTTGTACATGCCTACTCCTTGCTAGAATGTTTTCAAGATACAGACCCAAAACATGCTCAAAATCGATATTTTAATTGGAAAAAGTCGATATGTGCATGCATCTTCAGTACCCGTTTATATATTTAAAATTAAGGCTCAAAACACCCGAAAATTAAATATTTTTGGGTCCCAGAAGCGATATGTACATGTCTACTCAGTGCTAGAATGTCTTCAAAATATAGGCTCAAAACATGCTAAAAATCGATATTTTAGGTGTCCAAAGTCGATATGTGCATGCATCTTCTGTACCTGTTTATATCTCAAATTCAAGCTCAAAACACACGTAAATTCGATATTTTTGGTCCCAGAAGCGATCTGTACATGTCTACTCCGTGTTAGAGTATTTTCAAAATACAGGCCCAAAACATAATGAAAATCGATATTTTAGGTGCCCAAAGTCAATATGTGTATGCATCTTCTGTACCCGTTTATATCCCAAATTCAGGCTAACAACAGCCGAAAATTCGATATTTTTGGGTCCCAGAAGCTTTCTGTACATGCCTATTCCTTGCTAGAATGTTTTCAAGATACAGACCCAAAACATGCTCAAAATCGATATTTTAGGTGCAAAAAGTCGATATGTGCATTCATCTTCAGTACCCGTTTATATTTCAAATTCAGGCTCAAAACACCAGAAAATTCAATATTTTTGGGTCCCAGAAGCGATCTGTACATGCCTAGTCTGTGTTAGAGTATTTTTAAAATATAGGCTCAAAACATGCTAAAAATCGATATTTTAGGTGTCCAGAGTCGATATGTGAATGCATCTTCTGTACCCGTTTATATCCTAAATTCAGGCTCAGAACACACCAAAATTCGACATTTTTGGGTCCCTGAAGCGATCTGTATATGCTTACTCAGTGTTAGAGTATTTTCAAAATACAGGCCCAAAGTATAAAGAAAATCGATATTTTAGGTGGAAAAAGTCGATATGTGTATGCATCTTCAGTACCCGTTTATATTTCAAATTCAGGCTTAAAACACCTGAAAATTCGATATTTTTGGGTTCCAGAAGCGATCTGTAAATGCCTACTCCGTGTTAGAGTATTTTCAAAATAAACGCCCAAAACATGCTCAAAATCGATATTTTGGGTGCCCAAAGTTGATATGTGCATGCATCTTCTGTACCCGTTTATATCTCAAATTCAGGCTCAAAACATCCGAAAATTCGATATTTTTGGGTCCCAGAAGCGATCTGTACATGCCTACTTAGTGCTAGAATATTTTAAAAGTACAGGCCTAAAACATGCAAAAAATTAGTATTTTAGGTGCCCACAGTCGATGTGTGTATGCATCTTCTGTATCCGTTTAAATCTCAAATTCAGACTCAAAACAGCCGAAATTCCATATTTTTGGGTCCCAGAAGCGATCTGTACATGCCTAGTCTGTGTTAAAGTATTTTCAAAAAACAAGCTCAAAACATGCTAAAAATCGATATTTTAGGGGTCCAGAGTCGATATGTGCATGCATCTTCTGTACCCGTTTATATCCTAAATTCAGGCTCAAAACACCCAAAAATTCGATATTTTTGGGTCCCCGAAGCGATCTGTATATGCTTACTCAATGTTAGAGTATTTTCAAAAAACAGGCCCAAAATATAAAGAAAATCGATATTTTAGGTGGAAAAAGTCGATATGTTCATGCATCTTCAGTACTCGTTTATATTTCAAATTCAGGCTCAAAACACCAGAAAATTAAATATTTTTGGGTCTCAGAAGCGATCTGAACATGCCTACTCAGTGCTAGAATGTTTTCAAAATATAGGCTCAAAACATGCTAAAAATCGATATTTTAGGTGTCCAAAGTCGATATGTGCATGCATCTTCTGTACCCGTTTATATCTCATATTCAGGCTCAAAACACCCGAAAATTCGATATTTTTGGGTTATAGAAGCGATCTGTACATGCCTACTCCGTGCCAAAGTATTTTCAAAATACACGCCCAAAACATGCTCAAAATCGATATTTTGGGTGCCCAAAGTCGATATGTGCATGCATCTTCTGTACCCGTTTATATCTAAAATTCATTCTCAAAACACCCGAAAATTCGATATTTTTGGGTCCCAGATGCAATCTGTACATGCCTACTCCTTGCTAGAAAGTTTTTATGATACAGACCCAAAACATGCTTAAAATCGATATTTTAGGTACAAAAAGTCGATATGTGCATTCATCTTCAGTACCCGTTTATATTTCAAATTCAAGCTCAAAACACCAGAAAATTAAATATTTTTGGGTCTCAGAAGCGATTTGTACATGCCTACTCAGTGCTAGAATGTTTTCTAAATATAGGCCCAAAACAGGATCAAAATCGATATTTTAGGTGCCCATAGTCGATATGTGCATGCATCTTCTGTACCCGTTTATGTATCAAATTCAGGCTTAAAACACCCGAAAATTCGATATTTTTAGTTCCCTGAAGCGATCTGTACATGCCTACTCCGTGTTAGAGTATTTTCAAAATAAACGCCCAAAACATGCTAAAAATCGATATTTTGGGTGCCCAGAGTCGATATGTGCATGCATCTTCAGTACTCGTTTATATTTCAAATTCAGGCTCAAAACAGCCGAAAATTCGATATTTTTGGGTCCCAGAAGCGATCTGTACATGCCTAGTCTGTATTAGAGTATTTTTAAAATATAGGCTCAAAACATGCTAAAAATCGATATTTTAGGTGGAAAAAGTCGATATGTGCATGCATCTTCAGTACCCGTTTATATTTCAAATTCAGGCTCAAAACACCTGAAAATTCGATATTTTAGGGTTCCAGAAGCGATCTGTACATGCCTACTCCGTGTTAGAGTATTTTCAAAATACACGCCCAAAACATGCTCAAAATCGATATTTTGGTTGCCCAAAGTCGATATGTGCATGCATCTTCTGTACCCGTTTATATCTCAAATTCATTCTCAAAACACTCGAAAATTCGATATTTTTGGGTCCCAGAAGCAATCTGTACATGCCTACTCCTTGCTAGAAAGTTTTCAAGATACAGACCCAAAACATGCTCAAAACAGATATTTTAGGTACAAAGTGTCGATATGTGCATTCATCTTCAGTGCCCGTTTATATTTCAAATTCAGGCTCAAAACACCAGAAAATTAAATTTTTTTGGGTCCCAGAAGCGATCGTTACATGGCTACTCAGTGCTAGAAAGTTAAAAAAAAAATAGGTTTAAAACATGCCAAAAATTAATATTTTATGTGTCCAAAGTCAATATGTACATGCATCTTCTGTACCCGTTTATATGTCAAATTCAGACTCAAAACACCCGAAAATTCGATATTTTTGGGTCCCAGAATCGATCTGTACATGCCTACTTAGTGCTTGAATATTTTAAAAGTACAGGCCTAAAACATGCAAAAAATCAATATTTTAGGTGCCTACAGTCGATATGTGTATGCATCTTCTGTATCAGTTTAAATCTCAAATTCAGGCTCAAAACAGCCGAAAATTCGATATTTTTGGGTCCCAGAGTCGATCTGTACATGCCTAGTCTGTGTTAGAGTATTTTTAAATTACAAGCTCAAAACATGCTAAAAATCTGTATTTTAGGTGTCTAGAGTCGATATGTGCATGCATCTTCTGTACCCGTTTATATCCTAAATTCAGGTTCAAACCACCCAAAAATTCGATATTTTTGGGTCCCTGAAGCGATCTGTATATGCTTACTCAGTGTTAGAGTATTTTCAAAATACAGGCCCAAAATATAAAGAAAATTGATATTTTAGGTGGAAAAAGTCGATATGTGCATGCATCTTCACTACTTGTTTATATTTCAAATTCAGGCTCAAAACACCAGAATATTAAATATTTGTGGGTCTCAGAAGCGATCTGTACATGCCTACTCAGTGCTAGAATGTTTTCAAAATATAGGCTCAAAACATGCTAAAAATCGATATTTTAGGTGTCCAAAGTCGATATTTGCATGCATCTTCTGTACCCGTTTATATCTCATATTCAGGCTCAAAACACCTGAAAATTCGATATTTTAGGGTTCCAGAAGCGATCTGTACATGCCTACTCCGTGTCAGAGTATTTTCAAAATCCACGCCCAAAACATGCTCAAAATCGATATTTTGGGTGCCCAAAGTCGATATGTGCATGCATCTTCTGTACCCGTTTATATCTCAAATTCATTCTCAAAACACCCGAAAATTCGATATTTTTGTGTCCCAGAAGCAATCTGTACATGTCTACTCCTTGCTAGAAAGTTTTCAAGATACAGACCCAAAACATGCTCAAAACAGATAATTTATGTACAAAGTGTCGATATGTGCATTCATCTTCAGTAACCGTTTATATTTCAAATTCAAGCTCAAAACACCAGAAAATCAATATTTGTGGGTCCCAGAAGCGATCGTTACATGCATACTCAGTGCTAGAATGTTTTCAAAATATAGGTTTAAAACATGCCAAAAATCGATATTTTATGTGTCCAAAGTCGATATGTGCATGCATCTTCTGTACCCGTTTATATCTCAAATTCAGGCTCAAAACACCCGAAAATTCGTTAATTTTGGGTCCCAGAAGCGATCTCTACATGACTACTCCGTGTTAGAGTATTTTCAAAATAAACCCCCAAAACATGCTTAAAATCGATATTTTAGGTGTCCAAAGTCGATATGTGCATGCATCTTCTGTACCCGTTTATATCTCAAATTAATTCTCAAAACACCCGAAAATTCGATATTTTTGGGTCCCAGAAGCAATCTGTACATGCCTACTCCTTGCTAGAAAGTTTTCAAGATACAGACACAAAACATGCTTAAAATCGATATTTTAGGTACAAAAAGTCGATATGTGCATTCATCTTCAGTACCCGTTTATATTTCAAATTCAGGCTCAAAACATCCGAAAATTCGATGTTTTTGGGTCCCAGAAGCGACCTGTACATGCCTACTTAGTACTAGAATATTTTAAAAGTACAGGCCTAAAACATGCCAAAAATCAATATTTTAGGTGCCTACAGTCGATATGTGTATGCATCTTCTGTATCCGTTTAAATCTCAAAATCAGACTCAAAACAGCCGAAAATTCGATATTTTTGGGTCCCAGAAGCGATCTGTACATGCCTAGTCTGTGTTAGAGTATTTTTAAATTACAAGCTCAAAACATGCTCAAAATCGATATTTTAGGTGTCCAGAGTCGATATGTGCATGCATCTTCTGTACCCGTTTATATCCTAAATTCAGGCTCAAAACGCCCAAAAATTCGATATTTTTGGGTCCCTGAAGCGATCTGTATATGCTTACTCAGTGTTAGAGTATTTTCAAAATACAGGCCAAAAATATAAAGAAAATCGATATTTTAGGTGGAAAAAGTCGATATGTGCATGCATCTTCAGTACTCGTTTATATTTCAAATTCAGGCTCAAAACACCAGAAAATTAAATATTTTTGGGTCTCAGAAGCGATCTGTACATGCCTACTCAGTGCTAGAATGTTTTCAAAATATAGGATAAAAACATGCTAAAAATCGATATTTTAAGTGTCCAAAGTCGATATGTGCATGCATCTTCTGTACCCGTTTATATCTCAAATTCAGGCTCAAAACACCAGAAAATTCGATATTTTTGGGTCCCAGAAGCAATCTGTACATGCCTACTCCTTGCTAGAAAGTTTTAAAGATACAGACCCAAAACATGCTTAAAATCGATATTTTAGGTACAAAAAGTCGATATGTGCATTCATCTTCAGTACCCGTTTATATTTCAAATTCAGGCTCAGAACACCAAAAAATTAAATATTTTTGGGTCCCAGAAGCGATCGTTACATGCCTACTCAGTACTAGAATGTTTTTAAAATATAGGCTTAAAACATGCTAAAAATCGATATTTTAGGTGTCCAAAGTCGATATGTGCATTCATCTTCTGTACCCGTTTATATCTCAAATTCAGGCTCAAAACACCCGAAAATTCGATAATTTTGGGTCCCAGAAGCGATCTGTACATGCCTACTCCGTGTTAGAGTATTTTCAAAATAAACTCCCAAAACATGCTTAAAATCGATATTTTAGGTGTCCAAAGTCGATATGTGCATTCATCTTCTGTACCCTTTTATATCTCAAATTCAGGCGCAAAACTTCCGAAAATTCGATATTTTTGGGTCCCAGAAGCGATCTGTACATGCCTACTTAGTGCTAGAATATTTTAAAAGTACAGGCCTAAGACATGCTAAAAATCAATATTTTAGGAGCCCAAAGTCGATATGTGCATGCATCTTCAGTACTCGTTTATATTTCAAATTCAGGCTCAAAACACCAGAAAATTAAATATTTTTGGGTCTCAGAAGCGATCTGTACATGCCTACTCAGTGCTAGAATGTTTTCAAAATATAGGATAAAAACATGCTAAAAATCGATATTTTAGGTGTCCAAAGTCGATATGTGCATGCATCTTTTGTACCCGTTTATATCTCATATTCAGGCTCAAAACACCCGAAAATTCGATATTTTTGGGTTCCAGAAGCGATCTGTACATGCCTACTCCGTGTTAGAGTATTTTCAAAATACACGCCCAAAACATGCTCAAAATCGATATTTTGGGTGCCCAAAGTCGATATGTGCATGCATCTTCAGTACCCGTTTATATCTCAAATTCATTCTCAAAACACCCGAAAATTCGATATTTTTGGGTCCCAGAAGCGATCGTTACATGCCTACTCAGTTCTAGAATGTTTTTAAAATATAGGCTTAAAACATGCTAAAAATCGACATTTTAGGTGTCCAAAGTCGATATGTGCATTCATTTTCTGTACCCGTTTATATCTCAAATTCAGGCTCAAAACTTCCGAAAATTCGATAATTTTGGGTCCCAGAAGCGATCAGTACATGCCTACTTAGTGCTAGAATATTTTAAAAGTACAGGCCTAAAACATGCTAAAAATCAATATTTTAGGAGCCCAAAGTCGATATGTGCAAGAATCTTCTGTACCCGTTTATATCTCAAATTCAGTATCAGAACTTCCGAAAAGTCGATATTTTTGGGTCCCAGAAGCGATCTGTACATGCCTACTCCGTGTTAGAGTATTTTCAAATTACAGGCTCAAAAACATGCTAAAAATCGATATTTTAGGTGTCCAGAGTCGATATGTGCAAGAATCTTCTGTACCCGTTTATATCTCAAATTCATTCTCAAAACACCCGAAAATTCGATATTTTTTAATCCCAGAAACGATCTTTACATGCCTATTCCTTGCTAGAATTTTTTTAAGATACAGACCCAAAACATGCTCAAAATCGATATTTTAGGAGCAAAATGTCGATATGTGTATGCATCTTCAGTACCAGTTTATATTTCAAATTCATTCTCAAAAGACCCGAAAATTCGATATTTTTGGGTCCGAGAAGCGATCTGTACATGCGTACTCAGTGCTAGAAGTTTTTCAGAATACAGGCCCAAAACATGCACAAAATCGATATTTTGGGTGTCCAAAGTCGATATGTGCATGCATCTTCTGTATCCGTTTAAATCTCAAATTCAGGCTCAAAACACCAGAAAATTAAATATTTTTGGGTCTCGGAAGCGATCTGTACATGCCTACTCAGTGCTAAAATGTTTTCAAAATATAGGATAAAAACATGCTAAAAATCGATATTTTAGGTGTCCAAAGTCGATATGTGCATGCATCTTCTGTATCCGTTTAAATCTCAAAATCAGACTCAAAACAGCCGAAAATTCGATATTTTTGGGTCCCAGAAGCGATCAGTACATGCCTAGTCTGTGTTAGAGTATTTTTAAATTACAAGCTCAAAACATGCTAAAAATCGATATTTTAGGTGTCCAGAGTCAATATGTGCATGCATCTTCTGTACCCGTTTATATCCTAAATTCAGGCTCAAAACGCCCAAAAATTCGATATTTTTGGGTCCCTGAAGCGATCTGTATATGCTTACTTAGTGTTAGAGTATTTTCAAAATACAGGCCAAAAATATAAAGAAAATCGATATTTTAGGTGGAAAAAGTCGATATGTGCATGCATCTTCAGTACTCGTTTATATTTCAAATTCAGGCTCAAAACACCAGAAAATTAAATATTTTTGGGTCTCAGAAGCGATCTGTACATGCCTACTCAGTGCTAGAATGTTTTCAAAATATAGGATAAAAACATGCTAAAAATCGATATTTTAAGTGTCCAAAGTCGATATGTGCATGCATCTTCTGTACCCGTTTATATCTCAAATTCAGGCTCAAAACACCCGAAAATTCGATATTTTTGGGTCCCAGAAGCAATCTGTACATGCCTACTCCTTGCTAGAAAGTTTTCAAGATACAGACCCAAAACATGCTTGAAATCGATATTTTAGGTACAAAAAGACGATATGTGCATTCATCTTCAGTACCCGTTTATATTTCAAATTCAGGCTCAGAACACCAGAAAATTCAATATTTTTGGGTCCCAGAAGCGATCGTTACATGCCTACTCAGTACTAGAATGTTTTTTAAAATATAGGCTTAAAACATGCTAAAAATCGATATTTTAGGTGTCCAAAGTCGATATGTGCATTCATCTTCTGTACCCGTTTATATCTCAAATTCAGGCTCAAAACACCCGAAAATTCGATAATTTTGGGTCCCAGAAGCGATCTGTACATGCCTACTCCGTGTTAGAGTATTTTCAAAATAAACTCCTAAAACATGCTTAAAATCGATATTTTAGGTGTCCAAAGTCGATATGTGCATTCATCTTCTGTACCCGTTTATATCTCAAATTCAGGCTCAAAACTTCCGAAAATTCGATATTTTTGGGTCCCAGAAGCGATCTGTACATGCCTACTTAGTGCTAGAATATTTTAAAAGTACAGGCCTAAGACATGCTAAAAATCAATATTTTAGGAGCCCAAAGTCGATATGTGCATGCATCTTCAGTACTCGTTTATATTTCAAATTCAGGCTCAAAACACCAGAAAATTAAATATTTTTGGGTCTCAGAAGCGATCTGTACATGCCTACTCAGTGCTAGAATGTTTTCAAAATATAGGATAAAAACATGCTAAAAATCGATATTTTAGGTGTCCAAAGTCGATATGTGCATGCATCTTTTGTACCCGTTTATATCTCATATTCAGGCTCAAAACACACGAAAATTCGATTTTTTTGGGTTCCAGAAGCGATCTGTACATGCCTACTCCGTGTTAGAGTATTTTCAAAATACACGCCCAAAACATGCTCAAAATCGATATTTTGGGTGCCCAAAGTCGATATGTGCATGCATCTTCAGTACCCGTTTATATCTCAAATTCATTCTCAAAACACCCGAAAATTCGATATTTTTGGGTCCCAGAAGCGATCGTTACATGCCTACTCAGTTCTAGAATGTTTTTAAAATATAGGCTTAAAACATACTAAAAATCGACATTTTAGGTGTCCAAAGTCGATATGTGCATTCATCTTCTGTAAACGTTTATATCTCAAATTCAGGCTCAAAACTTCCGAAAATTCGATATTTTTGGGTCCCAGAAGCGATCAGTACATGCCTACTTAGTGCTAGAATATTTTAAAAGTACAGGCCTAAAACATGCTAAAAATCAATATTTTAGGAGCCCAAAGTCGATATGTGCATGCATCTTCAGTACCCGTTTATATCTCAAATTCAGTATCAGAACTTCCGAAAAGTCGATATTTTTGGGTCCCAGAAGCGATCTGTACATGCCTACTCCGTGTTAGAGTATTTTCAAATTACAGGCTCAAAACATGCTAAAAATCGATATTTTAGGTGTCCAGAGTCGATATGTGCAAGAATCTTCTGTACCCGTTTATATCTCAAATTCATTCTCAAATCACCCTAAAATTCGATATTTTTTAATCCCAGAAACGATCTTTACATGCCTATTCCTTGCTAGAATTTTTTTAAGATACAGACCCAAAACATGCTCAAAATCGATATTTTAGGAGCAAAAAGTCGATATGTGTATGCATCTTCAGTACCAGTTTATATTTCAAATTCATTCTCAAAAGACCCGAAAATTCGATGTTTTTGGGTCCGAGAAGCGATCTGTACATGCGTACTCAGTGCTAGAAGTTTTTCAGAATACAGGCCCAAAACATGCACAAAATCGATATTTTGGGTGTCCAAAGTCGATATGTGCATGCATCTTCTGTATCCGTTTAAATCTCAAATTCAGGCTCAAAACACCAGAAAATTAAATATTTTTGGGTCTCGGAAGCGATCTATCTGTACATGCCTACTCAGTGCTAAAATGTTTTCAAAATATAGGATAAAAACATGCTAAAAATCGATATTTTAGGTGTCCAAAGTCGATATGTGCATGCATCTTCTGTATCCGTTTAAATCTCAAAATCAGACTCAAAACAGCCGAAAATTCGATATTTTTGGGTCCCAGAAGCGATCTGTACATGCCTAGTCTGTGTTAGAGTATTTTTAAATTACATGCTCAAAACATGCTAAAAATCGATATTTTAGGTGTCCAGAGTCGATATGTGCATGCATCTTCTGTACCCGTTTATATCCTAAATTCAGGCTCAAAACGCCCAAAAATTCGATATTTTTGGGTCCCTGAAGCGATCTGTATATGCTTACTCAGTGTTAGAGTATTTTCAAAATACAGGCCAAAAATATAAAGAAAATCGATATTTTAGGTGGAAAAAGTCGATATGTGCATGCATCTTCAGTACTCGTTTATATTTCAAATTCAGGCTCAAAACACCAGAAAATTAAATATTTTTGGGTCTCAGAAGCGATCTGTACATGCCTACTCAGTGCTAGAATGTTTTCAAAATATAGGATAAAAACATGCTAAAAATCGATATTTTAAGTGTCCAAAGTCGATATGTGCATGCATCTTCTGTACCCGTTTATATCTCAAATTCAGGCTCAAAACACCCGAAAATTCGATATTTTTGGGTCCCAGAAGCAATCTGTACATGCCTACTCCTTGCTAGAAAGTTTTCAAGATACAGACCCAAAACATGCTTAAAATCGATATTTTAGGTACAAAAAGACGATATGTGCATTCATCTTCAGTACCCGTTTATATTTCAAATTCAGGCTCAGAACACCAGAAAATTCAATATTTTTGGGTCCCAGAAGCGATCGTTACATGCCTACTCAGTACTAGAATGTTTTTTAAAATATAGGCTTAAAACATGCTAAAAATCGATATTTTAGGTGTCCAAAGTCGATATGTGCATTCATCTTCTGTACCCGTTTATATCTCAAATTCAGGCTCAAAACACCCGAAAATTCGATAATTTTGGGTCCCAGAAGCGATCTGTACATGCCTACTCCGTGTTAGAGTATTTTCAAAATAAACTCCTAAAACATGCTTAAAATCGATATTTTAGGTGTCCAAAGTCGATATGTGCATTCATCTTCTGTACCCGTTTATATCTCAAATTCAGGCGCAAAACTTCCGAAAATTCGATATTTTTGGGTCCCAGAAGCGATCTGTACATGCCTACTTAGTGCTAGAATATTTTAAAAGTACAGGCCTAAGACATGCTAAAAATCAATATTTTAGGAGCCCAAAGTCGATATGTGCATGCATCTTCAGTACTCGTTTATATTTCAAATTCAGGCTCAAAACACCAAAAAATTAAATATTTTTGGGTCTCAGAAGCGATCTGTACATGCCTACTCAGTGCTAGAATGTTTTCAAAATATAGGATAAAAACATGCTAAAAATCGATATTTTAGGTGTCCAAAGTCGATATGTGCATGCATCTTTTGTACCCGTTTATATCTCATATTCAGGCTCAAAACACACGAAAATTCGATTTTTTTGGGTTCCAGAAGCGATCTGTACATGCCTACTCCGTGTTAGAGTATTTTCAAAATACACTCCCAAAACATGCTCAAAATCGATATTTTGGGTGCCCAAAGTCGATATGTGCATGCATCTTCAGTACCCGTTTATATCTCAAATTCATTCTCAAAACACCCGAAAATTCGATATTTTTGGGTCCCAGAAGCGATCGTTACATGCCTACTCAGTTCTAGAATGTTTTTAAAATATAGGCTTAAAACATGCTAAAAATCGACATTTTAGGTGTCCAAAGTCGATATGTGCATTCATCTTCTGTAAACGTTTATATCTCAAATTCAGGCTCAAAACTTCCGAAAATTCGATATTTTTGGGTCCCAGAAGCGATCAGTACATGCCTACTTAGTGCTAGAATATTTTAAAAGTACAGGCCTAAAACATGCTAAAAATCAATATTTTAGGAGCCCAAAGTCGATATGTGCATGCATCTTCAGTACCCGTTTATATCTCAAATTCAGTATCAGAACTTCCGAAAAGTCGATATTTTTGGGTCCCAGAAGCGATCTGTACATGCCTACTCCGTGTTAGAGTATTTTCAAATTACAGGCTCAAAACATGCTAAAAATCGATATTTTAGGTGTCCAGAGTCGATATGTGCAAGAATCTTCTGTACCCGTTTATATCTCAAATTCATTCTCAAATCACCCGAAAATTCGATATTTTTTAATCCCAGAAACGATCTTTACATGCCTATTCCTTGCTAGAATTTTTTTAAGATACAGACCCAAAACATGCTCAAAATCGATATTTTAGGAGCAAAAAGTCGATATGTGTATGCATCTTCAGTACCAGTTTATATTTCAAATTCATTCTCAAAAGACCCGAAAATTCGATGTTTTTGGGTCCGAGAAGCGATCTGTACATGCGTACTCAGTGCTAGAAGTTTTTCAGAATACAGGCCCAAAACATGCACAAAATCGATATTTTGGGTGTCCAAAGTCGATATGTGCATGCATCTTCTGTATCCGTTTAAATCTCAAATTCAGGCTCAAAACACCAGAAAATTAAATATTTTTGGGTCTCGGAAGCGATCTATCTGTACATGCCTACTCAGTGCTAAAATGTTTTCAAAATATAGGATAAAAACATGCTAAAAATCGATATTTTAGGTGTCCAAAGTCGATATGTGCATGCATCTACTGTATCCGTTTAAATCTCAAAATCAGACTCAAAACAGCCAAAAAATTCGATATTTTTGGGTCCCAGAAGCGATCTGTACATGCCTAGTCTGTGTTAGAGTATTTTTAAATTACATGCTCAAAACATGCTAAAAATCGATATTTTAGGTGTCCAGAGTCGATATGTGCATGCATCTTCTGTACCCGTTTATATCCTAAATTCAGGCTCAAAACACCCAAAAATTCGATATTTTTGGGTCCCTGAAGCGATCTGTATATGCTTACACAGTGTTCGAGTATTTTCAAAATACAGGCCAAAAATATAAAGAAAATCAATATTTTAGGTGGAAAAAGTCGATATGTGCATGCATCTTCAGTACTCGTTTATATTTCAAATTCAGACTCAAAACACCAGAAAATTAAATATTTTTGGGTCTCAGAAGCGATCTGTACATGCCTACTCAGTGCTAGAATGTGTTCAAAATATAGGATAAAAACATGCTAAAAATCGATATTTTAAGTGTCCAAAGTCGATATGTGCATGCATCTTCTGTACCCGTTTATATCTCAAATTCATTCTCAAAACACCCGAAAATTCGATATTTTTGGGTCCCAGAAGCAATCTGTACATGCCTACTCCTTGCTAGGAAGTTTTCAAGATACAGACCCAAAACATGCTTAAAATCGATATTTTAGGTACAAAAAGTCGATATGTGCATTTATCTTCAGTACCCGTTTATATTTCAAATTCAGGCTCAGAACACCAGAAAATTCAATATTTTTGGGTCCCAGAAGCGATCGTTACATGCCTACTCAGTACTAGAATGTTTTTAAAATATAGGCTTAAAACATGCTAAAAATCGATATTTTAGGTGTCCAAAGTCAATATGTGCATGCATCTTTTGTACCCGTTTATATCTCATATTCAGGCTCAAAACACCCGAAAATTCGATATTTTTGGGTTCCAGAAGCGATCTGTACATGCCTACTCCGTGTTAGAGTATTTTCAAAATACACGCCCAAAACATGCTCAAAATCGATATTTTAGGTGTCCAAAGTCGATATGTGCATTCATCTTCTGTACCCGTTTATATCTCAAATTCAGGCGCAAAACTTCCGAAAATTCGATATTTTTGGGTCCCAGAAGCGATCTGTACATGCCTACTTAGTGCTAGAATATTTTAAAAGTACAGGCCTAAGACATGCTAAAAATCAATATTTTAGGAGCCCAAAGTCGATATGTGCATGCATCTTCAGTACTCGTTTATATTTCAAATTCAGGCTCAAAACACCAGAAAATTAAACATTTTTGGGTCTCAGAAGCGATCTGTACATGCCTACTCAGTGCTAGAATGTTTTCAAAATATAGGATAAAAACATGCTAAAAATCGATAATTTAGTTGTCCAAAGTCGATATGTGCATGCATCTTTTGTACCCGTTTATATCTCATATTCAGGCTCAAAACACCCGAAAATTCGATATTTTTGGGTTCCAGAAGCGATCTGTACATGCCTACTCCGTGTTAGAGTATTTTCAAAATACACGCCCAAAACATGCTCAAAATCGATATTTTGGGTGCCCTAAGTCGATATGTGCATTCATCTTCTGTACCCGTTTATATCTCAAATTCAGGCTCAAAACTTCCGAAAATTCGATATTTTTGGGTTCCAGAAGCGATCTGTACATGCCTACTTAGTGCTAGAATATTTTAAAAGTACAGGCCTAAAACATGCTAAAAATCAATATTTTAGGAGCCCAAAGTCGATATGTGCATGCATCTTCAGTACCCGTTTATATCTCAAATTCAGGATCAGAACTTCCGAAAAGTCGATATTTTTGGGTCCCAGAATCGATCTGTACATGCCTACTCCGTGTTAGAGTATTTTCAAATTACAGGCTCAAAACATGCTAAAAATCGATATTTTAGGTGTCCAGAGGCAATATGTGCAAGAATCTTCTGTACCCGTTTATATCTCAAATTCATTCTCAAAACACACGAAAATTCTATATTTTTTAATCCCAGAAACGATCTTTACATGCCTACTCCTTGCTAGAAATTTTTTAAGATACAGACCCAAAACATTTTCAAAATCGATATTTTAGGAGCAAAAAGTCGATATGTGTATGCATCTTCAGTACCAGTTTATATTTCAAATTCATTCTCAAAAGACCCGAAAATTCGATATTTTTGGGTCCGAGAAGCGATCTGTACATGCGTACTCAGTGCTAGAAGTTTTTCAGAATACAGGCCCAAAACATGCACAAAATCGATATTTTGGGTGTCCAAAGTCGATATGTGCATAAATCTTCTGTATCCGTTTAAATCTCAAATTCAGGCTCAAAACACCAGAAAATTAAATATTTTTGGGTCCCAGAAGCGATCTGTACATGCCTACTCAGTGCTAAAATGTTTTCAAAATATAGGATAAAAACATGCTAAAAATCGATATTTTAGGTGTCCAAAGTCGATATGTGCATGCATCTTTTGTACCCGTTTATATCTCATATTCAGGCTCAAAACACCCGAAAATTCGATATTTTTGGGTTTCAGAAGCGATCTGTACATGCCTACTCCGTGTTAGAGTATTTTCAAAATACACGCCCAAACCATGCTCAAAATCGATATTTTGGGTGCCCAAAGTCGATATATGCATGCATCTTCAGTACCCGTTTATATCTCAAATTCATTCTCAAAACACCCGAAAATTTGATATTTTTGGGTCCCAGAAGCAATCTGTACATGCCTACTTATTGCTAGAAAGTTTTCAAGATACAGACCCAAAACATGCTTAAAATCGATATTTTAGGTACAAAAAGTCGATATGTGCATTCATCTTCAGTACCTGTTTATATTTCAAAATCAGGCTCAAAACACTAGAAAATTAAATATTTGTGGGTCCCAGAAGCGATCGTTACATGCCTACTCAGTGCTAGAATGTTTTTAAAATATAGGCTTAAAACATGCTAAAAATCGATATTTTAGGTGTCCAAAGTCGATATGTGCATTCATCTTCTGTACCCGTTTATATCTCAAATTCAGGCTCAAAACTTCCGAAAATTCGATATTTTTGGGTCCCAGAAGCGATCTGAACATGCCTACTTAGTGCTAGAATATTTTAAAAGTACAGGCCTAAAACATGCTAAAAATCAATATTTTAGGAGCCCAAAGTCGATATGTGCATGCATCTTCAGTACCCGTTTATATCTCAAATTCAGGATCAGAACTTCCGAAAAGTCGATATTTTTGGGTCCCAGAAGCGATCTGTACATGCCTACTCCGTGTTAGAGTATTTTCAAATTACAGGCTCAAAACATGCTAAAAATCGATATTTTAGGTGTCCTGAGTCGATATGTGCATTCATCTTCTGTACCCGTTTATATCTCAAATTCAGGCGGAAAACTTCCAAAAATTCGATATTTTTGGGTCCCAGAAGCGATCTGTACATGCCTACTTAGTGCTAGAATATTTTAAAAGTACAGGCCTAAGACATGCTAAAAATCAATATTTTAGGAGCCCAAAGTCGATATGTGCATGCATCTTCAGTACTCGTTTATATTTCAAATTCAGGCTCAAAACACCAGAAAATTAAATATTTTTGGGTCTCAGAAGCGATCTGTACATGCCTACTCAGTGTTAGAGTATTTTCAAATTACAGGCTCAAAACATGCTAAAAATCGATATTTTAGGTGTCCAGAGTCGATATGTGCAAGAATCTTCTGTACCCGTTTATATCTCAAATTCATTCTCAAAACACCCGAAAATTCGATATTTTTTATTCCCAGAAACGATCTTTACATGCCTATTCCTTGCTAGAATTTTTTTAAGATACAGACCCAAAACATGCTCAAAATCGATATTTTAGGAGCAAAAAGTCGATATGTGTATGCATCTTCAGTACCAGTTTATATTTCAAATTCAGGCTCAAAACACCAGAAAATTCGATATTTTTGGGTCCCAGAAGCAATCTGTACATGCGTACTCAGTGCTAGAAGTTTTTCAGAATACAGGCCCAAAACATGCACAAAATCGATATTTTGGGTGTCCAAAGTCGATATGTGCATGCATCTTCTGTATCCGTTTAAATCTCAAATTCAGGCTCAAAACACCAGAAAATTAAATATTTTTGGGTCTCAGAAGCGACCTGTACATGCCTACTCAGTGCTAAAAATTTTTCAAAATATAGGATAAAAACATGCTAAAAATCGATATTTTAGGTGTCCAAAGTCGATATGTGCATGCATCTTCTGTATCCGTTTAAATCTCAAAATCAGACTCAAAACAGCCGAAAATTCGATATTTTTGGGTCCCAGAAGCTATCTGTACATGCCTAGTCTGTGTTAGAGTATTTTTAAATTACAAGCTCAAAACATGCTAAAAATCGATATTTTAGGTGTCCAGAGTCGATATGTGCATGCATCTTCTGTACCCGTTTATATCCTAAATTCAGGCTCAAAACACCCAAAAATTCGATATTTTTGGGTCCCTGAAGCGATCTGTATATGCTTACTCAGTGTTCGAGTATTTTCAAAATACAGGCCAAAAATATAAAGAAAATCGATATTTTAGGTGGAAAAAGTCGATATGGGCATGCATCTTCAGTACTCGTTTATATTTCAAATTCAGGCTCAAAACACCAGAAAATTAAATATTTTTGGGTCTCAGAAGCGATCTGTACATGCTTACTCAGTGCTAGAATGTTTTCAAAATATAGGATAAAAACATGCTAAAAATCGATATTTTAAGTGTCCAAAGTCGATATGTGCATGCATCTTCTGTACCCGTTTATATCTCAAATTCATTCTCAAAACACCAGAAAATTCGATATTTTTGGGTCCCAGAAGCAATCTGTACATGCCTACTCCTTGCTAGAAAGTTTTCAAGATACAGACCCAAAACATGCTTAAAATCGATATTTTAGGTACAAAAAGTCGATATGTGCATTCATCTTCAGTACCCGTTTATATTTCAAATTCAGGCTCAAAACACCAGAAAATTAAATATTTTTGGGTCCCAGAAGCGATCGTTACATGCCTACTCAGTGCTAGAATGTTTTTAAAATATAGGCTTAAAACATGCTAAAAATCGATATTTTAGGTGTCCAAAGTCGATATGTGCATGCATCTTTTGTACCCGTTTATATCTCAAATTCAGGCTCAAAACTTCCGAAAATTCGATATTTTTGGGTCCCAGAAGCGATCTGTACATGCCTACTCAGTGCTAGAATATTTTAAAAGTACAGGCCCAAAACATGCTCAAAATCGATATTTTAGGTGTCCAAAGTCGATATGTGCATTCATCTTCTGTACCCGTTTATATCTCAAATTCAGGCGCAAAACTTCCGAAAATTCGATATTTTTGGGTCCCAGAAGCGATCTGTACATGCCTACTTAGTGCTAGAATATTTTAAAAGTACAGGCCTAAGACATGCTAAAAATCAATATTTTAGGAGCCCAAAGTCGATATGTGCATGCATCTTCAGTATTCGTTTATATTTCAAATTCAGGCTCAAAACACCAGAAAATTAAACATTTTTGGGTCTCAGAAGCGATCTGTACATGCCTACTCAGTGCTAGAATGTTTTCAAAATATAGGATAAAAACATGCTAAAAATCGATATTTTAGGTGTCCAAAGTCGATATGTGCATGCATCTTTTGTACCCGTTTATATCTCATATTCAGGCTCAAAACACCCGAAAATTCGATATTTTTGGGTTCCAGAAGCGATCTGTACATGCCTACTCCGTGTTAGAGTATTTTCAAAATACACGCCCAAAACATGCTCAAAATCGATATTTTGGGTGCCCAAAGTCGATATGTGCATGCATCTTCAGTACCCGTTTATATCTCAAATTCATTCTCAAAACACCCGAAAATTCGATATTTTTGTGTCCCAGAGGCGATCGTTACATGCCTACTCAGTTCTAGAATGTTTTTAAAATATAGGCTTAAAACATGCTAAAAATCGACATTTTAGGTGTCCAAAGTCGATATGTGCATTCATCTTCTGTACCCGTTTATATCTCAAATTCAGGCTCAAAACTTCCGAAAATTCGATATTTTTGGGTTCCAGAAGCGATCTGTACATGCCTACTTAGTGCTAGAATATTTTAAAAGTACAGGCCTAAAACATGCTAAAAATCAATATTTTAGGAGCCCAAAGTCGATATGTGCATGCATCTTCAGTACCCGTTTATATCTCAAATTCAGGATCAGAACTTCCGAAAAGTCGATATTTTTGGGTCCCAGAATCGATCTGTACATGCCTACTCCGTGTTAGAGTATTTTCAAATTACAGGCTCAAAACATGCTAAAAATCGATATTTTAGGTGTCCAGAGTCGATATGTGCAAGAATCTTCTGTACCCGTTTATATCTCAAATTCATTCTCAAAACACACGAAAATTCGATATTTTTTAATCCCAGAAACGATCTTTACATGCCTACTCCTTGCTAGAAATTTTTTAAGGTACAGACCCAAAACATGCTCAAAATCGATATTTTAGGAGCAAAAAGTCGATATGTGTATGCATCTTCAGTACCAGTTTATATTTCAAATTCATTCTCAAAAGACCCGAAAATTCGATATTTTTGGGTCCGAGAAGCGATCTGTACATGCGTACTCAGTGCTAGAAGTTTTTCAGAATACAGGCCCAAAACATGCACAAAATCGATATTTTGGGTGCCCAAAGTCGATATGTGCATGCATCTTCAGTACCCGTTTATATCTCAAATTCATTCTCAAAACACACGAAAATTCGATATTTTTGGGTCCCAGAAGCGATCGTTACATGCCTACTCAGTTCTAGAATGTTTTTAAAATATAGGATAAAAACATGCTAAAAATCGATATTTTAGGTGTCCAAAGTCGATATGTGCATGCATCTTTTGTACCCGTTTATATCTCATATTCAGGCTCAAAACACCCGAAAATTCGATATTTTTGGGTTCCAGAAGCGATCTGTACATGCCTACTCCGTGTTAGAGTATTTTCAAATTACAGGCTCAAAACATGCTAAAAATCGATATTTTAGGTGTCCAGAGTCGATATGTGCAAGAATCTTCTGTACCCGTTTATATCTCAAATTCATTCTCAAAACACCCGAAAATTCGATATTTTTTAATCCCAGAAACGATCTTTACATGCCTATTCCTTGCTAGAATTTTTTTAAGATACAGACCCAAAACATGCTCAAAATCGATATTTTAGGAGCAAAAAGTCGATATGTGTATGCATCTTCAGTACCAGTTTATATTTCAAATTCATTCTCAAAAGACCCGAAAATTCGATATTTTTGGGTCCGAGAAGCGATCTGTACATGCGTACTCAGTGCTAGAAGTTTTTCAGAATACAGGCCCAAAACATGCACAAAATCGATATTTTGGGTGTCCAAAGTCGATATGTGCTTGCATCTTCTGTATCCGTTTAAATCTCAAATTCAGGCTCAAAACACCAGAAAATTAAATATTTTTGGGTCTCAGAAGCGACCTGTACATGCCTACTCAGTGCTAAAATGTTTTCAAAATATAGGATAAAAACATGCTAAAAATCGATATTTTAGGTGTCCAAAGTCGATATGTGCATGCATCTTCTGTATCCGTTTAAATCTCAAAATCAGACTCAAAACAGCCGAAAATTCGATATTTTTGGGTCCCAGAAGCGATTTGTACATGCCTAGTCTGTGTTAGAGTATTTTTAAATTACAAGCTCAAAACATGTTAAAAATCGATATTTTAGGTGTCCAGAGTCGATATGTGCATGCATCTTCTGTACCCGTTTATATCCTAAATTCAGGCTCAAAACACCCAAAAATTCGATATTTTTGGGTCCCTGAAGCGATCTGTATATGCTTACTCAGTGTTCGAGTATTTTCAAAATACAGCCCAAAAATATAAAGAAAATCGATATTTTAGGTGGAAAAAGTCGATATGGGCATGCATCTTCAGTACTCGTTTATATTTCAAATTCAGGCTCAAAACACCAGAAAATTAAATATTTTTGGGTCCCAGAAGCGATCGTTACATGCCTACTCAGTGCTAGAATGTTTTTAAAATATAGGCTTAAAACATGCTAAAAATCGATATTTTAGGTGTCCAAAGTCGATATGTGCATGCATCTTTTGTACCCGTTTATATCTCAAATTCAGGCTCAAAACTTCCGAAAATTCGATATTTTTGGGTCCCAGAAGCGATCTGTACATGCCTACTCAGTGCTAGAATATTTTAAAAGTACAGGCCCAAAACATGCTCAAAATCGATATTTTAGGTGTCCAAAGTCGATATGTGCATTCATCTTCTGTACCCGTTTATATCTCAAATTCAGGCGCAAAACTTCCGAAAATTCGATATTTTTGGGTCCCAGAAGCGATCTGTACATGCCTACTTAGTGCTAGAATATTTTAAAAGTACAGGCTCAAAACATGCTAAAAATCGATATTTTAGGTGTCCAGAGTCGATATGTGCAAGAATCTTCTGTACCCGTTTATATCTCAAATTCATTCTCAAAACACACGAAAATTCGATATTTTTTAATCCCAGAAACAATCTTTACATGCCTACTCCTTGCTAGAAATTTTTTAAGATACAGACCCAAAACATGCTCAAAATCGATATTTTAGGAGCAAAAAGTCGATATGTGTATGCATCTTCAGTACCAGTTTATATTTCAAATTCATTCTCAAAAGACCCGAAAATTCGATATTTTTGGTTCCGAGAAGCGATCTGTACATGCGTACTCAGTGCTAGAAGTTTTTCAGAATACAGGCCCAAAACATGCACAAAATCGATATTTTGGGTGTCCAAAGTCGATATGTGCATGAATCTTCTGTATCCGTTTAAATCTCAAATTCAGGCTCAAAACACCAGAAAATTAAATATTTTTGGGTCCCAGAAGCGATCTGTACATGCCTACTCAGTGCTAAAATGTTTTCAAAATATAGGATAAAAACATGCTAAAAATCGATATTTTAGGTGTCCAAAGTCGATATGTTTATACATCTTTTGTACCCGTTTATATCTCATATTCAGGCTCAAAACACCCGAAAATTCGATATTTTTGGGTCCCAGAAGCGATCTGTACATGCCTACTCAGTGCTAGAATATTTTAAAAGTACAGGCCTAAGACATGCTAAATATCAATATTTTAGGAGCCCAAAGTCGATATGTGCATGCATCTTCAGTACTCGTTTATATTTCAAATTCAGGCTCAAAACACCAGAAAATTAAACATTTTTGGGTCTCAGAAGCGATCTGTACATGCCTACTCAGTGCTAGAATGTTTTCAAAATATAGGATAAAAACATGCTAAAAATCGATATTTTAGGTGTCCAAAGTCGATATGTGCATGCATCTTTTGTACCCGTTTATATCTCATATTCAGGCTCAAAACACCCGAAAATTCGATATTTTTGGGTTCCAGAAGCGATCTGTACATGCCTACTCCGTGTTAGAGTATTTTCAAGATACAGACCCAAAACATGCTCAAAATCGATATTTTGGGTGCCCAAAGTCGATATGTGCATGCATCTTCAGTACCCGTTTATATCTCAAATTCATTCTCAAAACACCCGAAAATTCGATATTTTTGGGTCCCAGAAGCGATCGTTACATGCCTACTCAGTTCTAGAATGTTTTTAAAATATAGGCTTAAAACATGCTAAAAATCGACATTTTAGGTGTCCAAAGTCGATATGTGCATTCATCTTCTGTACCCGTTTATATCTCAAATTCAGGCTCAAAACTTCCGAAAATTCGATATTTTTGGGTTCCAGAAGCGATCTGTACATGCCTACTTAGTGCTAGAATATTTTAAAAGTACAGGCCTAAAACATGCTAAAAATCAATATTTTAGGATCCCAAAGTCGATATGTGCATGCATCTTCAGTACTCGTTTATATCTCAAATTCAGGATCAGAACTTCCGAAAAGTCGATATTTTTGGGTCCCAGAATCGATCTGTACATGCCTACTCCGTGTTAGAGTATTCTCAAATTACAGGCTCAAAACATGCTAAAAATCAATATTTTAGGTGTCCAGAGTCGATATGTGCAAGAATCTTCTGTACCCGTTTATATCTCAAATTCATTCTCAAAACACACGAAAATTCGATTTTTTTTAATCCCAGAAACGATCTTTACATGCCTACTCCTTGCTAGAAATTTTTTAAGATACAGACCCAAAACATGCTCAAAATCGATATTTTAGGAGCAAAAAGTCGATATGTGTATGCATCTTCAGTAGCAGTTTATATTTCAAATTCATTCTCAAAAGACCCGAAAATTCGATATTTTTGGGTCCGAGAAGCGATCTGTACATGCGTACTCAGTGCTAGAAGTTTTTCAGAATACAGGCCCAAAACATGCACAAAATCGATATTTTGGGTGTCCAAAGTCGATATGTGCATGAATCTTCTGTATCCGTTTAAATCTCAAATTCAGGCTCAAAACACCAGAAAATTAAATATTTTTGGGTCCCAGAAGCGATCTGTACATTCCTACTCAGTGCTAAAATGTTTTCAAAATATAGGATAAAAACATGCTAAAAATCGATATTTTAGGTGTCCAAAGTCGATATGTTTATGCATCTTTTGTACCCGTTTATATCTCATATTCAGGCTCAAAACACCCGAAAATTCGATATTTTTGGGTTCCAGAAGCGATCTGTACATGCCTACTCCGTGTTAGAGTATTTTCAAAATACACGCCCAAACCATGCTCAAAATCGATATTTTGGGTGCCCAAAGTCGATATATGCATGCATCTTCAGTACCCGTTTATATCTCAAATTCATTCTCAAAACACCCGAAAATTCGATATTTTTGGGTCCCAGAAGCAATCTGTACATGCCTACTTCTTGCTAGAAAGTTTTCAAGATACAGACCCAAAACATGCTTAAAATCGATATTTTAGGTACAAAAAGTCGATATGTGCATTCATCTTCAGTACCCGTTTATATTTCAAATTCAGGCTCAAAACACCAGAAAATTAAATATTTTTGGGTCCCAGAAGCGATCGTTACATGCCTACTCAGTGCTAGAATGTTTTTAAAATATAGGTTTAAATCATGCTAAAAATCGATATTTTAGGTGTCCAAAGTCGATATGTGCATTCATCTTCTGTACCCGTTTATATCTCAAATTCAGGCTCAAAACTTCCGAAAATTCGATATTTTTGGGTCCCAGAAGCGATCTGTACATGCCTACTTAGTGCTAGAATATTTTAAAAGTACAGGCTCAAAACATGCTAAAAATCGATATTTTAGGTGTCCAGAGTCGATATGTGCAAGAATCTTCTGTACCCTTTTATATCTCAAATTCAGGCTCAAAAAACCTGAAAATTCGATATTTTTAAATCCCAGAAACGATCTTTACATGCCTACTCCTTGCTAGAATTTTTTTAAGATACAGACCCAAAACATGCTCAAAATCGATATTTTAGGAGCAAAAAGTCGATATGTGTATGCATCTTCAGTACCCGTTTATATTTCAAATTCATTCTCAAAAGACCCGAAAATTCGATATTTTTTGGTCCGAGAAGCGATCTGTACATGCGTACTCAGTGCTAGAAGTTTTTCGGAATATAGGCCCAAAACATGCTCAAAATCGATATTTTGGGTGTCCAAAGTCGATATGTGCATGCATCTTCTGTATCCGTTTAAATCTCAAATTCAGGCTTAAAACAGCCAAAAATTAAATATTTTTGGGTCCCAGAAGCGATCTGTACATGCCTACTCCGTGTTAGAGTATTTTCAAAATACACGCCCAAAACATGCTCAAAATTGATATTTTGGTTGCCCAAAGTCGATATGTGCATGTATCTTCTGTACACGTTTATATCTCAAATTCATTCTCAAAACACCCGAAAATTCAATATATTTTTGGGTACCAGAAGCGATTTGTACATGCCTACTTCTTGCTAGAATGTTTTCAAGATACAGACCCAAAACATGCTCAAAATCGATATTTTAGATGCAAAAAGTCGATAAGTGCATGCATCTTTAGTACCCGTTTATATTTCAAATTCAGGCTCAAAACACCCCAAAATTTAATATTTTTGGGTCCCAGAAGCGATCTGTACATGCCTACTCAGTGCTAGAATGTTTTCAAAATATAGGCTCAAAACATGCTAAAAATCGATATTTTAAGTGTCCAAAGTCGATATGTGCATGCATCCTGTACCCGTTTATATCTCATATTTAGGCTCAAAACACCCGAAAATTCGATATTTTTGGGTTTCAGAAGCGATCTGTACATGCCTACTCCGTGTTAGAGTATTTTCAAAATACACGCCCAAAACATGCTCAAAATCGATATTTTGGGTGCCCAAAGTCGATATGTGCATTCATCTTCTGTACCCGTTTATATCTCAAATTCAGGTTAAAAACATCCGAAAATTCGATATTTTTGGGTGCCAGAAGCGATCTGTACATGCCTACTTAGTGCTAGAATATTTTAAAAGTACAGGCCTAAAACATGCAAAAAATCAATATTTTAGGTGCCTACAGTCGATATGTGTATGCATCTTCTGTATCCGTTTAAATCTCAAATTCAGACTCAAAACAGCCGAAAATTCGATATTTTTGGGTCCCAGAAGCGATCTGTACATGCCTAGTCTGTGTTAGAGTATTTTCAAATTACAAGCTCAAAACATGATAAAAATCGATATTTTAGGTGTCCAGAGTCGATATGTGCATGCATCTTCTGTACCCGTTTATATCCTAAATTCAGGCTCAAAACACCCAAAAATTCGATATTTTTGGGTCCCTGAAGCGATCTGTATATGCTTACTCAGTGTTGAATATTTTCAAAATACAGGCCCAAAATATAAAGAAAATCGATATTTTAGGTGGAAAAAGTCGATATGTGCATGCATCTTCAGTACTCGTTTATATTTCAAATTCAGGCTCAAAACACCCGAAAATTCGATATTTTGGGGTCCCATAAGCAATCTGTACATGCCTACTCCTTGCTAGAAAGTTTTCAAGATACAGACCCAAAACATGCTTAAAATCGATATTTTAGGTACAAAAAGTCGATATGTGCATTCATCTTCAGTACCCGTTTATATTTCAAATTCAGTCTCAAAACACCAGAAAATTCAATATTTTTGGGTCCCAGAAGCGATCTGTACATGCCTACTTAGTGATAGAATATTTTTAAAAATACAGGCCTAAAACATGCTAAAAATCAATATTTTAGGTGCCCAAAGTCGATATGTGCATGCATCTTCAGTACTCGTTTATATCTCAAATTCAGGATCAGAACTTCCGAAAAGTCGATATTTTTGGGTCCCAGAAGCGATCTGTACATGCCTACTCCGTGTTAGAGTATTTTCAAATTACAGGCTCAAAACATGCTAAAAATCGATATTTTAGGTGTCCAGAGTCAATATGTGTATGCATCTTCTGTACCCTTTTATATCTCAAATTCATTCTCAAAACACCTGAAAATTCGATATTTTTAAATCCCAGAAACGATCTTTACATGTCTACTCCTTGCTAGAATTTTTTTAAGATACAGACCCAAAACATGCTCAAAATCGATATTTTAGGAGCAAAAAGTCGATATGTGTATGCATCTTCAGTACCCGTTTATATTTCAAATTCATTCTCAAAAGACCCGAAAATTCGATATTTTTTGGTCCGAGAAGCGATCTGTACATGCGTACTCAGTGCTAGAATTTTTTCGGAATATAGGCCCAAAACATGTTCAAAATCGATATTTTGGGTGTCTAAAGTCGATATGTGCATGCATCTTCTGTATCCGTTTAAATCTCAAATTCAGGCTCAAAACAGCCAAAAATTAAATATTTTTGGGTCCCAGAAGCGATCTGTACATGCCTACTCCGTGTTAGAGTATTTTCAAAATACACGCCCAAAACATGCTCAAAATTGATATTTTGGTTGCCCAAAGTCGATATGTGCATGTATCTTCTGTACACGTTTATATTTCAAATTCATTCTCAAAACACCCGAAAATTAAATATATTTTTGGGTCCCAGAAGGGATTTGTACATGCCTACTCCTTGCTAGAATGTTTTCAAGATACAGACCCAAAACATGCTCAAAATCGATATTTTAGATGCAAAAAGTCGATAAGTGCATGCATCTTTAGTACCCGTTTATATTTCAAATTCAGGCTCAAAACACCCCAAAATTTAATATTTTTGGGTCCCAGAAGCGATCTGTACATGCCTACTCATTGCTAGAATGTTTTCAAAATATAGGCTCAAAACATGCTAAAAATCGATATTTTAGGTGTCCAAAGTCGATATGTGCATGCATATTCTGTACCCGTTTATATCTTAAATTCAGGCTCAAAACACCCGAAAATTCGATATTTTTGGGTCCCAGAAGCGATCTGTACATGTCTACTCCGTGTTAGAGTATTTTCAAAATACAGGCCCAAAACATAATGCAAATCGATATTTTAGGTGCCCAAAGTCAATATGTGTATGCATCTTCTGTACCCGTTTATATCCCAAATTCAGGCTCAAAACACCCGAAAATTCTATTTTTTTGGGTCCCAGAAGCGATCTGTACATGCGTACTCATTGCTAGAATATTTTCAGAATACAGGCCCAAACTTGCTCAAAATCGATATTTTGGGTGTCCAAAGTCGATATGTGCATGCATCTTCTGTATCCGTTTAAATCTCAAATTCAGGCTCAAAACAGCCAAAAATTCGATATTTTTGGGTCCCAGAAGCGATCTGTACATGCCTAGTCCGTGTTAGAGTATTTTCAAAATATCGGCTCAAAACATGCTAAAAATCGATATTTTAGGTGTCCAGAGTCGATATGTGCATGCCTCTTCTGTACCCGTTTATATCTCAAATTCATTCTCAAAACACCCGAAAATTCGATATTTTTGGGTCCCAGAAGCAATCTGTACATGCCTACTCCTTGCTAGAAAGTTCTCAAGATACAGACCCAAAACATGCTCAAAATTGATATTTTAGGTACAAAAAGTCGATATGTGCATGCATCTTCAGTACTCGTTTATATCTCAAATTCAGGATCAGAACTTCCGAAAAGTCGATATTTTTGGGTCCCAGAAGCGATCTGTACATGCCTACTCCGTGTTAGAGTATTTTCAAATTACAGGCCCAAAACATGCTCAAAATCGATATTTTGGGTGTCCAAAGTCGATATGTGCATGCATCTCCTGTATCCGTTTAAATCTCAAATTCAGGCTCAAAACAGCCAAAAATTAAATATTTTTGGGTCCCAGAAGCGATCTGTACATGCCTACTCCGTGTTAGAGTATTTTCAAAATACACGCCCAAAACATGCTCAATATCGATATTTTAGATGCAAAAAGTCGATAAGTGCATGCATCTTTAGTACCCGTTTATATTTCAAATTCAGGCTCAAAACACCCCAAAATTTAATATTTTTGGGTCCCAGAAGCGATCTGTACATGCCTATTCAGAGCTAGAATGTTTTCAAAATATAGGCTCAAAACATGCTAAAAATCGATATTTTAGGTGTCCAAAGTCGATATGTGCATGCATATTCTGTACCCGTTTATATATTAAATTCAGGCTCAAAACACCCGAAAATTCGATATTTTTGGGTCCCAGAAGCGATCTGTACATGTCTACTCCGTGTTAGAGTATTTTCAAAATACAGGCCCAAAACATAATGCAAATCGATATTTTAGGTGCCCAAAGTCAATATGTGTATGCATCTTCTGTACCCGTTTATATCCCAAATTCAGGCTCAAAACACCCGAAAATTCTATTTTTTTGGGTCCCAGAAGCGATCTGTACATGCGTACTCATTGCAAGAATATTTTCAGAATACAGGCCCAAACTTGCTCAAAATCGATATTTTGGGTGTCAAAAGTCGATATGTGCATGCATCTTCTGTATCCGTTTAAATCTCAAATTCAGGCTCAAAACAGCCAAAAATTCGATATTTTTGGGTCCCAGACGCGATCTGTACATGCCTAGTCCGTGTTAGAGTATTTTCAAAATATAGGCTCAAAACATGCTAAAAGTCGATATTTTAGGTGTCCAGAGTCGATATGTGCATGCCTCTTCTGTACCCGTTTATATCTCAAATTCATTCTCAAAACACCCGAAAATTCAATATTTTTGGGTCCCAGAAGCAATCTGTACATGCCTACTCCTTGCTAGAAAGTTTTCAAGATACAGACCCAAAACATGCTCAAAATTGATATTTTAGGTACAAAAAGTCGATATGTGCATTCATCTTCAGTACCCGTTTATATTTCAAATTCAGGCTCAAAACACCAGAAAATTCAATATTTTTGGGTCCCAGAAGCGATCGTTACATGCCTACTCAGTGCTAGAATGTTATTAAAATATAGGCTTAAAACATGCTCAAAATCGATATTTTAGGTGTCCAAAGTCGATATGTGCATTCATCTTCTGTACCCGTTTATATCTCAAATTCAGGCTCAAAACTTCCGAAAATTCGATATTTTTGGGTGCCAGAAGCTATCTGTACATGTCTACTTAGTGCTAGAATATTTTAAAAGTACAGGCCTAAAACATGCTAAAAATCAATATTTTAGGAGACCAAAGTCGATATGTGTATGCATCTTCTGTACCCGTTTATATCCCAAATTCAGGCTCAAAACACCCGAAAATTCTATTTTTTTGGGTCCCAGAAGCGATCTGTACATGCGTACTCATTGCAAGAATATTTTCAGAATACAGGCCCAAACTTGCTCAAAATCGATATTTTGGGTGTCAAAAGTCGATATGTGCATGCATCTTCTGTATCCGTTTAAATCTCAAATTCAGGCTCAAAACAGCCAAAAATTCGATATTTTTGGGTCCCAGAAGCGATCTGTACATGCCTACTCCGTGTTTGAGTATTTTCAAATTACAGGCTCAAAACATGCTAAAAATCGATATTTTAGGTGTCCAGAGTCGATATGTGCATTCATCTTCTGTACCCGTTTATATCTCAAATTCAGGCGCAAAACTTTCGAAAATTAGATATTTTTGGGTCCCAGAAGCGATCTGTACATGCCTACTTAGTGCTAGAATATTTTAAAAGTACAGGCCTAAGACATGCTAAAAATCAATATTTTAGGAGCCCAAAGTCGATATGTTCATGCATCTTCAGTACTCGTTTATATTTCAAATTCCGGCTCAAAACACCAGAAAATTAAATATTTTTGGGTCTCAGAAGCGATCTGTACATGCCTACTCAGTGCTAGAATGTTTTCAAAATATAGGATAAAAACATGCTAAAAATCGATATTTTAGGTGTCCAAAGTCGATATGTGCATGCCTCTTCTGTACCCGTTTATATCTCAAATTCATTCTCAAAACACCCGAAAATTCGATATTTTTGGGTCCCAGAAGCAATCTGTACATGCCTACTCCTTGCTAGAAAGTTCTCAAGATACAGACCCAAAACATGCTCAAAATTGATATTTTAGGTACAAAAAGTCGATATGTGCATGCATCTTCAGTACTCGTTTATATCTCAAATTCAGGATCAGAACTTCCGAAAAGTCGATATTTTTGGGTCCCAGAAGCGATCTGTACATGCCTACTCCGTGTTAGAGTATTTTCAAATTACAGGCCCAAAACATGCTCAAAATCGATATTTTGGGTGTCCAAAGTCGATATGTGCATGCATCTCCTGTATCCGTTTAAATCTCAAATTCAGGCTCAAAACAGCCAAAAATTAAATATTTTTGGGTCCCAGAAGCGATCTGTACATGCCTACTCCGTGTTAGAGTATTTTCAAAATACACGCCCAAAACATGCTCAATATCGATATTTTAGATGCAAGAAGTCGATAAGTGCATGCATCTTTAGTACCCGTTTATATTTCAAATTCAGGCTCAAAACACCCCAAAATTTAATATTTTTGGGTCCCAGAAGCGATCTGTACATGCCTATTCAGAGCTAGAATGTTTTCAAAATATAGGCTCAAAACATGCTAAAAATCGATATTTTAGGTGTCCAAAGTCGATATGTGCATGCATATTCTGTACCCGTTTATATATTAAATTCAGGCTCAAAACACCCGAAAATTCGATATTTTTGGGTCCCAGAAGCGATCTGTACATGTCTACTCCGTGTTAGAGTATTTTCAAAATACAGGCCCAAAACATAATGCAAATCGATATTTTAGGTGCCCAAAGTCAATATGTGTATGCATCTTCTGTACCCGTTTATATCCCAAATTCAGGCTCAAAACACCCGAAAATTCTATTTTTTTGGGTCCCAGAAGCGATCTGTACATGCGTACTCATTGCAAGAATATTTTCAGAATACAGGCCCAAACTTGCTCAAAATCGATATTTTGGGTGTCAAAAGTCGATATGTGCATGCATCTTCTGTATCCGTTTAAATCTCAAATTCAGGCTCAAAACAGCCAAAAATTCGATATTTTTGGGTCCCAGACGCGATCTGTACATGCCTAGTCCGTGTTAGAGTATTTTCAAAATATAGGCTCAAAACATGCTAAAAGTCGATATTTTAGGTGTCCAGAGTCGATATGTGCATGCCTCTTCTGTACCCGTTTATATCTCAAATTCATTCTCAAAACACCCGAAAATTCAATATTTTTGGGTCCCAGAAGCAATCTGTACATGCCTACTCCTTGCTAGAAAGTTTTCAAGATACAGACCCGAAACATGCTCAAAATTGATATTTTAGGTACAAAAAGTCGATATGTGCATTCATCTTCAGTACCCGTTTATATTTCAAATTCAGGCTCAAAACACCAGAAAATTCAATATTTTTGGGTCCCAGAAGCGATCGTTACATGCCTACTCAGTGCTAGAATGTTATTAAAATATAGGCTTAAAACATGCTCAAAATCGATATTTTAGGTGTCCAAAGTCGATATGTGCATTCATCTTCTGTACCCGTTTATATCTCAAATTCAGGCTCAAAACTTCCGAAAATTCGATATTTTTGGGTGCCAGAAGCGATCTGTACATGTCTACTTAGTGCTAGAATATTTTAAAAGTACAGGCCTAAAACATGCTAAAAATCAATATTTTAGGAGACCAAAGTCGATATGTGCATGCATCTTCAGTACCCGTTTATATCTCAAATTCAGAATCAGAACTTCCGAAAAGTCGATATTTTTGGGTCCCAGAATCGATCTGTACATGCCTACTCCGTGTTAGAGTATTTTCAAATTACAGGCTCAAAACATGCTAAAAATCGATATTTTAGGTGTCCAGAGTCGATATGTGCATTCATCTTCTGTACCCGTTTATATCTCAAATTCAGGCGCAAAACTTTCGAAAATTAGATATTTTTGGGTCCCAGAAGCGATCTGTACATGCCTACTTAGTGCTAGAATATTTTAAAAGTACAGGCCTAAGACATGCTAAAAATCAATATTTTAGGAGCCCAAAGTCGATATGTTCATGCATCTTCAGTACTCGTTTATATTTCAAATTCCGGCTCAAAACACCAGAAAATTAAATATTTTTGGGTCTCAGAAGCGATCTGTACATGCCTACTCAGTGCTAGAATGTTTTCAAAATATAGGATAAAAACATGCAAAAAATCGATATTTTAGGTGTCCAAAGTCGATATGTGCATGCATCTTCTGTATCCGTTTAAATCTCAAATTCAGGCTCAAAACACCAGAAAATTAAATATTTTTGGGTCTCAGAAGCGATCTGTACATGCCTACTCAGTGCTAGAATGTTTTCAAAATATAGGCTCAAAACATGCTAAAAATCAATATTTTAGGTGTCCAAAGTCGATATGTTTATGCATCTTCTGTACCCGTTTATATCTCATATTCAGGCTCAAAACACCCGAAAATTCGATATTTTTGGGTTCCAGAAGCGATCTGTACATGCCTACTCCGTGTTATAGTATTTTCAAAATACACGCCCAAAACATGCTCAAAATCGATATTTTGGGTGCCCAAAGTCGATATGTGCATTCATCTTCTGTACCCGTTTATATCTCAAATTCAGGTTAAAAACATCCGAAAATTCGATATTTTTGGGTGCCAGAAGCGATCTGTACATGCCTACTCAGTGCTAGAAAATTTTAAAAGTACAGGCCTAAAACATGCAAAAAATCAATATTTTAGGTGCCTACAGTCGATATGTGTATGCATCTTCTGTATCCGTTTAAATCTCAAATTCAGACTCAAAACAGCCGAAAATTCGATATTTTTGGGTCCCAGAAGCGATCTGTACATGCCTAGTCTGTGTTAGAGTATTTTCAAATTACAAGCTCAAAACATGCTAAAAATCGATATTTTAGGTGTCCAGAGTCGATATGTGCATGCATCTTCTGTACCCGTTTATATCCTAAATTCAGGCTCAAAACACTCAAAAATTCGATATTTTTGGGTCCCTGAAGCGATCTGTATATGCTTACTCCTTGCTAGAAAGTTTTCAAGATACAGACCCAAAACATGCTCAAAATCGATATTTTAGGTACAAAAAGTAGATATGAGCATTCATCTTCAGTACCCGTTTATATTTCAAATTCAGGCTCAAAACACCAGAAAATTAAATATTTTTGGGTCCCAGAAGCGATCGTTACATGCCTACTCAGTGCTAGAATGTTATTAAAATATAGGCTTAAAACATGCTCAAAATCGATATTTTAGGTGTCCAAAGTCGATATGTGCATTCATCTTCTGTACCCGTTTATATCTCAAATTCAGGCTCAAAACTTCCGAAAATTCGATATTTTTGGGTCCCAGAAGCGATCTGTACATGTCTACTTAGTGGTAGAATATTTTAAAAGTACAAGCCTAAAACATGCTAAAAATCAATATTTTAGGAGACCAAAGTCGATATGTGCATTCATCTTCAGTACCCGTTTATATCTCAAATTCAGGATCAGGACTTCCGAAAAGTCGATATTTTTGGGTCCCAGAAGCGATCTGTACATGCCTACTCCGTGTTAGAGTATTTTCAAATTACAGGCTCAAAACATGCTAAAAATCGATATTTTAGGTGTCCAGAGTCGATATGTGCATTCATCTTCTGTACCCGTTTATATCTCAAATTCAGGCGCAAAACTTCCGGAAATTCGATATTTTTGGGTCCCAGAAGCGATCTGTACATGCCTACTTAGTGCTTGAATATTTTAAAACTACAGGCCTATGACATGCTAAAAATCAATATTTTAGGAGCCCAAAGTCGATATGTTCATGCATCTTCAGTACTCGTTTATGTTTCAAATTCAGGCTCAAAACACCAGAAAATTAAATATTTTTGGGTCTCAGAAGCGATCTGTACATGCCTACTCAGTGCTAGAATGTTTTCAAAATATAGGCTCAAAACATGCTAAAAATCGATATTTTAGGTGTCCAAATTCGTTATGTGCATGCATCTTCTGTACCCGTTTATATCTCATATTCAGGCTCAAAACACCCGAAAATTCGATATTTTTGGGTTTCAGAAGCGATCTGTACATGCCTACTCCGTGTTAGAGTATTTTTTAAAATACAGGCCCAAAACATGCTCAAAATCGATATTTTGGGTGCCCAAAGTCGATATGTGCATTCATCTTCTGTACCCGTTTATATCTCAAATTCAGGTTAAAAACATCCGAAAATTCGATATTTTTGGGTGCCAGAAGCGATCTGTACATGCCTACTTAGTGCTAGAATATTTTAAAAGTACAGGCCTAAAACATGCAAAAAATCAATATTTTAGGTGCCTACAGTCGATATGTGTATGCATCTTCTGTATCCGTTTAAATCTCAAATTCAGGCTCAAAACTTCCGAAAATTCGATATTTTTGGGTCCCAGAAGCGATCTGTACATGCCTACTCAGTGCTAGAATATTTTAAAAGTACAGGCCCAAAACATGCTCAAAATCGATATTTTAGGTGTCCAAAGTCGATATGTGCATTCATCTTCTGTACCCGTTTATATCTCAAATTCAGGCGCAAAACTTCCGAAAATTCGATATTTTTGGGTCCCAGAAGCGATCTGTACATGCCTACTTAGTGCTAGAATATTTTAAAAGTACAGGCTCAAAACATGCTAAAAATCGATATTTTAGGTGTCCAGAGTCGATATGTGCAAGAATCTTCTGTACCCGTTTATATCTCAAATTCATTCTCAAAACACACGAAAATTCGATATTTTTTAATCCCAGAAACAATCTTTACATGCCTACTCCTTGCTAGAAATTTTTTAAGATACAGACCCAAAACATGCTCAAAATCGATATTTTAGGAGCAAAAAGTCGATATGTGTATGCATCTTCAGTAGCAGTTTATATTTCAAATTCATTCTCAAAAGACCCGAAAATTCGATATTTTTGGTTCCGAGAAGCGATCTGTACATGCGTACTCAGTGCTAGAAGTTTTTCAGAATACAGGCCCAAAACATGCACAAAATCGATATTTTGGGTGTCCAAAGTCGATATGTGCATGAATCTTCTGTATCCGTTTAAATCTCAAATTCAGGCTCAAAACACCAGAAAATTAAATATTTTTGGGTCCCAGAAGCGATCTGTACATGCCTACTCAGTGCTAAAATGTTTTCAAAATATAGGATAAAAACATGCTAAAAATCGATATTTTAGGTGTCCAAAGTCGATATGTTTATACATCTTTTGTACCCGTTTATATCTCATATTCAGGCTCAAAACACCCGAAAATTCGATATTTTTGGGTCCCAGAAGCGATCTGTACATGCCTACTCAGTGCTAGAATATTTTAAAAGTACAGGCCTAAGACATGCTAAATATCAATATTTTAGGAGCCCAAAGTCGATATGTGCATGCATCTTCAGTACTCGTTTATATTTCAAATTCAGGCTCAAAACACCAGAAAATTAAACATTTTTGGGTCTCAGAAGCGATCTGTACATGCCTACTCAGTGCTAGAATGTTTTCAAAATATAGGATAAAAACATGCTAAAAATCGATATTTTAGGTGTCCAAAGTCGATATGTGCATGCATCTTTTGTACCCGTTTATATCTCATATTCAGGCTCAAAACACCCGAAAATTCGATATTTTTGGGTTCCAGAAGCGATCTGTACATGCCTACTCCGTGTTAGAGTATTTTCAAGATACAGACCCAAAACATGCTCAAAATCGATATTTTGGGTGCCCAAAGTCGATATGTGCATGCATCTTCAGTACCCGTTTATATCTCAAATTCATTCTCAAAACACCCGAAAATTCGATATTTTTGGGTCCCAGAAGCGATCGTTACATGCCTACTCAGTTCTAGAATGTTTTTAAAATATAGGCTTAAAACATGCTAAAAATCGACATTTTAGGTGTCCAAAGTCGATATGTGCATTCATCTTCTGTACCCGTTTATATCTCAAATTCAGGCTCAAAACTTCCGAAAATTCGATATTTTTGGGTTCCAGAAGCGATCTGTACATGCCTACTTAGTGCTAGAATATTTTAAAAGTACAGGCCTAAAACATGCTAAAAATCAATATTTTAGGAGCCCAAAGTCGATATGTGCATGCATCTTCAGTACTCGTTTATATCTCAAATTCAGGATCAGAACTTCCGAAAAGTCGATATTTTTGGGTCCCAGAATCGATCTGTACATGCCTACTCCGTGTTAGAGTATTCTCAAATTACAGGCTCAAAACATGCTAAAAATCGATATTTTAGGTGTCCAGAGTCGATATGTGCAAGAATCTTCTGTACCCGTTTATATCTCAAATTCATTCTCAAAACACACGAAAATTCGATTTTTTTTAATCCCAGAAACGATCTTTACATGCCTACTCCTTGCTAGAAATTTTTTAAGATACAGACCCAAAACATGCTCAAAATCGATATTTTAGGAGCAAAAAGTCGATATGTGTATGCATCTTCAGTAGCAGTTTATATTTCAAATTCATTCTCAAAAGACCCGAAAATTCGATATTTTTGGGTCCGAGAAGCGATCTGTACATGCGTACTCAGTGCTAGAAGTTTTTCAGAATACAGGCCCAAAACATGCACAAAATCGATATTTTGGGTGTCCAAAGTCGATATGTGCATGAATCTTCTGTATCCGTTTAAATCTCAAATTCAGGCTCAAAACACCAGAAAATTAAATATTTTTGGGTCCCAGAAGCGATCTGTACATTCCTACTCAGTGCTAAAATGTTTTCAAAATATAGGATAAAAACATGCTAAAAATCGATATTTTAGGTGTCCAAAGTCGATATGTTTATGCATCTTTTGTACCCGTTTATATCTCATATTCAGGCTCAAAACACCCGAAAATTCGATATTTTTGGGTTCCAGAAGCGATCTGTACATGCCTACTCCGTGTTAGAGTATTTTCAAAATACACGCCCAAACCATGCTCAAAATCGATATTTTGGGTGCCCAAAGTCGATATATGCATGCATCTTCAGTACCCGTTTATATCTCAAATTCATTCTCAAAACACCCGAAAATTCGATATTTTTGGGTCCCAGAAGCAATCTGTACATGTCTACTTCTTGCTAGAAAGTTTTCAAGATACAGACCCAAAACATGCTTAAAATCGATATTTTAGGTACAAAAAGTCGATATGTGCATTCATCTTCAGTACCCGTTTATATTTCAAATTCAGGCTCAAAACACCAGAAAATTAAATATTTTTGGGTCCCAGAAGCGATCGTTACATGCCTACTCAGTGCTAGAATGTTTTTAAAATATAGGTTTAAATCATGCTAAAAATCGATATTTTAGGTGTCCAAAGTCGATATGTGCATTCATCTTCTGTACCCGTTTATATCTCAAATTCAGGCTCAAAACTTCCGAAAATTCGATATTTTTGGGTCCCAGAAGCGATCTGTACATGCCTACTTAGTGCTAGAATATTTTAAAAGTACAGGCTCAAAACATGCTAAAAATCGATATTTTAGGTGTCCAGAGTCGATATGTGCAAGAATCTTCTGTACCCTTTTATATCTCAAATTCAGGCTCAAAAAACCTGAAAATTCGATATTTTTAAATCCCAGAAACGATCTTTACATGCCTACTCCTTGCTAGAATTTTTTTAAGATACAGACCCAAAACATGCTCAAAATCGATATTTTAGGAGCAAAAAGTCGATATGTGTATGCATCTTCAGTACCCGTTTATATTTCAAATTCATTCTCAAAAGACCCGAAAATTCGATATTTTTTGGTCCGAGAAGCGATCTGTACATGCGTACTCAGTGCTAGAAGTTTTTCGGAATATAGGCCCAAAACATGCTCAAAATCGATATTTTGGGTGTCCAAAGTCGATATGTGCATGCATCTTCTGTATCCGTTTAAATCTCAAATTCAGGCTTAAAACAGCCAAAAATTAAATATTTTTGGGTCCCAGAAGCGATCTGTACATGCCTACTCCGTGTTAGAGTATTTTCAAAATACACGCTTAAAACATGCTCAAAATTGATATTTTGGTTGCCCAAAGTCGATATGTGCATGTATCTTCTGTACACGTTTATATCTCAAATTCATTCTCAAAACACCCGAAAATTCAATATATTTTTGGGTACCAGAAGCGATTTGTACATGCCTACTTCTTGCTAGAATGTTTTCAAGATACAGACCCAAAACAGGCTCAAAATCGATATTTTAGATGCAAAAAGTCGATAAGTGCATGCATCTTTAGTACCCGTTTATATTTCAAATTCAGGCTCAAAACACCCCAAAATTTAATATTTTTGGGTCCCAGAAGCTATCTGTACATGCCTATTCAGAGCTAGAATGTTTTCAAAATATAGGCTCAAAACATGCTAAAAATCGATATTTTAGGTGTCCAAAGTCGATATGTGCATGCATATTCTGTACCCGTTTATATATTAAATTCAGGCTCAAAACACCCGAAAATTCGATATTTTTGGGTCCCAGAAGCGATCTGTACATGTCTACTCCGTGTTAGAGTATTTTCAAAATACAGGCCCAAAACATAATGCAAATCGATATTTTAGGTGCCCAAAGTCAATATGTGTATGCATCTTCTGTACCCGTTTATATCCCAAATTCAGGCTCAAAACACCCGAAAATTCTATTTTTTTGGGTCCCAGAAGCGATCTGTACATGCGTACTCATTGCAAGAATATTTTCAGAATACAGGCCCAAACTTGCTCAAAATCGATATTTTGGGTGTCAAAAGTCGATATGTGCATGCATCTTCTGTATCCGTTTAAATCTCAAATTCAGGCTCAAAACAGCCAAAAATTCGATATTTTTGGGTCCCAGACGCGATCTGTACATGCCTAGTCCGTGTTAGAGTATTTTCAAAATATAGGCTCAAAACATGCTAAAAGTCGATATTTTAGGTGTCCAGAGTCGATATGTGCATGCCTCTTCTGTACCCGTTTATATCTCAAATTCATTCTCAAAACACCCGAAAATTCAATATTTTTGGGTCCCAGAAGCAATCTGTACATGCCTACTCCTTGCTAGAAAGTTTTCAAGATACAGACCCAAAACATGCTCAAAATTGATATTTTAGGTACAAAAAGTCGATATGTGCATTCATCTTCAGTACCCGTTTATATTTCAAATTCAGGCTCAAAACACCAGAAAATTCAATATTTTTGGGTCCCAGAAGCGATCGTTACATGCCTACTCAGTGCCAGAATGTTATTAAAATATAGGCTTAAAACATGCTCAAAATCGATATTTTAGGTGTCCAAAGTCGATATGTGCATTCATCTTCTGTACCCGTTTATATCTCAAATTCAGGCTCAAAACTTCCGAAAATTCGATATTTTTGGGTGCCAGAAGCGATCTGTACATGTCTACTTAGTGCTAGAATATTTTAAAGGTACAGGCCTAAAACATGCTAAAAATCAATATTTTAGGAGACCAAAGTCGATATGTGCATGCATCTTCAGTACCCGTTTATATCTCAAATTCAGAATCAGAACTTCCGAAAAGTCGATATTTTTGGGTCCCAGAAGCGATCTGTACATGCCTACTCCGTGTTAGAGTATTTTCAAATTACAGGCTCAAAACATGCTAAAAATCGATATTTTAGGTGTCCAGAGTCGATATGTGCATTCATCTTCTGTACCCGTTTATATCTCAAATTCAGGCGCAAAACTTTCGAAAATTAGATATTTTTGGGTCCCAGAAGCGATCTGTACATGCCTACTTAGTGCTAGAATATTTTAAAAGTACAGGCCTAAGACATGCTAAAAATCAATATTTTAGGAGCCCAAAGTCGATATGTTCATGCATCTTCAGTACTCGTTTATATTTCAAATTCCGGCTCAAAACACCAGAAAATTAAATATTTTTGGGTCTCAGAAGCGATCTGTACATGCCTACTCAGTGCTAGAATGTTTTCAAAATATAGGATAAAAACATGCAAAAAATCGATATTTTAGGTGTCCAAAGTCGATATGTGCATGCATCTTCTGTATCCGTTTAAATCTCAAATTCAGGCTCAAAACACCAGAAAATTAAATATTTTTGGGTCTCAGAAGCGATCTGTACATGCCTACTCAGTGCTAGAATGTTTTCAAAATATAGGCTCAAAACATGCTAAAAATCAATATTTTAGGTGTCCAAAGTCGATATGTTTATGCATCTTCTGTACCCGTTTATATCTCATATTCAGGCTCAAAACACCCGAAAATTCGATATTTTTGGGTTCCAGAAGCGATCTGTACATGCCTACTCCGTGTTATAGTATTTTCAAAATACACGCCCAAAACATGCTCAAAATCGATATTTTGGGTGCCCAAAGTCGATATGTGCATTCATTTTCTGTACCCGTTTATATCTCAAATTCAGGTTAAAAACATCCGAAAATTCGATATTTTTGGGTGCCAGAAGCGATCTGTACATGCCTACTCAGTGCTAGAAAATTTTAAAAGTACAGGCCTAAAACATGCAAAAAATCAATATTTTAGGTGCCTACAGTCGATATGTGTATGCATCTTCTGTATCCGTTTAAATCTCAAATTCAGACTCAAAACAGCCGAAAATTCGATATTTTTGGGTCCCAGAAGCGATCTGTACATGCCTAGTCTGTGTTAGAGTATTTTCAAATTACAAGCTCAAAACATGCTAAAAATCGATATTTTAGGTGTCCAGAGTCGATATGTGCATGCATCTTCTGTACCCGTTTATATCCTAAATTCAGGCTCAAAACACTCAAAAATTCGATATTTTTGGGTCCCTGAAGCGATCTGTATATGCTTACTCCTTGCTAGAAAGTTTTCAAGATACAGACCCAAAACATGCTCAAAATCGATATTTTAGGTACAAAAAGTAGATATGAGCATTCATCTTCAGTACCCGTTTATATTTCAAATTCAGGCTCAAAACACCAGAAAATTAAATATTTTTTGGTCCCAGAAGCGATCGTTACATGCCTACTCAGTGCTAGAATGTTATTAAAATATAGGCTTAAAACATGCTAAAAATCGATATTTTAGGTGTCCAAAGTCGATATGTGCATTCATCTTCTGTACCCGTTTATATCTCAAATTCAGGCTCAAAACTTCCGAAAATTCGATATTTTTGGGTCCCAGAAGCGATCTGTACATGTCTACTTAGTGGTAGAATATTTTAAAAGTACAAGCCTAAAACATGCTAAAAATCAATATTTTAGGAGACCAAAGTCGATATGTGCATTCATCTTCAGTACCCGTTTATATCTCAAATTCAGGATCAGGACTTCCGAAAAGTCGATATTTTTGGGTCCCAGAAGCGATCTGTACATGCCTACTCCGTGTTAGAGTATTTTCAAATTACAGGCTCAAAACATGCTAAAAATCGATATTTTAGGTGTCCAGAGTCGATATGTGCATTCATCTTCTGTACCCGTTTATATCTCAAATTCAGGCGCAAAACTTCCGAAAATTCGATATTTTTGGGTCCCAGAAGCGATCTGTACATGCCTACTTAGTGCTTGAATATTTTAAAACTACAGGCCTATGACATGCTAAAAATCAATATTTTAGGAGCCCAAAGTCGATATGTTCATGCATCTTCAGTACTCGTTTATGTTTCAAATTCAGGCTCAAAACACCAGAAAATTAAATATTTTTGGGTCTCAGAAGCGATCAGTACATGCCTACTCAGTGCTAGAATGTTTTCAAAATATAGGCTCAAAACATGCTAAAAATCGATATTTTAGGTGTCCAAATTCGTTATGTGCATGCATCTTCTGTACCCGTTTATATCTCATATTCAGGCTCAAAACACCCGAAAATTCGATATTTTTGGGTTTCAGAAGCGATCTGTACATGCCTACTCCGTGTTAGAGTATTTTTTAAAATACAGGCCCAAAACATGCTCAAAATCGATATTTTGGGTGCCCAAAGTCGATATGTGCATTCATCTTCTGTACCCGTTTATATCTCAAATTCAGGTTAAAAACATCCGAAAATTCGATATTTTTGGGTGCCAGAAGCGATCTGTACATGCCTACTTAGTGCTAGAATATTTTAAAAGTACAGGCCTAAAACATGCAAAAAATCAATATTTTAGGTGCCTACAGTCGATATGTGTATGCATCTTCTGTATCCGTTTAAATCTCAAATTCAGGCTCAAAACTTCCGAAAATTCGATATTTTTGGGTCCCAGAAGCGATCTGTACATGCCTACTCAGTGCTAGAATATTTTAAAAGTACAGGCCCAAAACATGCTCAAAATCGATATTTTAGGTGTCCAAAGTCGATATGTGCATTCATCTTCTGTACCCGTTTATATCTCAAATTCAGGCGCAAAACTTCCGAAAATTCGATATTTTTGGGTCCCAGAAGCGATCTGTACATGCCTACTTAGTGCTAGAATATTTTAAAAGTACAGGCTCAAAACATGCTAAAAATCGATATTTTAGGTGTCCAGAGTCGATATGTGCAAGAATCTTCTGTACCCGTTTATATCTCAAATTCATTCTCAAAACACACGAAAATTCGATATTTTTTAATCCCAGAAACAATCTTTACATGCCTACTCCTTGCTAGAAATTTTTTAAGATACAGACCCAAAACATGCTCAAAATCGATATTTTAGGAGCAAAAAGTCGATATGTGTATGCATCTTCAGTACCAGTTTATATTTCAAATTCATTCTCAAAAGACCCGAAAATTCGATATTTTTGGTTCCGAGAAGCGATCTGTACATGCGTACTCAGTGCTAGAAGTTTTTCAGAATACAGGCCCAAAACATGCACAAAATCGATATTTTGGGTGTCCAAAGTCGATATGTGCATGAATCTTCTGTATCCGTTTAAATCTCAAATTCAGGCTCAAAACACCAGAAAATTAAATATTTTTGGGTCCCAGAAGCGATCTGTACATGCCTACTCAGTGCTAAAATGTTTTCAAAATATAGGATAAAAACATGCTAAAAATCGATATTTTAGGTCAGGGTTGCAAGTATGGATACGAAAGTATCCTTTGGATACTTTTTGATGTTACTGATAAGTTTTTACGACGCTGGACAAAAGGATACGAAATTGAATGAGGAGGACAAAAATGGATACGTTTTGCTATTTTTATTAAAGAATTGGATACTTTTTAATATTAATTTGCTTACAGTCATTATTTTTTAAGAAAAAGTGAACACCAATCAGAATATTTTCCCAAGTGAAGCTGATAAAGACTGACATAAGAAATAAACTTAACACAGAGTCAATAAATGGACTGTAACTAAGCAAAGGTAATGGGGGAGCAGCTTATTGCTATCAATGGGAGCCAAGTAATTTGATGATAAAGTCTGCTCAAAATGTTTTCAGTTAAAAATAATTGAAGCATATGTAGCTCTATAGGCAGAAAAAGTAAATTTGCTTTTGTTGTTTTATAGTTGTGTTTAGTTAAGGTTGTCATTTATTCATATTTTGTAGTGTAAGTGAACAGTATAATATTATATAAAACTAGTCTTGCATACCACTAGTCAAATACAGGCTGCCATTGAGAACATGGAGAAATAAGTGTGCAATATTGTACTATCATAATTTGTGCTTCTTTAGTTTAAAGATTTTTTTTTATTAATAGTTTGTATTGCACTTAAATTAATACATTCTGTACAATGACGCTCTTTTGCCCTTTTGGGACGTGCTATTTTTAGGAGTGTAGATTCGCGCGCTCATAGGTTTAAATACTTAAATAAATAATGTTCTTGGAAGACCCAAACAGTAGTTTAAGTTTCGCTCCAACTTTGTAGTGTACAACCATTCTCCGTGAGTCCATCACCAGGCAGCACATAGCAACTTGGCTGCCAACCGTATGATGTCTAAAAAGACTGTAAGAATTATTACTTATTTTAAAGCACATTCCTCATTAACTATAATGCATTTTTTTTTAAGAAAAAATATTGGATACCTTTTGGATACTATTTTACATTATTTGGATACGTTTTGTATATTTTGGATACATTTATATTTTCCCCACTTGCAACACTGTTTTAGGTGTCCAAAGTCGATATGTTTATACATCTTTTGTACCCGTTTATATCTCATATTCAGGCTCAAAACACCCGAAAATTCGATATTTTTGGGTCCCAGAAGCGATCTGTACATGCCTACTCAGTGCTAGAATATTTTAAAAGTACAGGCCTAAGACATGCTAAATATCAATATTTTAGGAGCCCAAAGTCGATATGTGCATGCATCTTCAGTACTCGTTTATATTTCAAATTCAGGCTCAAAACACCAGAAAATTAAACATTTTTGGGTCTCAGAAGCGATCTGTACATGCCTACTCAGTGCTAGAATGTTTTCAAAATATAGGATAAAAACATGCTAAAAATCGATATTTTAGGTGTCCAAAGTCGATATGTGCATGCATCTTTTGTACCCGTTTATATCTCATATTCAGGCTCAAAACACCCGAAAATTCGATATTTTTGGGTTCCAGAAGCGATCTGTACATGCCTACTCCGTGTTAGAGTATTTTCAAGATACAGACCCAAAACATGCTCAAAATCGATATTTTGGGTGCCCAAAGTCGATATGTGCATGCATCTTCAGTACCCGTTTATATCTCAAATTCATTCTCAAAACACCCGAAAATTCGATATTTTTGGGTCCCAGAAGCGATCGTTACATGCCTACTCAGTTCTAGAATGTTTTTAAAATATAGGCTTAAAACATGCTAAAAATCGACATTTTAGGTGTCCAAAGTCGATATGTGCATTCATCTTCTGTACCCGTTTATATCTCAAATTCAGGCTCAAAACTTCCGAAAATTCGATATTTTTGGGTTCCAGAAGCGATCTGTACATGCCTACTTAGTGCTAGAATATTTTAAAAGTACAGGCCTAAAACATGCTAAAAATCAATATTTTAGGAGCCCAAAGTCGATATGTGCATGCATCTTCAGTACTCGTTTATATCTCAAATTCAGGATCAGAACTTCCGAAAAGTCGATATTTTTGGGTCCCAGAATCGATCTGTACATGCCTACTCCGTGTTAGAGTATTCTCAAATTACAGGCTCAAAACATGCTAAAAATCGATATTTTAGGTGTCCAGAGTCGATATGTGCAAGAATCTTCTGTACCCGTTTATATCTCAAATTCATTCTCAAAACACACGAAAATTCGATTTTTTTTAATCCCAGAAACGATCTTTACATGCCTACTCCTTGCTAGAAATTTTTTAAGATACAGACCCAAAACATGCTCAAAATCGATATTTTAGGAGCAAAAAGTCGATATGTGTATGCATCTTCAGTAGCAGTTTATATTTCAAATTCATTCTCAAAAGACCCGAAAATTCGATATTTTTGGGTCCGAGAAGCGATCTGTACATGCCTACTCCGTGTTAGAGTATTTTCAAAATTCACGACCAAAACATGCTCAAAATCGATATTTTGGGTGCCCAAAGTCGATATGTGCATTCATCTTCTGTACCCGTTTATATCTCAAATTCAGGTTAAAAACATCCGAAAATTCGATATTTTTGGGTGCCAGAAGCGATCTGTACATGCCTACTTAGTGCTAGAATATTTTAAAAGTACAGGCCTAAAACATGCAAAAAATCAATATTTTAGGTGCCTACAGTCGATATGTGTATGCATCTTCTGTATCCGTTTAAATCTCAAATTCAGACTCAAAACAGCCGAAAATTCGATATTTTTGGGTCCCAGAAGCGATCTGTACATGCCTAGTCTGTGTTAGAGTATTTTCAAATTACAAGCTCAAAACATGATAAAAATCGATATTTTAGGTGTCCAGAGTCGATATGTGCATGCATCTTCTGTACCCGTTTATATCCTAAATTCAGGCTCAAAACACCCAAAAATTCGATATTTTTGGGTCCCTGAAGCGATCTGTATATGCTTACTCAGTGTTGAATATTTTCAAAATACAGGCCCAAAATAAAAAGAAAATCGATATTTTAGGTGGAAAAAGTCGATATGTGCATGCATCTTCAGTACTCGTTTATATTTCAAATTCAGGCTCAAAACACCCGAAAATTCTATATTTTGGGGTCCCATAAGCAATCTGTACATGCCTACTCCTTGCTAGAAAGTTTTCAAGATACAGACCCAAAACATGCTTAAAATCGATATTTTAGGTACAAAAAGTCGATATGTGCATTCATCTTCAGTACCCGTTTATATTTCAAATTCAGGCTCAAAACACCAGAAAATTCAATATTTTTGGGTCCCAGAAGCGATCTGTACATGCCTACTTAGTGATAGAATATTTTTAAAAATACAGGCCTAAAACATGCTAAAAATCAATATTTTAGGTGCCCAAAGTCGATATGTGCATGCATCTTCAGTACTCGTTTATATCTCAAATTCAGGATCAGAACTTCCGAAAAGTCGATATTTTTGGGTCCCAGAAGCGATCTGTACATGCCTACTCCGTGTTAGAGTATTTTCAAATTACAGGCTCAAAACATGCTAAAAATCGATATTTTAGGTGTCCAGAGTCAATATGTGTATGCATCTTCTGTACCCTTTTATATCTCAAATTCATTCTCAAAACACCTGAAAATTCGATATTTTTGGGTCCCAGAAACGATCTTTACATGCCTACTCCTTGCTAGAATTTTTTTAAGATACAGTCCCAAAACATGCTCAAAATCGATATTTTAGGAGCAAAAAGTCGATATGTGTATGCATCTTCAGTACCCGTTTATATTTCAAATTCATTCTCAAAAGACCCGAAAATTCGATATTTTTTGGTCCGAGAAGCGATCTGTACATGCGTACTCAGTGCTAGAATTTTTTCGGAATATAGGCCCAAAACATGTTCAAAATCGATATTTTGGGTGTCTAAAGTCGATATGGGCATGCATCTTCTGTATCCGTTTAAATCTCAAATTCAGGCTCAAAACAGCCAAAAATTAAATATTTTTGGGTCCCAGAAGCGATCTGTACATGCCTACTCCGTGTTAGAGTATTTTCAAAATACACGCCCAAAACATGCTCAAAATTGATATTTTGGTTGCCCAAAGTCGATATGTGCATGTATCTTCTGTACACGTTTATATTTCAAATTCATTCTCAAAACACCCGAAAATTAAATATATTTTTGGGTCCCAGAAGGGATTTGTACATGCCTACTCCTTGCTAGAATGTTTTCAAGATACAGACCCAAAACATGCTCAAAATCGATATTTTAGATGCAAAAAGTCGATAAGTGCATGCATCTTTAGTACCCGTTTATATTTCAAATTCAGGCTCAAAACACCCCAAAATTTAATATTTTTGGGTCCCAGAAGCGATCTGTACATGCCTACTCATTGCTAGAATGTTTTCAAAATATAGGCTCAAAACATGCTAAAAATCGATATTTTAGGTGTCCAAAGTCGATATGTGCATGCATATTCTGTACCCGTTTATATCTTAAATTCAGGCTCAAAACACCCGAAAATTCGATATTTTTGGGTCCCAGAAGCGATCTGTACATGTCTACTCCGTGTTAGAGTATTTTCAAAATACAGGCCCAAAACATAATGCAAATCGATATTTTAGGTGCCCAAAGTCAATATGTGTATGCATCTTCTGTACCCGTTTATATCCCAAATTCAGGCTCAAAACACCCGAAAATTCTATTTTTTTGGGTCCCAGAAGCGATCTGTACATGCGTACTCATTGCTAGAATATTTTCAGAATACAGGCCCAAACTTGCTCAAAATCGATATTTTGGGTGTCCAAAGTCGATATGTGCATGCATCTTCTGTATCCGTTTAAATCTCAAATTCAGGCTCAAAACAGCCAAAAATTCGATATTTTTGGGTCCCAGAAGCGATCTGTACATGCCTAGTCCGTGTTAGAGTATTTTCAAAATATCGGCTCAAAACATGCTAAAAATCGATATTTTAGGTGTCCAGAGTCGATATGTGCATGCCTCTTCTGTACCCGTTTATATCTCAAATTCATTCTCAAAACACCCGAAAATTCGATATTTTTGGGTCCCAGAAGCAATCTGTACATGCCTACTCCTTGCTAGAAAGTTCTCAAGATACAGACCCAAAACATGCTCAAAATTGATATTTTAGGTACAAAAAGTCGATATGTGCATGCATCTTCAGTACTCGTTTATATCTCAAATTCAGGATCAGAACTTCCGAAAAGTCGATATTTTTGGGTCCCAGAAGCGATCTGTACATGCCTACTCCGTGTTAGAGTATTTTCAAATTACAGGCCCAAAACATGCTCAAAATCGATATTTTGGGTGTCCAAAGTCGATATGTGCATGCATCTCCTGTATCCGTTTAAATCTCAAATTCAGGCTCAAAACAGCCAAAAATTAAATATTTTTGGGTCCCAGAAGCGATCTGTACATGCCTACTCCGTGTTAGAGTATTTTCAAAATACACGCCCAAAACATGCTCAATATCGATATTTTAGATGCAAAAAGTCGATAAGTGCATGCATCTTTAGTACCCGTTTATATTTCAAATTCAGGCTCAAAACACCCCAAAATTTAATATTTTTGGGTCCCAGAAGCGATCTGTACATGCCTATTCAGAGCTAGAATGTTTTCAAAATATAGGCTCAAAACATGCTAAAAATCGATATTTTAGGTGTCCAAAGTCGATATGTGCATGCATATTCTGTACCCGTTTATATCTTAAATTCAGGCTCAAAACACCCGAAAATTCGATATTTTTGGGTCCCAGAAGCGATCTGTACATGTCTACTCCGTGTTAGAGTATTTTCAAAATACAGGCCCAAAACATAATGCAAATCGATATTTTAGGTGCCCAAAGTCAATATGTGTATGCATCTTCTGTACCCGTTTATATCCCAAATTCAGGCTCAAAACACCCGAAAATTCTATTTTTTTGGGTCCCAGAAGCGATCTGTACATGCGTACTCATTGCTAGAATATTTTCAGAATACAGGCCCAAACTTGCTCAAAATCGATATTTTGGGTGTCCAAAGTCGATATGTGCATGCATCTTCTGTATCCGTTTAAATCTCAAATTCAGGCTCAAAACAGCCAAAAATTCGATATTTTTGGGTCCCAGAAGCGATCTGTACATGCCTAGTCCGTGTTAGAGTATTTTCAAAATATCGGCTCAAAACATGCTAAAAATCGATATTTTAGGTGTCCAGAGTCGATATGTGCATGCCTCTTCTGTACCCGTTTATATCTCAAATTCATTCTCAAAACACCCGAAAATTCGATATTTTTGGGTCCCAGAAGCAATCTGTACATGCCTACTCCTTGCTAGAAAGTTTTCAAGATACAGACCCAAAACATGCTCAAAATTGATATTTTAGGTACAAAAAGTCGATATGTGCATTCATCTTCAGTACCCGTTTATATTTCAAATTCAGGCTCAAAACACCAGAAAATTCAATATTTTTGGGTCCCAGAAGCGATCGTTACATGCCTACTCAGTGCTAGAATGTTATTAAAATATAGGCTTAAAACATGCTCAAAATCGATATTTTAGGTGTCCAAAGTCGATATGTGCATTCATCTTCTGTACCCGTTTATATCTCAAATTCAGGCTCAAAACTTCCGAAAATTCGATATTTTTGGGTGCCAGAAGCGATCTGTACATGTCTACTTAGTGCTAGAATATTTTAAAAGTACAGGCCTAAAACATGCTAAAAATCAATATTTTAGGAGACCAAAGTCGATATGTGCATGCATCTTCAGTACCCGTTTATATCTCAAATTCAGAATCAGAACTTCCGAAAAGTCGATATTTTTGGGTCCCAGAAGCGATCTGTACATGCCTACTCCGTGTTAGAGTATTTTCAAATTACAGGCTCAAAACATGCTAAAAATCGATATTTTAGGTGTCCAGAGTCGATATGTGCATTCATCTTCTGTACCCGTTTATATCTCAAATTCAGGCGCAAAACTTTCGAAAATTAGATATTTTTGGGTCCCAGAAGCGATCTGTACATGCCTACTTAGTGCTAGAATATTTTAAAAGTACAGGCCTAAGACATGCTAAAAATCAATATTTTAGGAGCCCAAAGTCGATATGTTCATGCATCTTCAGTACTCGTTTATATTTCAAATTCCGGCTCAAAACACCAGAAAATTAAATATTTTTGGGTCTCAGAAGCGATCTGTACATGCCTACTCAGTGCTAGAATGTTTTCAAAATATAGGATAAAAACATGCAAAAAATCGATATTTTAGGTGTCCAAAGTCGATATGTGCATGCATCTTCTGTATCCGTTTAAATCTCAAATTCAGGCTCAAAACACCAGAAAATTAAATATTTTTGGGTCTCAGAAGCGATCTGTACATGCCTACTCAGTGCTAGAATGTTTTCAAAATATAGGCTCAAAACATGCTAAAAATCAATATTTTAGGTGTCCAAAGTCGATATGTTTATGCATCTTCTGTACCCGTTTATATCTCATATTCAGGCTCAAAACACCCGAAAATTCGATATTTTTGGGTTCCAGAAGCGATCTGTACATGCCTACTCCGTGTTATAGTATTTTCAAAATACACGCCCAAAACATGCTCAAAATCGATATTTTGGGTGCCCAAAGTCGATATGTGCATTCATCTTCTGTACCCGTTTATATCTCAAATTCAGGTTAAAAACATCCGAAAATTCGATATTTTTGGGTGCCAGAAGCGATCTGTACATGCCTACTCAGTGCTAGAAAATTTTAAAAGTACAGGCCTAAAACATGCAAAAAATCAATATTTTAGGTGCCTACAGTCGATATGTGTATGCATCTTCTGTATCCGTTTAAATCTCAAATTCAGACTCAAAACAGCCGAAAATTCGATATTTTTGGGTCCCAGAAGCGATCTGTACATGCCTAGTCTGTGTTAGAGTATTTTCAAATTACAAGCTCAAAACATGCTAAAAATCGATATTTTAGGTGTCCAGAGTCGATATGTGCATGCATCTTCTGTACCCGTTTATATCCTAAATTCAGGCTCAAAACACTCAAAAATTCGATATTTTTGGGTCCCTGAAGCGATCTGTATATGCTTACTCCTTGCTAGAAAGTTTTCAAGATACAGACCCAAAACATGCTCAAAATCGATATTTTAGGTACAAAAAGTAGATATGAGCATTCATCTTCAGTACCCGTTTATATTTCAAATTCAGGCTCAAAACACCAGAAAATTAAATATTTTTGGGTCCCAGAAGCGATCGTTACATGCCTACTCAGTGCTAGAATGTTATTAAAATATAGGCTTAAAACATGCTAAAAATCGATATTTTAGGTGTCCAAAGTCGATATGTGCATTCATCTTCTGTACCCGTTTATATCTCAAATTCAGGCTCAAAACACCCGAAAATTCTATTTTTTTGGGTCCCAGAAGCGATCTGTACATGTCTACTTAGTGGTAGAATATTTTAAAAGTACAAGCCTAAAACATGCTAAAAATCAATATTTTAGGAGACCAAAGTCGATATGTGCATTCATCTTCAGTACCCGTTTATATCTCAAATTCAGGATCAGGACTTCCGAAAAGTCGATATTTTTGGGTCCCAGAAGCGATCTGTACATGCCTACTCCGTGTTAGAGTATTTTCAAATTACAGGCTCAAAACATGCTAAAAATCGATATTTTAGGTGTCCAGAGTCGATATGTGCATTCATCTTCTGTACCCGTTTATATCTCAAATTCAGGCGCAAAACTTCCGAAAATTCGATATTTTTGGGTCCCAGAAGCGATCTGTACATGCCTACTTAGTGCTTGAATATTTTAAAACTACAGGCCTATGACATGCTAAAAATCAATATTTTAGGAGCCCAAAGTCGATATGTTCATGCATCTTCAGTACTCGTTTATGTTTCAAATTCAGGCTCAAAACACCAGAAAATTAAATATTTTTGGGTCTCAGAAGCGATCTGTACATGCCTACTCAGTGCTAGAATGTTTTCAAAATATGGGCTCAAAACATGCTAAAAATCGATATTTTAGGTGTCCAAATTCGTTATGTGCATGCATCTTCTGTACCCGTTTATATCTCATATTCAGGCTCAAAACACCCGAAAATTCGATATTTTTGGGTTTCAGAAGCGATCTGTACATGCCTACTCCGTGTTAGAGTATTTTTTAAAATACAGGCCCAAAACATGCTCAAAATCGATATTTTGGGTGCCCAAAGTCGATATGTGCATTCATCTTCTGTACCCGTTTATATCTCAAATTCAGGTTAAAAACATCCGAAAATTCGATATTTTTGGGTGCCAGAAGCGATCTGTACATGCCTACTTAGTGCTAGAATATTTTAAAAGTACAGGCCTAAAACATGCAAAAAATCAATATTTTAGGTGCCTACAGTCGATATGTGTATGCATCTTCTGTATCCGTTTAAATCTCAAATTCAGGCTCAAAACTTCCGAAAATTCGATATTTTTGGGTCCCAGAAGCGATCTGTACATGCCTACTCAGTGCTAGAATATTTTAACAGTACAGGCCCAAAACATGCTCAAAATCGATATTTTAGGTGTCCAAAGTCGATATGTGCATTCATCTTCTGTACCCGTTTATATCTCAAATTCAGGCGCAAAACTTCCGAAAATTCGATATTTTTGGGTCCCAGAAGCGATCTGTACATGCCTACTTAGTGCTAGAATATTTTAAAAGTACAGGCTCAAAACATGCTAAAAATCGATATTTTAGGTGTCCAGAGTCGATATGTGCAAGAATCTTCTGTACCCGTTTATATCTCAAATTCATTCTCAAAACACACGAAAATTCGATATTTTTTAATCCCAGAAACAATCTTTACATGCCTACTCCTTGCTAGAAATTTTTTAAGATACAGACCCAAAACATGCTCAAAATCGATATTTTAGGAGCAAAAAGTCGATATGTGTATGCATCTTCAGTACCAGTTTTTATTTCAAATTCATTCTCAAAAGACCCGAAAATTCGATATTTTTGGTTCCGAGAAGCGATCTGTACATGCGTACTCAGTGCTAGAAGTTTTTCAGAATACAGGCCCAAAACATGCACAAAATCGATATTTTGGGTGTCCAAAGTCGATATGTGCATGAATCTTCTGTATCCGTTTAAATCTCAAATTCAGGCTCAAAACACCAGAAAATTAAATATTTTTGGGTCCCAGAAGCGATCTGTACATGCCTACTCAGTGCTAAAATGTTTTCAAAATATAGGATAAAAACATGCTAAAAATCGATATTTTAGGTGTCCAAAGTCGATATGTTTATACATCTTTTGTACCCGTTTATATCTCATATTCAGGCTCAAAACACCCGAAAATTCGATATTTTTGGGTCCCAGAAGAGATCTGTACATGCCTACTCAGTGCTAGAATATTTTAAAAGTACAGGCCTAAGACATGCTAAATATCAATATTTTAGGAGCCCAAAGTCGATATGTGCATGCATCTTCAGTACTCGTTTATATTTCAAATTCAGGCTCAAAACACCAGAAAATTAAACATTTTTGGGTCTCAGAAGCGATCTGTACATGCCTACTCAGTGCTAGAATGTTTTCAAAATATAGGATAAAAACATGCTAAAAATCGATATTTTAGGTGTCCAAAGTCGATATGTGCATGCATCTTTTGTACCCGTTTATATCTCATATTCAGGCTCAAAACACCCGAAAATTCGATATTTTTGGGTTCCAGAAGCGATCTGTACATGCCTACTCCGTGTTAGAGTATTTTCAAGATACAGACCCAAAACATGCTCAAAATCGATATTTTGGGTGCCCAAAGTCGATATGTGCATGCATCTTCAGTACCCGTTTATATCTCAAATTCATTCTCAAAACACCCGAAAATTCGATATTTTTGGGTCCCAGAAGCGATCGTTACATGCCTACTCAGTTCTAGAATGTTTTTAAAATATAGGCTTAAAACATGCTAAAAATCGACATTTTAGGTGTCCAAAGTCGATATGTGCATTCATCTTCTGTACCCGTTTATATCTCAAATTCAGGCTCAAAACTTCCGAAAATTCGATATTTTTGGGTTCCAGAAGCGATCTGTACATGCCTACTTAGTGCTAGAATATTTTAAAAGTACAGGCCTAAAACATGCTAAAAATCAATATTTTAGGAGCCCAAAGTCGATATGTGCATGCATCTTCAGTACTCGTTTATATCTCAAATTCAGGATCAGAACTTCCGAAAAGTCGATATTTTTGGGTCCCAGAATCGATCTGTACATGCCTACTCCGTGTTAGAGTATTCTCAAATTACAGGCTCAAAACATGCTAAAAATCGATATTTTAGGTGTCCAGAGTCGATATGTGCAAGAATCTTCTGTACCCGTTTATATCTCAAATTCATTCTCAAAACACACGAAAATTCGATTTTTTTTAATCCCAGAAACGATCTTTACATGCCTACTCCTTGCTAGAAATTTTTTAAGATACAGACCCAAAACATGCTCAAAATCGATATTTTAGGAGCAAAAAGTCGATATGTGTATGCATCTTCAGTAGCAGTTTATATTTCAAATTCATTCTCAAAAGACCCGAAAATTCGATATTTTTGGGTCCGAGAAGCGATCTGTACATGCGTACTCAGTGCTAGAAGTTTTTCAGAATACAGGCCCAAAACATGCACAAAATCGATATTTTGGGTGTCCAAAGTCGATATGTGCATGAATCTTCTGTATCCGTTTAAATCTCAAATTCAGGCTCAAAACACCAGAAAATTAAATATTTTTGGGTCCCAGAAGCGATCTGTACATTCCTACTCAGTGCTAAAATGTTTTCAAAATATAGGATAAAAACATGCTAAAAATCGATATTTTAGGTGTCCAAAGTCGATATGTTTATGCATCTTTTGTACCCGTTTATATCTCATATTCAGGCTCAAAACACCCGAAAATTCGATATTTTTGGGTTCCAGAAGCGATCTGTACATGCCTACTCCGTGTTAGAGTATTTTCAAAATACACGCCCAAACCATGCTCAAAATCGATATTTTGGGTGCCCAAAGTCGATATATGCATGCATCTTCAGTACCCGTTTATATCTCAAATTCATTCTCAAAAGACCCGAAAATTCGATATTTTTGGGTCCCAGAAGCAATCTGTACATGCCTACTTCTTGCTAGAAAGTTTTCAAGATACAGACCCAAAATATGCTTAAAATCGATATTTTAGGTACAAAAAGTCGATATGTGCATTCATCTTCAGTACCCGTTTATATTTCAAATTCAGGCTCAAAACACCAGAAAATTAAATATTTTTGGGTCCCAGAAGCGATCGTTACATGCCTACTCAGTGCTAGAATGTTTTTAAAATATAGGTTTAAATCATGCTAAAAATCGATATTTTAGGTGTCCAAAGTCGATATGTGCATTCATCTTCTGTACCCGTTTATATCTCAAATTCAGGCTCAAAACTTCCGAAAATTCGATATTTTTGGGTCCCAGAAGCGATCTGTACATGCCTACTTAGTGCTAGAATATTTTAAAAGTACAGGCTCAAAACATGCTAAAAATCGATATTTTAGGTGTCCAGAGTCGATATGTGCAAGAATCTTCTGTACCCTTTTATATCTCAAATTCAGGCTCAAAAAACCTGAAAATTCGATATTTTTAAATCCCAGAAACGATCTTTACATGCCTACTCCTTGCTAGAATTTTTTTAAGATACAGACCCAAAACATGCTCAAAATCGATATTTTAGGAGCAAAAAGTCGATATGTGTATGCATCTTCAGTACCCGTTTATATTTCAAATTCATTCTCAAAAGACCCGAAAATTCGATATTTTTTGGTCCGAGAAGCGATCTGTACATGCGTACTCAGTGCTAGAAGTTTTTCGGAATATAGGCCCAAAACATGCTCAAAATCGATATTTTGGGTGTCCAAAGTCGATATGTGCATGCATCTTCTGTATCCGTTTAAATCTCAAATTCAGGCTTAAAACAGCCAAAAATTAAATATTTTTGGGTCCCAGAAGCGATCTGTACATGCCTACTCCGTGTTAGAGTATTTTCAAAATACACGCCCAAAACATGCTCAAAATTGATATTTTGGTTGCCCAAAGTCGATATGTGCATGTATCTTCTGTACACGTTTATATCTCAAATTCATTCTCAAAACACCCGAAAATTCAATATATTTTTGGGTACCAGAAGCGATTTGTACATGCCTACTTCTTGCTAGAATGTTTTCAAGATACAGACCCAAAACATGCTCAAAATCGATATTTTAGATGCAAAAAGTCGATAAGTGCATGCATCTTTAGTACCCGTTTATATTTCAAATTCAGGCTCAAAACACCCCAAAATTTAATATTTTTGGGTCCCAGAAGCGATCTGTACATGCCTACTCAGTGCTAGAATGTTTTCAAAATATAGGCTCAAAACATGCTAAAAATCGATATTTTAAGTGTCCAAAGTCGATATGTGCATGCATCCTGTACCCGTTTATATCTCATATTTAGGCTCAAAACACCCGAAAATTCGATATTTTTGGGTTCCAGAAGCGATCTGTACATGCCTACTCCGTGTTAGAGTATTTTCAAAATACACGCCCAAAACATGCTCAAAATCGATATTTTGGGTGCCCAAAGTCGATATGTGCATTCATCTTCTGTACCCGTTTATATCTCAAATTCAGGTTAAAAACATCCGAAAATTCGATATTTTTGGGTGCCAGAAGCGATCTGTACATGCCTACTTAGTGCTAGAATATTTTAAAAGTACAGGCCTAAAACATGCAAAAAATCAATATTTTAGGTGCCTACAGTCGATATGTGTATGCATCTTCTGTATCCGTTTAAATCTCAAATTCAGACTCAAAACAGCCGAAAATTCGATATTTTTGGGTCCCAGAAGCGATCTGTACATGCCTAGTCTGTGTTAGAGTATTTTCAAATTACAAGCTCAAAACATGATAAAAATCGATATTTTAGGTGTCCAGAGTCGATATGTGCATGCATCTTCTGTACCCGTTTATATCCTAAATTCAGGCTCAAAACACCCAAAAATTCGATATTTTTGGGTCCCTGAAGCGATCTGTATATGCTTACTCAGTGTTGAATATTTTCAAAATACAGGCCCAAAATATAAAGAAAATCGATATTTTAGGTGGAAAAAGTCGATATGTGCATGCATCTTCAGTACTCGTTTATATTTCAAATTCAGGCTCAAAACACCCGAAAATTCGATATTTTGGGGTCCCATAAGCAATCTGTACATGCCTACTCCTTGCTAGAAAGTTTTCAAGATACAGACCCAAAACATGCTTAAAATCGATATTTTAGGTACAAAAAGTCGATATGTGCATTCATCTTCAGTACCCGTTTATATTTCAAATTCAGGCTCAAAACACCAGAAAATTCAATATTTTTGGGTCCCAGAAGCGATCTGTACATGCCTACTTAGTGATAGAATATTTTTAAAAATACAGGCCTAAAACATGCTAAAAATCAATATTTTAGGTGCCCAAAGTCGATATGTGCATGCATCTTCAGTACTCGTTTATATCTCAAATTCAGGATCAGAACTTCCGAAAAGTCGATATTTTTGGGTCCCAGAAGCGATCTGTACATGCCTACTCCGTGTTAGAGTATTTTCAAATTACAGGCTCAAAACATGCTAAAAATCGATATTTTAGGTGTCCAGAGTCAATATGTGTATGCATCTTCTGTACCCTTTTATATCTCAAATTCATTCTCAAAACACCTGAAAATTCGATATTTTTAAATCCCAGAAACGATCTTTACATGCCTACTCCTTGCTAGAATTTTTTTAAGATACAGACCCAAAACATGCTCAAAATCGATATTTTAGGAGCAAAAAGTCGATATGTGTATGCATCTTCAGTACCCGTTTATATTTCAAATTCATTCTCAAAAGACCCGAAAATTCGATATTTTTTGGTCCGAGAAGCGATCTGTACATGCGTACTCAGTGCTAGAATTTTTTCGGAATATAGGCCCAAAACATGTTCAAAATCGATATTTTGGGTGTCTAAAGTCGATATGTGCATGCATCTTCTGTATCCGTTTAAATCTCAAATTCAGGCTCAAAACAGCCAAAAATTAAATATTTTTGGGTCCCAGAAGCGATCTGTACATGCCTACTCCGTGTTAGAGTATTTTCAAAATACACGCCCAAAACATGCTCAAAATTGATATTTTGGTTGCCCAAAGTCGATATGTGCATGTATCTTCTGTACACGTTTATATTTCAAATTCATTCTCAAAACACCCGAAAATTAAATATATTTTTGGGTCCCAGAAGGGATTTGTACATGCCTACTCCTTGCTAGAATGTTTTCAAGATACAGACCCAAAACATGCTCAAAATCGATATTTTAGATGCAAAAAGTCGATAAGTGCATGCATCTTTAGTACCCGTTTATATTTCAAATTCAGGCTCAAAACACCACAAAATTTAATATTTTTGGGTCCCAGAAGCGATCTGTACATGCCTACTCATTGCTAGAATGTTTTCAAAATATAGGCTCAAAACATGCTAAAAATCGATATTTTAGGTGTCCAAAGTCGATATGTGCATGCATATTCTGTACCCGTTTATATCTTAAATTCAGGCTCAAAACACCCGAAAATTCGATATTTTTGGGTCCCAGAAGCGATCTGTACATGTCTACTCCGTGTTAGAGTATTTTCAAAATACAGGCCCAAAACATAATGCAAATCGATATTTTAGGTGCCCAAAGTCAATATGTGTATGCATCTTCTGTACCCGTTTATATCCCAAATTCAGGCTCAAAACACCCGAAAATTCAATTTTTTTGGGTCCCAGAAGCGATCTGTACATGCGTACTCATTGCTAGAATATTTTCAGAATACAGGCCCAAACTTGCTCAAAATCGATATTTTGGGTGTCCAAAGTCGATATGTGCATGCATCTTCTGTATCCGTTTAAATCTCAAATTCAGGCTCAAAACAGCCAAAAATTCGATATTTTTGGGTCCCAGAAGCGATCTGTACATGCCTAGTCCGTGTTAGAGTATTTTCAAAATATCGGCTCAAAACATGCTAAAAATCGATATTTTAGGTGTCCAGAGTCGATATGTGCATGCCTCTTCTGTACCCGTTTATATCTCAAATTCATTCTCAAAACACCCGAAAATTCGATATTTTTGGGTCCCAGAAGCAATCTGTACATGCCTACTCCTTGCTAGAAAGTTCTCAAGATACAGACCCAAAACATGCTCAAAATTGATATTTTAGGTACAAAAAGTCGATATGTGCATGCATCTTCAGTACTCGTTTATATCTCAAATTCAGGATCAGAACTTCCGAAAAGTCGATATTTTTGGGTCCCAGAAGCGATCTGTACATGCCTACTCCGTGTTAGAGTATTTTCAAATTACAGGCCCAAAACATGCTCAAAATCGATATTTTGGGTGTCCAAAGTCGATATGTGCATGCATCTCTTGTATCCGTTTAAATCTCAAATTCAGGCTCAAAACAGCCAAAAATTAAATATTTTTGGGTCCCAGAAGCGATCTGTACATGCCTACTCCGTGTTAGAGTATTTTCAAAATACACGCCCAAAACATGCTCAATATCGATATTTTAGATGCAAAAAGTCGATATGTGCATGCATCTTTAGTACCCGTTTATATTTCAAATTCAGGCTCAAAACACCCCAAAATTTAATATTTTTGGGTCCCAGAAGCGATCTGTACATGCCTATTCAGAGCTAGAATGTTTTCAAAATATAGGCTCAAAACATGCTAAAAATCGATATTTTAGGTGTCCAAAGTCGATATGTGCATGCATATTCTGTACCCGTTTATATCTTAAATTCAGGCTCAAAACACCCGAAAATTCGATATTTTTGGGTCCCAGAAGCGATCTGTACATGTCTACTCCGTGTTAGAGTATTTTCAAAATACAGGCCCAAAACATAATGCAAATCGATATTTTAGGTGCCCAAAGTCAATATGTGTATGCATCTTCTGTACCCGTTTATATCCCAAATTCAGGCTCAAAACACCCGAAAATTCTATTTTTTTGGGTCCCAGAAGCGATCTGTACATGCGTACTCATTGCTAGAATATTTTCAGAATACAGGCCCAAACTTGCTCAAAATCGATATTTTGGGTGTCCAAAGTCGATATGTGCATGCATCTTCTGTATCCGTTTAAATCTCAAATTCAGGCTCAAAACAGCCAAAAATTCGATATTTTTGGGTCCCAGAAGCGATCTGTACATGCCTAGTCCGTGTTAGAGTATTTTCAAAATATCGGCTCAAAACATGCTAAAAATCGATATTTTAGGTGTCCAGAGTCGATATGTGCATGCCTCTTCTGTACCAGTTTATATCTCAAATTCATTCTCAAAACACCCGAAAATTCGATATTTTTGGGTCCCAGAAGCAATCTGTACATGCCTACTCCTTGCTAGAAAGTTTTCAAGATACAGACCCAAAACATGCTCAAAATTGATATTTTAGGTACAAAAAGTCGATATGTGCATTCATCTTCAGTACCCGTTTATATTTCAAATTCAGGCTCAAAACACCAGAAAATTCAATATTTTTGGATCCCAGAAGCGATCGTTACATGCCTACTCAGTGCTAGAATGTTATTAAAATATAGGCTTAAAACATGCTCAAAATCGATATTTTAGGTGTCCAAAGTCGATATGTGCATTCATCTTCTGTACCCGTTTATATCTCAAATTCAGGCTCAAAACTTCCGAAAATTCGATATTTTTGGGTGCCAGAAGCGATCTGTACATGTCTACTTAGTGCTAGAATATTTTAAAAGTACAGGCCTAAAACATGCTAAAAATCAATATTTTAGGAGACCAAAGTCGATATGTGCATGCATCTTCAGTACCCGTTTATATCTCAAATTCAGAATCAGAACTTCCGAAAAGTCGATATTTTTGGGTCCCAGAAGCGATCTGTACATGCCTACTCCGTGTTAGAGTATTTTCAAATTACAGGCTCAAAACATGCTAAAAATCGATATTTTAGGTATCCAGAGTCGATATGTGCATTCATCTTCTGTACCCGTTTATATCTCAAATTCAGGCGCAAAACTTTCGAAAATTAGATATTTTTGGGTCCCAGAAGCGATCTGTACATGCCTACTTAGTGCTAGAATATTTTAAAAGTACAGGCCTAAGACATGCTAAAAATCAATATTTTAGGAGCCCAAAGTCGATATGTTCATGCATCTTCAGTACTCGTTTATATTTCAAATTCCGGCTCAAAACACCAGAAAATTAAATATTTTTGGGTCTCAGAAGCGATCTGTACATACCTACTCAGTGCTAGAATTTTTTCAAAATATAGGATAAAAACATGCTAAAAATCGATATTTTAGGTGTCCAAAGTCGATATGTGCATGCATCTTCTGTATCCGTTTAAATCTCAAATTCAGGCTCAAAACACCAGAAAATTAAATATTTTTGGGTCTCAGAAGCGATCTGTACATGCCTACTCAGTGCTAGAATGTTTTCAAAATATAGGCTCAAAACATGCTAAAAATCAATATTTTAGGTGTCCAAAGTCGATATGTTTATGCATCTTCTGTACCCGTTTATATCTCATATTCAGGCTCAAAACACCCGAAAATTCGATATTTTTGGGTTCCAGAAGCGATCTGTACATGCCTACTCCGTGTTATAGTATTTTCAAAATACACGCCCAAAACATGCTCAAAATCGATATTTTGGGTGCCCAAAGTCGATATGTGCATTCATCTTCTGTACCCGTTTATATCTCAAATTCAGGTTAAAAACATCCGAAAATTCGATATTTTTGGGTGCCAGAAGCGATCTGTACATGCCTACTCAGTGCTAGAAAATTTTAAAAGTACAGGCCTAAAACATGCAAAAAATCAATATTTTAGGTGCCTACAGTCGATATGTGTATGCATCTTCTGTATCCGTTTAAATCTCAAATTCAGACTCAAAACAGCCGAAAATTCGATATTTTTGGGTCCCAGAAGCGATCTGTACATGCCTAGTCTGTGTTAGAGTATTTTCAAATTACAAGCTCAAAACATGCTGAAAATCGATATTTTAGGTGTCCAGAGTCGATATGTGCATGCATCTTCTGTACCCGTTTATATCCTAAATTCAGGCTCAAAACACTCAAAAATTCGATATTTTTGGGTCCCTGAAGCGATCTGTATATGCTTACTCCTTGCTAGAAAGTTTTCAAGATACAGACCCAAAACATGCTCAAAATCGATATTTTAGGTACAAAAAGTAGATATGAGCATTCATCTTCAGTACCCGTTTATATTTCAAATTCAGGCTCAAAACACCAGAAAATTAAATATTTTTGGGTCCCAGAAGCGATCGTTACATGCCTACTCAGTGCTAGAATGTTATTAAAATATAGGCTTAAAACATGCTAAAAATCGATATTTTAGGTGTCCAAAGTCGATATGTGCATTCATCTTCTGTACCCGTTTATATCTCAAATTCAGGCTCAAAACTTCCGAAAATTCGATATTTTTGGGTCCCAGAAGCGATCTGTACATGTCTACTTAGTGGTAGAATATTTTAAAAGTACAAGCCTAAAACATGCTAAAAATCAATATTTTAGGAGACCAAAGTCGATATGTGCATTCATCTTCAGTACCCGTTTATATCTCAAATTCAGGATCAGGACTTCCGAAAAGTCGATATTTTTGGGTCCCAGAAGCGATCTGTACATGCCTACTCCGTGTTAGAGTATTTTCAAATTACAGGCTCAAAACATGCTAAAAATCGATATTTTAGGTGTCCAGAGTCGATATGTGCATTCATCTTCTGTACCCGTTTATATCTCAAATTCAGGCGCAAAACTTCCGAAAATTCGATATTTTTGGGTCCCAGAAGCGATCTGTACATGCCTACTTAGTGCTTGAATATTTTAAAACTACAGGCCTATGACATGCTAAAAATCAATATTTTAGGAGCCCAAAGTCGATATGTTCATGCATCTTCAGTACTCGTTTATGTTTCAAATTCAGGCTCAAAACACCAGAAAATTAAATATTTTTGGGTCTCAGAAGCGATCTGTACATGCCTACTCAGTGCTAGAATGTTTTCAAAATATAGGCTCAAAACATGCTAAAAATCGATATTTTAGGTGTCCAAATTCGTTATGTGCATGCATCTTCTGTACCCGTTTATATCTCATATTCAGGCTCAAAACACCCGAAAATTCGATATTTTTGGGTTTCAGAAGCGATCTGTACATGCCTACTCCGTGTTAGAGTATTTTTTAAAATACAGGCCCAAAACATGCTCAAAATCGATATTTTGGGTGCCCAAAGTCGATATGTGCATTCATCTTCTGTACCCGTTTATATCTCAAATTCAGGTTAAAAACATCCGAAAATTCGATATTTTTGGGTGCCAGAAGCGATCTGTTCAGAGCTATTCAGAGCTAGAATGTTTTCAAAATATAGGCTCAAAACATGCTAAAAATCGATATTTTAGGTGTCCAAAGTCGATATGTGCATGCATATTCTGTACCCGTTTATATCTTAAATTCAGGCTCAAAACACCCGAAAATTCGATATTTTTGGGTCCCAGAAGCGATCTGTACATGTCTACTCCGTGTTAGAGTATTTTCAAAATACAGGCCCAAAACATAATGCAAATCGATATTTTAGGTGCCCAAAGTCAATATGTGTATGCATCTTCTGTACCCGTTTATATCCCAAATTCAGGCTCAAAACACCCGAAAATTCTATTTTTTTGGGTCCCAGAAGCGATCTGTACATGCGTACTCATTGCTAGAATATTTTCAGAATACAGGCCCAAACTTGCTCAAAATCGATATTTTGGGTGTCCAAAGTCGATATGTGCATGCATCTTCTGTATCCGTTTAAATCTCAAATTCAGGCTCAAAACAGCCAAAAATTCGATATTTTTGGGTCCCAGAAGCGATCTGTACATGCCTAGTCCGTGTTAGAGTATTTTCAAAATATCGGCTCAAAACATGCTAAAAATCGATATTTTAGGTGTCCAGAGTCGATATGTGCATGCCTCTTCTGTACCAGTTTATATCTCAAATTCATTCTCAAAACACCCGAAAATTCGATATTTTTGGGTCCCAGAAGCAATCTGTACATGCCTACTCCTTGCTAGAAAGTTTTCAAGATACAGACCCAAAACATGCTCAAAATTGATATTTTAGGTACAAAAAGTCGATATGTGCATTCATCTTCAGTACCCGTTTATATTTCAAATTCAGGCTCAAAACACCAGAAAATTCAATATTTTTGGATCCCAGAAGCGATCGTTACATGCCTACTCAGTGCTAGAATGTTATTAAAATATAGGCTTAAAACATGCTCAAAATCGATATTTTAGGTGTCCAAAGTCGATATGTGCATTCATCTTCTGTACCCGTTTATATCTCAAATTCAGGCTCAAAACTTCCGAAAATTCGATATTTTTGGGTGCCAGAAGCGATCTGTACATGTCTACTTAGTGCTAGAATATTTTAAAAGTACAGGCCTAAAACATGCTAAAAATCAATATTTTAGGAGACCAAAGTCGATATGTGCATGCATCTTCAGTACCCGTTTATATCTCAAATTCAGAATCAGAACTTCCGAAAAGTCGATATTTTTGGGTCCCAGAAGCGATCTGTACATGCCTACTCCGTGTTAGAGTATTTTCAAATTACAGGCTCAAAACATGCTAAAAATCGATATTTTAGGTATCCAGAGTCGATATGTGCATTCATCTTCTGTACCCGTTTATATCTCAAATTCAGGCGCAAAACTTTCGAAAATTAGATATTTTTGGGTCCCAGAAGCGATCTGTACATGCCTACTTAGTGCTAGAATATTTTAAAAGTACAGGCCTAAGACATGCTAAAAATCAATATTTTAGGAGCCCAAAGTCGATATGTTCATGCATCTTCAGTACTCGTTTATATTTCAAATTCCGGCTCAAAACACCAGAAAATTAAATATTTTTGGGTCTCAGAAGCGATCTGTACATACCTACTCAGTGCTAGAATTTTTTCAAAATATAGGATAAAAACATGCTAAAAATCGATATTTTAGGTGTCCAAAGTCGATATGTGCATGCATCTTCTGTATCCGTTTAAATCTCAAATTCAGGCTCAAAACACCAGAAAATTAAATATTTTTGGGTCTCAGAAGCGATCTGTACATGCCTACTCAGTGCTAGAATGTTTTCAAAATATAGGCTCAAAACATGCTAAAAATCAATATTTTAGGTGTCCAAAGTCGATATGTTTATGCATCTTCTGTACCCGTTTATATCTCATATTCAGGCTCAAAACACCCGAAAATTCGATATTTTTGGGTTCCAGAAGCGATCTGTACATGCCTACTCCGTGTTATAGTATTTTCAAAATACACGCCCAAAACATGCTCAAAATCGATATTTTGGGTGCCCAAAGTCGATATGTGCATTCATCTTCTGTACCCGTTTATATCTCAAATTCAGGTTAAAAACATCCGAAAATTCGATATTTTTGGGTGCCAGAAGCGATCTGTACATGCCTACTCAGTGCTAGAAAATTTTAAAAGTACAGGCCTAAAACATGCAAAAAATCAATATTTTAGGTGCCTACAGTCGATATGTGTATGCATCTTCTGTATCCGTTTAAATCTCAAATTCAGACTCAAAACAGCCGAAAATTCGATATTTTTGGGTCCCAGAAGCGATCTGTACATGCCTAGTCTGTGTTAGAGTATTTTCAAATTACAAGCTCAAAACATGCTAAAAATCGATATTTTAGGTGTCCAGAGTCGATATGTGCATGCATCTTCTGTACCCGTTTATATCCTAAATTCAGGCTCAAAACACTCAAAAATTCGATATTTTTGGGTCCCTGAAGCGATCTGTATATGCTTACTCCTTGCTAGAAAGTTTTCAAGATACAGACCCAAAACATGCTCAAAAACGATATTTTAGGTACAAAAAGTAGATATGAGCATTCATCTTCAGTACCCGTTTATATTTCAAATTCAGGCTCAAAACACCAGAAAATTAAATATTTTTGGGTCCCAGAAGCGATCGTTACATGCCTACTCAGTGCTAGAATGTTATTAAAATATAGGCTTAAAACATGCTAAAAATCGATATTTTAGGTGTCCAAAGTCGATATGTGCATTCATCTTCTGTACCCGTTTATATCTCAAATTCAGGCTCAAAACTTCCGAAAATTCGATATTTTTGGGTCCCAGAAGCGATCTGTACATGTCTACTTAGTGGTAGAATATTTTAAAAGTACAAGCCTAAAACATGCTAAAAATCAATATTTTAGGAGACCAAAGTCGATATGTGCATTCATCTTCAGTACCCGTTTATATCTCAAATTCAGGATCAGGACTTCCGAAAAGTCGATATTTTTGGGTCCCAGAAGCGATCTGTACATGCCTACTCCGTGTTAGAGTATTTTCAAATTACAGGCTCAAAACATGCTAAAAATCGATATTTTAGGTGTCCAGAGTCGATATGTGCATTCATCTTCTGTACCCGTTTATATCTCAAATTCAGGCGCAAAACTTCCGAAAATTCGATATTTTTGGGTCCCAGAAGCGATCTGTACATGCCTACTTAGTGCTTGAATATTTTAAAACTACAGGCCTATGACATGCTAAAAATCAATATTTTAGGAGCCCAAAGTCGATATGTTCATGCATCTTCAGTACTCGTTTATGTTTCAAATTCAGGCTCAAAACACCAGAAAATTAAATATTTTTGGGTCTCAGAAGCGATCTGTACATGCCTACTCAGTGCTAGAATGTTTTCAAAATATAGGCTCAAAACATGCTAAAAATCGATATTTTAGGTGTCCAAATTCGTTATGTGCATGCATCTTCTGTACCCGTTTATATCTCATATTCAGGCTCAAAACACCCGAAAATTCGATATTTTTGGGTTTCAGAAGCGATCTGTACATGCCTACTCCGTGTTAGAGTATTTTTTAAAATACAGGCCCAAAACATGCTCAAAATCGATATTTTGGGTGCCCAAAGTCGATATGTGCATTCATCTTCTGTACCCGTTTATATCTCAAATTCAGGTTAAAAACATCCGAAAATTCGATATTTTTGGGTGCCAGAAGCGATCTGTACATGCCTACTTAGTGCTAGAATATTTTAAAAGTACAGGCCTAAAACATGCAAAAAATCAATATTTTAGGTGCCTACAGTCGATATGTGTATGCATCTTCTGTATCCGTTTAAATCTCAAATTCAGACTCAAAACAGCCGAAAATTCGATATTTTTGGGTCCCAGAAGCGATCTGTACATGCCTAGTCTGTGTTAGAGTATTTTCAAATAACAAGCTCAAAACATGCTAAAAATCGATATTTTAGGTGTCCAGAGTCGATATGTGCATGCATCTTCTGTACCCGTTTATATCCTAAATTCAGGCTCAAAACACCCAAAAATTCGATATTTTTGGTTCCCTGAAGCGATCTGTATATGCTTACTCAGTGTTAGAGTATTTTCAAAATACAGGCCCAAAATATAAAGAAAATCGATATTTTATTTGGAAAAAGTCGATATGTGCATGCATCTTCAGTACTCGTTTATATTTCAAATTCAGGCTCAAAATACCCGAAAATTTGATATTTTTGGGTCCCAGAAGCAATCTGTACATGCCTACTCCTTGCTAGAAAGTTTTCAAGATACAGACCCAAAACATGCTTAAAATCGATATTTTAGGTACAAAAAGTCGATATGTGCATTCATCTTCAGTACCCGTTTATATTTCAAATTCAGGCTCAAAACACCAGAAAATTCAATATTTTTGGGTCCCAGAAGCGATCGTTACATGCCTACTCAGTGCTAGAATGTTTTTAAAATATAGGCTTAAAACATGCTAAAAATCGATATTTTATGTGTCCAAAGTCGATATGTGCATGCATCTTCTGTACCCGTTTATATCTCAAATTCAGGCTCAAAACACCCGAAAATTCGATATTTTTGGGTCTCAGAACCGATCTGTACATGCCTACTTAGTGCTAGAATATTTTAAAAATACAGGCCTAAAACATGCTAAAAATCAATATTTTAGGTGCCCAAAGTCGATATGTGCATGTATCTTCAGTACCCGTTTATATCTCAAATTCAGGATCAGAACTTCCGAAAAGTCGATATTTTTGGGTCCCAGAAGCGATCTGTACATGCCTACTCCTTGTTAGAGTATTTTCAAATTACAGGCTCAAAACATGCTAAAAATCGATAGTTTAGGTGTCCAGAGTCAATATGTGTATGCATCTTCTGTACCCTTTTATATCTCAAATTCATTCTCAAAACACCTGAAAATTCGATATTTTTAAATCCCAGAAACGATCTTTACATGCCTACTCATTGCTAGAATTTTTTTAAGATACAGACCCAAAACATGCTCAAAATCGATATTTTAGGAGCAAAAAGTCGATATGTGTATGCATCTTCAGTACCCGTTTATATTTCAAATCCATTCTCAAAACACCCGAAAATTCGATATTTTTGGGTCCGAGAAGCGATCTGTACATGCCTACTCCTTGCTAGAAAGTTTTCAAGATACAGACCCAAAACATGCTCAAAATCGATATTTTAGGTACAAAAAGTCGATATGTGCATTCATCTTCAGTACCCGTTTATATTTCAAATTCAGGCTCAAAACACCAGAAAATTCGATATTTTTGGGTCCCAGAAGCGATTGTTACATGCCTACTCAGTGCTACTAGAATGTTTTTAAAATATAGGTTTAAAACATGCTAAAAATCGATATTTTATGTGTCCAAAGTCGATATGTGCATGCATCTTCTGTACCCGTTTATATCTCAAATTCATTCTCAAAACACCCGAAAATTCGATATTTTTGGGTCCCAGAAGCAATCTGTACATGCCTACTCCTTGCTAGAAAGTTTTCAAGATACAGACCCAAAACATGCTCAAAACAGATATTTTAGGTACAAAGTGTCGATATGTGCATTCATCTTCAGTACCCGTTTATATTTCAAATTCAGGCTCAAAACACCAGAAAATTCAATATTTTTGGGTCCCAGAAGCGATCGTTACATGCCTACTCAGTGCTAGAATGTTTTTAAAATATAGGTTTAAAACATGCTAAAAATCGATATTTTATGTGTCCAAAGTCGATATGTGCATGCATTTTCTGTACCCGTTTAAATCTCAAATTCAGGATCAGAACATCCGAAAAGTTGATATTTTTGGGTCCCAGAAGCGATCTAGTGCTAGAATATTTTAAAAGTACAGGCCTAAAACATGCAAATAATCAATATTTTAGGTGCCTACAGTTGATATGTGCATGCATCTTCAGTACCCGTTTATATCTCAAATTCAGGATCAGAACATCCGAAAAGTTGATATTTTTGGGTCCCAGAAGCGATCTGTACATGCCTACACCGTGTTAGAGTATTTTCAAAATACAGTCCCAAAACATGCTAAAAATCGATATTTTAGGTGTCCAGAGTCAATATGTGTATGCATCTTCTGTACCCTTTTATATCTCAAATTCATTCTCAAAACACCTGAAAATTCGATATTTTTAAATCCCAGAAACGATCTTTACATGCCTACTCCTTGCTAGAATTTTTTTAAGATACAGACCCAAAACATGCTCAAAATCGATATTTTAGGAGCAAAAAGTCGATATGTGTATGCATCTTCAGTACCCGTTTATATTTCAAATCCATTCTCAAAAGACCCGAAAATTCGATATTTTTGGGTCCGAGAAGCGACATGTACATGCGTACTCAGTGCTAGAATTTTTTCGGAATATAGGCCCAAAACATGCTAAAAACCGATATTTTAGGTGTCCAAAATCGATATGTGCATGCATCTTCTGTATCCGTTTAAATCTCAAATTCAGGCTCAAAACAGCCAAAAATTAAATATTTATGGGTCCCAGAAGCGATCTGTACATGCCTACTCCGTGTTAGAGTATTTTCAAAATACACGCCCAAAACATACTCAAAATTGATATTTTGGTTGCCCAAAGTCGATATGTGCATGTATCTTCTGTACACGTTTATATCTCAAATTCATTCTCAAAACACCCGAAAATTCAATATATTTTTGGGTCCCAGAAGCGATTTGTACATGCCTACTCCTTGCTAGAATGTTTTCAAGATACTGACCCAAAACATGCTCAAAATCGATATTTTAGGAGCAAAAAGTCGATAAGTGCATGCATCTTTAGTACCCGTTTATATTTCAAATTCAGGCTCAAAACACACCAAAATTTAATATTTTTGAGTCCCAGAAGCGATCTGTACATGCCTACTCAGTGCTAGAATGTTTTCAAAGTAAAGGTTCAAAACATGCTAAAAATCGATATTTTAGGTGTCCAAAGTCGATATGTGCATGCATATTCTGTACCCGTTTATATCTTAAATTCAAGCTCAAAACACCCGAAAATTCGATATTTTTGGGTCCCAGAAGCGATCTGTACATGTCTACTCCGTGTTAAAGTATTTTCAAAATACAGGCCCAAAACATAATGCAAATCGATATTTTAGGTGCCCAAAGTCAATATGTGTATGCATCTTCTGTACCCGTTTATATCCCAAATTCAGGCTCAAAACACCCGAAAATTCGATATTTTTGGGTCCCAGAAGCGATCTGTACATGCGTACTCATTGCTAGAATATTTTCAGAATACAGGCCCAAACTTGCTCAAAATCGAAATTTTGGGTGTCCAAAGTCGATATGTGCATGCATCTTCTGTATCCGTTTAAATCTCAAATTCAGGCTCAAAACAGCCAAAAATACGATATTTTTGGGTCCCAGAAGCGATCTGTACATGCCTAGTCCGTGTTAGAGTATTTTCAAAATATAGGCTCAAAACATGCTAAAAATCGATATTTTAGGTGTCCAGAGTCGTTATGTGCATGCCTCTTCTGTACCCGTTTATATCTCAAATTCATTCTCAAAACACCCGAAAATTTGATATTTTTGGGTCCCAGAAGCAATCTGTACATGCCTACTCCTTGCTAGAAAGTTTTCAAGATACAGACCCAAAACATGCTCAAAATCGATATTTTAGGTACAAAAAGTCGATATGTGCATTCATCTTCAGTACCCGTTTATATTTCAAATTCAGGGTCAAAACACCAGAAAATTCAATATTTTTGGGTCCCAGAAGCGATTGTTACATGCCTACTCAGTGCTACTAGAATGTTTTTAAAATATAGGTTTAAAACATGCTAAAAATCGATATTTTATGTGTCCAAAGTCGATATGTGCATGCATCTTCTGTACCCGTTTATATCTCAAATTCATTCTCAAAACACCCGAAAAACCGATATTTTTGGGTCCCAGAAGCAATCTGTACATGCCTACTCCTTGCTAGAAAGTTTTCAAGATACAGACCCAAAACATGCTCAAAACAGATATTTTAGGTACAAAGTGTCGATATGTGCATTCATCTTCAGTACCCGTTTATATTTCAAATTCAGGCTCAAAACACCAGAAAATTCAATATTTTTGGGTCCCAGAAGCGATCGTTACATGCCTACTCAGTGCTAGAATGTTTTTAAAATATAGGTTTAAAACATGCTAAAAATCGATATTTTATGTGTCCAAAGTCGATATGTGCATGCATTTTCTGTACCCGTTTATATCTCAAATTCAGGCTCAAAACACCCAAAAATTCGATAATTTTGGGTCCCAGAAGCGATCTGTACATGCCTACTCCGTGTTAGAGTATTTTCAAAACAAACGCCCAAAACATGCTTAAAATCGATATTTTAGGTGTCCAAAGTCGATATGTGCATGCATCTTCTGTACCCGTTTATATCTCAAATTCAGGCTCAAAACATCCGAAAATTCGATATTTTTGGGTCCCAGAAGTGATCTGTACATGCCTACTTAGTGCTAGAATATTTTAAAAATACAGGCCTAAAACATGCAAATAATCAATATTTTAGGTGCCTACAGTCGATATGTGCATGCATCTTCAGTACCCGTTTATATCTCAAATTCAGGATCAGAACAACCGAAAAGTTAATATTTTTGGGTCCCAGAAGCGATCTGTACATGCCTACACCATGTTAGAGTATTTTCAAAATACAGTCCCAAAACATGCTGAAAATCGATATTTTAGGTACCTAAAGTCGATATGTGTATGCATCTTCTGTACCCGTTTATATTTCAAATTCAGGCTCAAAAGACCCGAAAATTCGATATTTTTGGGTCCCAGAAGCGATCTGTACATGCGTACTCAGTGCTAGAATATTTTCAGAATACCGGCCCAAAACATGCTCAAAATCGATATTTTGGGTGTCCAAAGTCGATATGTGCATGCATCTTCTGTATCCGTTTAAATCTCAAATTAAGGCTCAAAACAGCCGAAAATTCGATATTTTTCGGTACCAGAAGCGATCTGTACAGTCGGCGGCAGAAGTCGTGTCGCCTCATCTGCTTCACCGAGACGCAGTGTTCATGGACTCGAGAAGTACGCACGTTTTCTACACCTAATAATCTCGAGTCTATGAACATAGCGTGCCTCGGTGAAGCAAGTGAGGCGACAAGACTTTTGCCGCCGACTGTACATGCCTAGTCTGTGTTAGAGTATTTTCAAAATATAGGCTCAAAACATGCTAAAAATCGATATTTTAGGTGTCCAGAGTCGATATGTGCATGCATCTTCTGTACCCGTTTATATCCTAAATTCAGGCTCAAAACACCCAAAAATTCGATATTTTTGGGTCACTGAAGCGATCTGTATATGCTTACTCAGTGTTAGAGTATTTTCAATATACAGGCCCAAAATATAAAAAAAATCGATATTTTAGGTGGAAAAAGTCGATATGTGCATGCATCTTCAGTACCCGTTTATATTTAAAATATATGCTCAAAACACCAGAAAATTAAATGTTTTTGGGTCTCAGAAGCAATCTGTACATGCCTACTCAGTGCAAGAATATTTTCAAAATATAGGCTCAAAACATGCTAAAAATCGATATTTTAGGTGTCCAAAGTCGATATGTGCATGCATCTTCTATACCCGTTTATATCTCAAATTCAGGCTCAAAACACCCCAAAATTCGATATTTTAGGGTTCCAGAAGCTATCTGTAGATGCCTACTCCTTGTTAGAGTATTTTCAAAATACACGCCCAAAACATGCTCAAAATCGATATTTTGGGTGCCCAAAGTCGATATGTGCATGCATCTTCTGTACCCGTTTATATCTCAAATTCATTCTCAAAACACCCGAAAATTCGATATTTTTGGGTCCCAGAAGCAATCTGTACATGCCTACTCCTTGCTAGAAAGTTTTCAAGATACAGACCCAAAACATGCTCAAAACAGATATTTTAGGTACAAAGTGTCGATATGTGCATTCATCTTCAGTACCCGTTTATATTTCAAATTCAGGCTCAAAACACCAGAAAATTCAATATTTTTGGGTCCCAGAAGCGATCGTTACATGCCTACTCAGCGCTAGAATGTTTTTAAAATATAGGTTTAAAACATGCTAAAAATCGATATTTTATGCGTCCAAAGTCGATATGTGCATGCATCTTCTGTACCCGTTTATATCTCAAATTCAGGCTCAAAAAACCCGAAAATTCGATAATTTTGGGTCCCAAAAGCCATCTGTACATGCCTACTCCGTGTTAGAGTATTTTCAAAATAAACGCCCAAAACATGCTTAAAATCGATATTTTAGGTGTCCAAAGTCGATATGTGCATTCATCTTCTGTACCCGTTTATATCTCAAATTCAGGCTCAAAACATCTGAAAATTCGATATTTTTGGGTCCCAGAAGCGATCTGTACATGCCTACTTAGTGCTAGAATATTTTAAAAGTACAGGCCTAAAACATGCAAAAAATCAATATTTTAGGTGCCTACAGTCGATATGTGCATGCATCTTCAGTACCCGTTTATATCTCAAATTCAGGATCAGAACATCCGAAAAGTCGATATATTTGGGTCCCAGAAGCGATCTGTACATGCCTACTCCGTGTTAGAGTATTTTCAAATTACAGGCTCAAAACATGCTAAAAATCGATATTTTAGGTGTCCAGAGTCGATATGTGCATGCATCTTCTGTACCCGTTTATATCTCAAATTCATTCTCAAAACACTCGAAAATTTGATATTTTTGGATCCCAGAAGCGATCTGTACATGCCTACTCCGTGTTAGAGTATTTTCAAAATACAGTCCCAAAACATGCTGAAAATCGATATTTTAGGTACCTAAAGTCGATATGTGTATGCATCTTCAGTACTCGTTTATATTTCAAATTCAGGCTCAAAAGACCCGAAAATTCGATGTTTTTGGGTCCCAGAAGCGATCTGTACATGCGTACTCAGTGCTAGAATATTTTCAGAATACCGGCCCAGAACATGCTCAAAATCGATATTTTGGGTGTCCAAAGTCGATATGTGCATGCATCTTCTGTACCCGTTTATATCTTATATTCAGGCTCAAAACACCCCGAAATTCGATATTTTTCGGTTCCAGAAGCGATCTGTACATGCCTACTCCGTGTTAGAGTATTTTCAAAATACACGCCCAAAACATGCTCAAAATCGATATTTTGGGTGCCCAAAGTCGATATGTGCATGCATCTTCTGTACCCGTTTATATCTCAAATTCATTCTCAAAACACCCGAAAATTCGATTTTTTTGGGTCCCAGAAGCAATCTGTACATGCCTACTCCTTGCTAGAAAGTTTTCAAGATACAGACCCAAAACATGCTTAAAATCGATATTTTAGGTACAAAAAGTCGATATGTGCATTCATCTTCAGTACCCGTTTATATTTCAAATTCAGGCTCAAAACACCAGAAAATTCAATATTTTTGGGTCCCAGAAGCGATCGTTACATGCCTACTCAGTGCTAGAATGTTTTTAAAATGTAGGCTTAAAACATGCTAAAAATCGATATTTTATGTGTCCAAAGTCGATAAGTGCATGCATCTTCTGTACCTGTTTATAACTCAAATTCAGGCTCAAAACACCCGAAAATTTGATAATTTTGGAAACCATAAGCGATCTGTACATGACTACTCCGTGTTAGAGTATTTTCAAAATAAACGCCCAAAACATGCTTAAAATCGATATTTTAGGTGTCCAAAGTCGATATGTGCATTCATCTTCTGTACCCGTTTATATCTCAAATTCAGGCTCAAAACATCTGAAAATTCGATATTTTTGGGTCCCAGAAGCGATCTGTACATGCCTACTTAGTGCTAGAATATTTTAATAGTACAGGCCTAAAACATGCAAAAAATCAATATTTTAGGTGCCTACAGTCGATATGTGCATGCATCTTCAGTACCCGTTTATATCTCAAATTCAGGATCAGAATATCCGAAAAGTCGATATATTTGGGTCCCAGAAGCGGTCTGTACATGCCCACTCCGTGTTAGAGTATTTTCAAATTACAGACTCAAAACATGCTAAAAATCGATATTTTAGGTGTCCAGAGTCGATTTGTGCATGAATCTTCTGTACCCGTTTATATCTCAAATTCATTCTCAAAACACTCAAAAATTTGATATTTTTGGATCCCAGAAGCGATCTGTACATGCCTACTCCGTGTTAGAGTATTTTCAAAATACAGTCCCAAAACATGCTGAAAATCGATATTTTAGGTACCTAAAGTCGATATGTGTATGCATCTTCAGTACCCGTTTATATTTCAAATTCAGGCTCAAAAGACCCGAAAATTCGATGTTTTTGGGTCCCAGAAGCGATCTGTACATGCGTACTCAGTGTTAGAATATTTTCAGAATACCGGCCCAGAACATGCTCAAAATCGATATTTTGGGTGTCCAAAGTCGATATGTGCATGCATCTTCTGTACCCGTTTATATCTTATATTCAGGCTCAAAACACCCCAAAATTCGATATTTTTCGGTTCCAGAAGCGATCTGTACATGCCTACTCCGTGTTAGAGTATTTTCAAAATACACGCCCAAAACATGCTCAAAATCGATATTTTGGGTGCCCAAAGTCGATATGTGCATGCATCTTCTGTACCCGTTTATATCTCAAATTCATTCTCAAAACACCCGAAAATTCGATATTTTTGGGTCCCAGAAGCAATCTGTACATGCCTACTCCTTGCTAGAAAGTTTTCAAGATACAGACTCAAAACATGCTCAAAACAGATATTTTAGGTACAAAGTGTCGATATGTGCATTCATCTTCAGTACCCGTTTATATTTCAAATTCAGGCTCAAAACACCAGAAAATTCAATATTTTTGGGTCCCAGAAGCGATCGTTACATGCCTACTCAGTGCTAGAATGTTTTTAAAATATAGGCTTAAAACATGCTAAAAATCAATATTTTATGTGTCCAAAGTCGATATGTGCATGCATTTTCTGTACCCGTTTATATCTCAAATTCAGGCTCAAAACACCTAAAAATTCGATAATTTTGGGTCCCAGAAGCGATCTGTACATACCTACTCCGTGTTAGAGTATTTTCAAAACAAACGCCCAAAACATGCTTAAAATCGATATTTTAGGTGTCCAAAGTCAAAATGTGCATTCATCTTCTGTACCCGTTTATATCTCAAATTCAGGCTCAAAACATCCGAAAATTCGATATTTTTGGGTCCCAGAAGCGATCTAGTGCTAGAATATTTTAAAAGTACAGGCCTAAAACGTGCAAATAATCAATATTTTAGGTGCCTACAGTTGATATGTGCATGCATCTTCAGTACCCGTTTATATCTCAAATTCAGGATCAGAACATCCGAAAAGTTGATATTTTTGGGTCCCAGAAGCGATCTGTACATGCCTACACCGTGTTAGAGTATTTTCAAAATACAGTCCCAAAACATGCTAAAAATCGATATTTTAGGTGTCCAGAGTCAATATGTGTATGCATCTTCTGTACCCTTTTATATCTCAAATTCATTCTCAAAACACCTGAAAATTCGATATTTTTAAATCCCAGAAACGATCTTTACATGCCTACTCCTTGCTAGAATTTTTTTAAGATACAGACCCAAAACATGCTCAAAATCGATATTTTAGGAGCAAAAAGTCGATATGTGTATGCATCTTCAGTACCCGTTTATATTTCAAAAACATGCTAAAAACCGATATTTTAGGTGTCCAAAATCGATATGTGCATGCATCTTCTGTATCCGTTTAAATCTCAAATTCAGGCTCAAAACAGCCAAAAATTAAATATTTATGGGTCCCAGAAGCGATCTGTACATGCCTACTCCTTGTTAGAGTATTTTCAAAATACAAGCCCAAAACATGCTCAAAATTGATATTTTGGTTGCCCAAAGTCGATATGTGCATGTATCTTCTGTACACGTGTATATCTCAAATTCATTCTCAAAACACCCGAAAATTCAATATATTTTTGGGTCCCAGAAGCGATTTGTACATGCCTACTCCTTGCTAGAATGTTTTCAAGATACTGACCCAAAACATGCTCAAAATCGATATTTTAGGAGCAAAAAGTCGATAAGTGCATGCATCTTTAGTACCCGTTTATATTTCAAATTCAGGCTCAAAACACACCAAAATTTAATATTTTTGAGTCCCAGAAGCGATCTGTACATGCCTACTCAGTGCTAGAATGTTTTCAAAGTAAAGGCTCAAAACATGCTAAAAATCGATATTTTAGGTGTCCAAAGTCGATATGTGCATGCATATTCTGTACCCGTTTATATCTTAAATTCAAGCTCAAAACACCCGAAAATTCGATATTTTTGGGTCCCAGAAGCGATCTGTACATGTCTACTCCGTGTTAGAGTATTTTAAAAATACAGGCCTAAAACATGCTAAAAATCAATATTTTAGGTGCCCAAAGTCGATATGTGCATGCATCTTCAGTACCCGTTTATATCTCAAATTCAGGATCAGAACTTCCGAAAAGTCGATATTTTTGGGTCCCAGAAGCGATCTGTACATGCCTACTCCGTGTTAGAGTATTTTCAAATTACAGGCTCAAAACATGCTAAAAATCGATATTTTAGGTGTCCAGAGTCAATATGTGTATGCATCTTCTGTACCCTTTTATATCTCAAATTCATTCTCAAAACACCTGAAAATTCGATATTTTTAAATCCCAGAAACGATCTTTACATGCCTACTCATTGCTAGAATTTTTTTAAGATACAGACCCAAAACATGCTAAAAATCGATATTTTAGGAGCAAAAAGTCGATATGTGTATGCATCTTCAGTACCCGTTTATATTTCAAATCCATTCTCAAAAGACCCGAAAATTCGATATTTTTGGGTCCGAGAAGCGATCTGTACATGCCTACTCCTTGCTAGAAAGTTTTCAAGATACAGACCCAAAACATGCTCAAAATCGATATTTTAGGTACAAAAAGTCGATATCTGCATTCATCTTTAGTACCCGTTTATATTTCAAATTCAGGGTCAAAACACCAGAAAATTCAATATTTTTGGGTCCCAGAAGCGATTGTTACATGCCTACTCAGTGCTACTAGAATGTTTTTAAAATATAGGTTTAAAACATGCTAAAAATCGATATTTTATGTGTCCAAAGTCGATATGTGCATGCATCTTCTGTACCCGTTTATATCTCAAATTCATTCTCAAAACACCCGAAAATTCGATATTTTTGGGTCCCAGAAGCAATCTGTACATGCCTACTCCTTGCTAGAAAGTTTTCAAGATACAGACCCAAAACATGCTCAAAACAGATATTTTAGGTACAAAGTGTAGATATGTGCATTCATCTTCAGTACCCGTTTATATTTCAAATTCAGGCTCAAAACACCAGAAAATTCAATATTTTTGGGTCCCAGAAGCGATCGTTACATGCCTACTCAGTGCTAGAATGTTTTTAAAATATAGGTTTAAAACATGCTAAAAATCGATATTTTATGTGTCCAAAGTCGATATGTGCATGCATTTTCTGTACCCGTTTATATCTCAAATTCAGGCTCAAAACACCTAAAAATTCGATAATTTTGGGTCCCAGAAGCGATCTGTACATGCCTACTCCGTGTTAGAGTATTTTCAAAACAAACGCCCAAAACATGCTTAAAATCGATATTTTAGGTGTCCAAAGTCAAAATGTGCATTCATCTTCTGTACCCGTTTATATCTCAAATTCAGGCTCAAAACATCCGAAAATTCGATATTTTTGGGTCCCAGAAGCGATCTAGTGCTAGAATATTTTAAAAGTACAGGCCTAAAACATGCAAATAATCAATATTTTAGGTGCCTACAGTTGATATGTGCATGCATCTTCAGTACCCGTTTATATCTCAAATTCAGGATCAGAACATCCGAAAAGTTGATATTTTTGGGTCCCAGAAGCGATCTGTACATGCCTACACCGTGTTAGAGTATTTTCAAAATACAGTCCCAAAACATGCTAAAAATCGATATTTTAGGTGTCCAGAGTCAATATGTGTATGCATCTTCTGTACCCTTTTATATCTCAAATTCATTCTCAAAACACCTGAAAATTCGATATTTTTAAATCCCAGAAACGATCTTTACATGCCTACTACTTGCTAGAATTTTTTTAAGATACAGACCCAAAACATGCTCAAAATCGATATTTTAGGAGCAAAAAGTCGATATGTGTATGCATCTTCAGTACCCGTTTATATTTCAAATCCATTCTCAAAAGACCCGAATATTCGATATTTTTGGGTCCGAGAAGCGATCTGTACATGCGTACTCAGTGCTAGAATTTTTTCGGAATATAGGCCCAAAACATGCTAAAAACCGATATTTTAGGTGTCCAAAATCGATATGTGCATGCATCTTCTGTATCCGTTTAAATCTCAAATTCAGGCTCAAAACAGCCAAAAATTAAATATTTATGGGTCCCAGAAGCGATCTGTACATGCCTACTCCGTGTTAGAGTATTTTCAAAATACACGCCCAAAACATGCTCAAAATTGATATTTTGGTTGCCCAAAGTCGATATGTGCATGTATCTTCTGTACACGTTTATATCTCAAATTCATTCTCAAAACACCCGAAAATTCAATATATTTTTGGGTCCCAGAAGCGATTTGTACATGCCTACTCCTTGCTAGAATGTTTTCAAGATACTGACCCAAAACATGCTCAAAATCGATATTTTAGGAGCAAAAAGTCGATAAGTGCATGCATCTTTAGTACCCGTTTATATTTCAAATTCAGGCTCAAAACACACCAAAATTTAATATTTTTGAGTCCCAGAAGCGATCTGTACATGCCTACTCAGTGCTAGAATGTTTTCAAAGTAAAGGCTCAAAACATGCTAAAAATCGATATTTTAGGTGTCCAAAGTCGATATGTGCATGCATATTCTGTACCCGTTTATATCTTAAATTCAAGCTCAAAACACCCGAAAATTCGATATTTTTGGGTCCCAGAAGCGATCTGTACATGTCTACTCCGTGTTAGAGTATTTTCAAAATACAGGCCCAAAACATAATGCAAATCGATATTTTAGGTGCCCAAAGTCAATATGTGTATGCATCTTCTGTACCCGTTTATATCCCAAATTCAGGCTCAAAACACACGAAAATTCGATATTTTTGGGTCCCAGAAGCGATCTGTACATGCGTACTCATTGCTAGAATATTTTCAGAATACAGGCCCAAACTTGCTCAAAATCGAAATTTTGGGTGTCCAAAGTCGATATGTGCATGCATCTTCTGTATCCGTTTAAATCTCAAATTCAGGCTCAAAACAGCCAAAAATACGATATTTTTGGGTCCCAGAAGCGATCTGTACATGCCTAGTCCGTGTTAGAGTATTTTCAAAATATAGGCTCAAAACATGCTAAAAATCGATATTTTAGGTGTCCAGAGTCGTTATGTGCATGCCTCTTCTGTACCCGTTTATATCTCAAATTCAGGATCAGAACATCCGAAAAGTCGATATATTTGGGTCCCAGAAGCGATCTGTACATGCCTACTCCGTGTTAGAGTATTTTCAAATTACAGGCTCAAAACATGCTAAAAATCGATATTTTAGGTGTCCAGAGTCGATATGTGCATGCATCTTCTATACCCGTTTATATCTCAAATTCATTCTCAAAACACTCGAAAATTTGATATTTTTGGATCCCAGAAGCGATCTGTACATGCCTACTCCGTGTTAGAGTATTTTCAAAATACAGTCCCAAAACATGCTGAAAATCGATATTTTAGGTACCTAAAGTCGATATGTGTATGCATCTTCAGTACTCGTTTATATTTCAAATTCAGGCTCAAAAGACCCGAAAATTCGATGTTTTTGGGTCCCAGAAGCGATCTGTACATGCGTACTCAGTGCTAGAATATTTTCAGAATACCGGCCCAGAACATGCTCAAAATCGATATTTTGGGTGTCCAAAGTCGATATGTGCATGCATCTTCTGTACCCGTTTATATCTTATATTCAGGCTTAAAACACCCCAAAATTCGATATTTTTCGGTTCCAGAAGCGATCTGTACATGCCTACTCCGTGTTAGAGTATTTTCAAAATACACGCCCAAAACATGCTCAAAATCGATATTTTGGGTGCCCAATGTCGATATGTGCATGCATCTTCTGTACCCGTTTATATCTCAAATTCATTCTCAAAACACCCGAAAATTCGATATTTTTGGGTCCCAGAAGCAATCTGTAGATGCCTACTCCTTGCTAGAAAGTTTTCAAGATACAGACCCAAAACATGCTTAAAATCGATATTTTAGGTACAAAAAGTCGATATGTGCATTCATCTTCAGTACCCGTTTATATTTCAAATTCAGGCTCAAAACACCAGAAAATTCAATATTTTTGGGTCCCAGAAGCGATCGTTACATGCCTACTCAGTGCTAGAATGTTTTTAAAATATAGGCTTAAAACATGCTAAAAATCGATATTTTATGTGTCCAAAGTCGATAAGTGCATGCATCTTCTGTACCTGTTTATAACTCAAATTCAGGCTCAAAACACCCGAAAATTTGATAATTTTGGGAACCATAAGCGATCTGTACATGCCTACTCCGTGTTAGAGTATTTTCAAAATAAACGCCCAAAACATGCTTAAAATCGATATTTTAGGTGTCCAAAGTCGATATGTGCATTCATCTTCTGTACCCGTTTATATCTCAAATTCAGGCTCAAAACATCTGAAAAATCGATATTTTTGGGTCCCAGAAACGATCTGTACATGCCTACTTAGTGCTAGAATATTTTAAAAGTACAGGCCTAAAACATGCAAAAAATCAATATTTTAGGTGCCTACAGTCGATATGTGCATGCATCTTCAGTACCCGTTTATATCTCAAATTCAGGATCAGAATATCCGAAAAGTCGATATAATTGGGTCCCAGAAGCGGTCTGTACATGCCTACTCCGTGTTAGAGTATTTTCAAATTACAGACTCAAAACATGCTAAAAATCGATATTTTAGGTGTCCAGAGTCGATTTGTGCATGAATCTTCTGTACCCGTTTATATCTCAAATTCATTCTCAAAACACTCGAAAATTTGATATTTTTGGATCCCAGAAGCGATCTGTAGATGCCTACTCCGTGTTAGAGTATTTTCAAAATACACGCCCAAAACATGCTCAAAATCGATATTTTGGGTGCCCAAAGTCGATATGTGCATGCATCTTCAGTACCCGTTTATATCTCAAATTCATTCTCAAAACACCCGAAAATTCGATATTTTTGGGTCCCAGAAGCAATCTGTACATGCCTACTCCTTGCTAGAAAGTTTTCAAGATACAGACCCAAAACATGCTTAAAATCGATGTTTTAGGTACAAAAAGTCGATATGTGCATTCATCTTCAGTACCCGTTTATATTTCAAAATCAGGCTCAAAACACCAGAAAATTCGATATTTTTGGGTCCCAGAAGCGATCGTTACATGCCTACTCAGTGCTAGAATGTTTTCAAAATATAGGCTTAAAACATGCTAAAAATCGATATTTTATGTGTCCAAAGTCGATATGTGCATGCATCTTCTGTACCCGTTTATATCTCAAATTCAGGCTCAAAACACCCAAAAATTCGATAATTTTGGGTCCCAGAAGCGATCTGTACATGCCTACTCTGTGTTAGAGTATTTTCAAAATAAACGCCCAAAACATGCTTAAAATCGATATTTTAGGTGTCCAAAGTCGATATGTGCATTCATCTTCTGTACCCGTTTATATCTCAAATTCAGGCTCAAAACATCCGAAAATTCGATATTTTTGGGTCCCAGAAGCGATCTGTACATGCCTACTTAGTGCTAGAATATTTTAAAAGTACACGCCTAAAACATGCTAAAAATCAATATTTTAGGTGCCCCAAGTCGATATGTGCATGCATCTTCAGTACCCATTTATATCTCAAATTCAGGATTAGAACTTCCGAAAAGTCGATATTTTTGAGTCCCAGAAGCGATCTGTACATGCCTACTTCGTGTTAGAGTATTTTCAAATTACCGGCTCAAAACATGCTAAAAATCGATATTTTAGGTGTCCAGAGTCGATATGTGCAAGAATCTTCTGTACCCGTTTATATCTCAAATTCATTCTCAAAACACCCGAAAATTCGATATTTTTAAATCCCAGAAACGATCTTTACATGCCTACTCCTTGCTAGAATTTTTTTAAGATAGGGACCCAAAACATGCACAAAATCGATATTTTAGGAGCAAAAAGTCGATATGTGTATGCATCTTCAGTACCCGTTTATATTTCAAATTCATTCTCAAAAGACCCAAAAATTCGATATTTTTAGGTCTCAGAAGCGATCTGTACATGCCTACTCAGTCCTAGAATGTTTTCAAAATATAGGCTCAAAACATTCTAAAAATTGATATTTTAGGCGTCCAGAGTTGATATGTGCATGCATCTTCTGTACCCGTTTATATCTCAAATTCAGGCTCAAAACACCTAAAAATTCGATATTTTTGGGTCCCTGAAGCGATCTGTATATGCTTACTCAGTGTTAGAGTATTTTCAAAATACAGGCCCAAAATATAAATAAAATCGATATTTTAGGTGGAAAAAGTCGATATGTGCATTCATCTTTAGTACCCGTTTATATTTCAAATTCAGGCTCAAAATACCAGAAAATTAAATATTTTTGGGTCTCAGAAGCTATCTGTACATGACTACTCAGTGCTAGAATTTTTTCAAAATATAGGCTCAAAACATGCTAAAAATCGATATTTTAGGCGTCCAGAGTTGATATGTGCATGCATCTTCTGTGCCCGTTTATATCTCAAATTCAGGCTCAAAACACCCGAAAATTCGATATTTTTGGGTCCCAGAAGCGATCTGTACATGCCTACTCCGTGTTAGAGTATTTTCAAAATACACGCCCAAAACATGCTCAAAATTGATATTTTGGTTGCACAAAGACGATATGTGCATGTATCTTCTGTACACGTTTATATCTCAAATTCATTCTCAAAACACCCGAAAATTTAATATATTTTTGGGTCCCAGAAGCGATTTGTACATGCCTACTCCTTGCTAGAATGTTTTCAAGATACAGACCCAAAACATGCTCAAAATCGATATTTTAGGTGCAAAAAGTCGATATGTGCATGCATCTTTAGTACCCGTTTATATTTCAAATTCAGGCTCAAAACACCCCAAAATTTAATATTTTTGGGTCCCAGAAGCGATCTGTACATGCCTAGTCAGTGCTAGAATGTTTTCAAAATAAAGGCTTAAAACATGCTAAAAATCGATATTTTTGGTGTCCAAAGTCGATATGTGCATGCATATTCTGTACCCGTTTATATCTTAAATTCAAGCTCAAAACACCCAAAAATTACATATTTTTGGGTCCCAGAAGCGATCTGTACATGTCTACTCCGTGTTAGAGTATTTTCAAAATACAGGCCCAAAACATAATGCAAATCGATATTTTAAGTGCCCAAAGTCAATATGTGTATGCATCTTCTGTACCCGATTATATCCCAAATTCAGGCTCAAAACACCCGAAAATTCTATATTATTGGGTCCCAGAAGCAACATGTACATGCGTACTCATTGCTAGAATATTTTAAGAATACAGGCCCAAACTTGCTCCAAATCGATATTTTGGGTGTCCAAAGTCGATATGGGCATGCATTCTCTGTATCCGTTTAAATCTCAAATTCAGGCTCAAAACAGCCAAAAATTCGATATTTTTGGGTCCCAGAAGCGATCTGTACATGCCTACTCAGTGCTAGAATGTTTTCAAGATATAGGCTCAAAACATGCTAAAAATCGATATTTTAGGTGTCCAAAGTCGATATGTGCATGCATCTTCTGTACCCGTTTATATTTCAAATTCAGGCTCAAAACACCCGAAAATTCGATATTTTGTGGTCCAAGAAACGATCTGTACATGCCTACTCCGTGTTAGAGTATTTTCAAAATACACGATCAAAACATGCTCAAAATCGATATTTTGGTTTGCCCAAAGTCGATATGTGCATGTATCTTCTGTACCCGTTTATATCTCAAATTCATTCTCAAAAACACCCGAAAATTCGATTTTTTTGGCTCCCAGAAGCGATTTGTTCATGCCTACTCCTTGCTAAAATGTTTTCAAGATACAGACCCAAAACATGCTCAAAATCGATATTTTAGTTGCAAAAAGCCGATATGTGCATTCATCATCAGTACCCGTTTATATTTCAAATTCAGGCTCAAAACACACAAAAATTCAATATTTTTGGGTCCCAGAAGCGAACTGTACATGCCTACTCAGTGCTAGAATGATTTCAAAATATAGGCTAAAAACATGCTCAAAATCGATATTTTGGTTGCCCAAAGTCGATATGTGCATGTATCTTCTGTACACGTATATATCTCAAATTCATTCTCAAAACACCCGAAAATTCGATATTTTTGGGTCCCAGAAGCAATCTGTACATGCCTACTCCTTGCTAGAAAGTTTTCAAGATACAGACCCAAAACATGCTTAAAATCGATGTTTTAGGTACAAAAAGTCGATATGTGCATTCATCTTCAGTACCCGTTTATATTTCAAATTCAGACTCAAAACACCAGAAAATTCAATATTTTTGGGTCCCAGAAGCGATCGTTACATGCCTACTCAGTGCTAGAATGTTTTCAAAATATAGGCTTAAAACATGCTAAAAATCGATATTTTATGTGTCCAAAGTCGATATGTGCATGCATCTTCTGTACCCGTTTAAATCTCAAATTCAGGCTCAAAACACCCAAAAATTCGATAATTTTGGGTCCGAGAAGCGATCTGTACATGCCTACTCCGTGTTAGAGTATTTTCAAAATAAACGCCTAAAACATGCTTAAAATCGATATTTTAGGTGTCCAAAGTCGATATGTGCATTCATCTTCTGTACCCGTTTATATCTCAAATTCAGGCTCAAAACATCCGAAAATTCGATATTTTTGGGTCCCAAAAGCGATCTGTACATGCCTACTTAGTGCTAGAATATTTTAAAAGTACATGCCTAAAACATGCTAAAAATCAATATTTTAGGTGCCCAAAGTCGATATGTGCATGCATCTTCATTACCCGTTTATATCTCAAATTCAGGATCAGAACTTTCGAAAAGTCGATATTTTTGGGTCCCAGAAGCGATCTGTACATGCCTACTCCGTGTTAGAGTATTTTCAAATTACAGGCTCAAAACATGCTAAAAATCGATATTTTAGGTGTCCAGAGTCGATATGTGCAAGAATCTTCTGTACCCGTTTATATCTCAAATTCAGGCTCAAAACACCCGAAAATTCGATATTTTTAAATCCCAGAAACGATATTTACATGCCTACTCCTTGCTAGAATTTTTTTAAGATACAGACCCAAAACATGCTCAAAATCGATATTTTAGGAGCAAAAAGTCGATATGTGTATGCATCTTCAGTACCCGTTTATATTTCAACTTCATTCTCAAAAGACCCAAAAATTCGATATTTTTGGGTCCGAGAAGCGATCTGTACATGCGTACTCAGTGCAATAATTTTTTCAGAATTCAGGCCCAAAACATGCTCAAAATCGATATTTTGGGTGTCCAAAGTCGATATGTGCATGCATCTTCTGTATTAGTTTAAATCTCAAATTCATGCTCAAAACAGCCAAAAATTCGATATTTTTGGGTCCCAGAAACGATCTGTACATGCGTAGTCTGTGTTAGAGTATTTTCAAAATATAGGCTCAAAACATTCTAAAAATCGATATTTTAGGTGTCCAGAGTCGATATGTGCATGCATCTTCTGTACCCGTTTATATCCTAAATTCTGGCTCAAAACACCTAAAAATTCGATATTTTTGGGTCCCTGAAGCGATCTGTATATGCTTACTCAGTGTTAGAGTATTTTCAAAATACAGGTCCAAAATACAAAGAAAATCCATATTTTAGGTGGAAAAAGTCGATATGTGCATTTATCTTTAGTACCCGTTTATATTTCAAATTCAGGCTCAAAATACCAGAAAATTAAATATTTTTGGGTCTCAGAAGCTATCTGTACATGCCTACTCAGTGCTAGAATGTTTTCAAAATATAGGCTCAAAACATGCTAAAAATCGATATTTTAGGTGTCCAAAGTCGATATGTGCATGCATCTTCTGTGCCCGTTTATATCTCAAATTCAGGCTCAAAACACCCGAAAATTCGATATTTTTGGGTACAAGAAGCGATCTGTACATGCCTACTCCTTGTTAGAGTATTTTCAAAATACACGCCCAAAACATGCTCAAAATTGATATTTTGGGTGCCCAAAGACGATATGTGCATGTATCTTCTGTACACGTTTATATCTCAAACTCATTCCCAAAACACCCGAAAATTCAATATATTTTTGGGTCCCAGAAGCGATTTGTACATGCCTACTCCTTGCTAGAAAGTTTTCAAGATACAGACCCAAAACATGCTCAAAATCGATATTTTAGGTGCAAAAAGTCGATATGTGCATGCATCTTTAGTACCCGTTTATATTTCAAATTCAGGCTCAAAACACCCCAAAATTTAATATTTTTGGGTCCCAGAAGCGATCTGTACATGCCTACTCAGTGCTAGAATGTTTTCAAAATAAAGGCTCAAAACATGCTAAAAATCGATATTTTAGGTGTCCAAAGTCGATATGTGCATGCATATTCTGTACCCGTTTATATCTTAAATTCAAGCTCAAAACACCCGAAAATTCGATATTTTTGGGTCCCAGAAGCGATCTGTACATGCGTACTCATTGCTAGAATATTTTCAGAATACAGGCCCAAACTTGCTCAAAATCGATATTTTGGGTGCCCAGAGTCGATATGTGCATGCATCTTCTGTATCCGTTTAAATCTCAAATTCAGGCTCAAAACACCAGAAAATTAAATATTTTTGGGTCCCAGAAGCGATCTGTACATGCCTACTCAGTGCTAGAATGTTTTCAAAATATAGGCTCAAAACATGCTAAAAATCGATATTTTAAATGTCCAAAGTCGACATGTGCATGCATCTTCTGTACACGTTTATATCTCTAATTCAAGCTCAAAACACACGAAAATTCGATATTTTTTGGTCCCAGAAGCGATCTGTTCATGCCTAGTCCGTGTTAGAGTATTTTCAAAATTCAGGCCCAAAACATAAAGAAAATCGATATTTTAGGTCCCCAAATACAATATGTGTATGCATCTTCTGTACCCGTTTATATCCCAAATTCTAGTTCAAAACACTCGAAAATTCGATATTTTTGGGTCCCAGAAGCGATCTGTACATGCCTAGTCTGTGTCAGAGTATTTTCAAAATACAGGCCTAAAACATGCTCAAAATCGATATTTTGGTTTGCACAAAGTCGATATGTGCATGTATCTTCCGTACCCGTTTATATCTCAAATTCATTCTCAAAAACCCCCGAAAATTCGATTTTTTTGGGTCCCAGAAGCGATTTGTTCATGCCTACTCCTTGCTAAAATGTTTTCAAGATACAGACCCAAAACATGCTTAAAATCGATATTTTAGGTACAAAAATTCGATATGTGCAATCATCTTCAGTACCCGTTTATATCTCAAATTCAGGATCAGAACATCCGAAAAGTCGATATTTTTGGGTCCCAGAAGCGATCTGTACATGCCTACTTAATGCTAGAATATTTTAAAAGTACAGGCCTAAAACATGCTAAAAATCAATATTTTAGGTGCCCCAAGTCGATATGTGCATGCATCTTCAGTACCCGTTTATATCTCAAATTAAGGATCAGAACATCCGAAAAGTCGATATGTTAGGGTCCCAGAAGCGATCTGTACATGCCTACTCCGTGTTAGAGTATTTTCAAATTACAAGCTCAAAACATGCTAAAAATCGATATTTTAGGTGTCCAGAGTCAATATGTGCAAGAATCTTCTGTACCCGTTTATATCTCAAATTCATTCTCAAAACACCCTAAAATTCGATATTTTTAAATCCCAGAAGCGATCTTTACATGCCTACTCCTTGCTAGAATTTTTTTAAGATTCAGACCCAAAACATGCTCAAAATCGATATTTTAGGAGCAAAAAGTCGATATGTGTATGCATCTTCAGTACCCGTTTATATTTCAAATTCATTCTCAAAAGACTCGAAAATTCGATATTTTTGGGTCCAAGAAGCGATCTGTACATGCGTACTCAGTGCTAGAATTTTTTCAGAATACAGGCCCAAAACATGCTCAAAATCGATATTTTGGGTGTCCAAAGTCGATATGTGCATGCATCTTCTGTATCCGTTTAAATCTCAAATTCATGCTCAAAACAGCCAAAAATTCGATATTTTTGGGTCCCAGAAGCGATCTGTACATGCCTAGTCTGTGTTAGAGTATTTTCAAAATATAGGCTCAAAACATGCTAAAAATCGATATTTTAGGTGTCCAGAGTCGATATGTGCATGCATCTTCTGTACCCGTTTATATCTCAAATTCAGGCTCAAAACACCAGAAAATTAAATATTATTGGGTCCCTGAAGCGATCTGTATATGCTTACTCAGTGTTAGAGTATTTTCAAAATACAGGCCCAAAATATAAAGAAAATCGATATTTCAGGTGGAAAAAGTCGATATGTGCATTTATCTTTAGTACCCGTTTATATTTCAAATTCAGGCTCAAAATACCAGAAAATTAAATATTTTTGGGTCTCAGAAGCTATCTGTACATGCCTACTCAGTGCTAGAATGTTTTCAAAATATAGGCTCAAAACATGCTAAAAATCGATATTTTAGGTGTCCAAAGTCGATATGTGCATGCATCTTCTGTGCCCGTTTATATCTCAAATTCAGGCTCAAAACACCCGAAAATTCGATATTTTTGGGTACAAGAAGCGATCTGTACATGCCTACTCCTTGTTAGAGTATTTTCAAAATACACGCCCAAAACATGCTCAAAATTGATATTTTGGGTGCCCAAAGACGATATGTGCATGTATCTTCTGTACACGTTTATATCTCAAACTCATTCCCAAAACACCCGAAAATTCAATATATTTTTGGGTCCCAGAAGCGATTTGTACATGCCTACTCCTTGCTAGAAAGTTTTCAAGATACAGACCCAAAACATGCTCAAAATCGATATTTTAGGTGCAAAAAGTCGATATGTGCATGCATCTTTAGTACCCGTTTATATTTCAAATTCAGGCTCAAAACACCCCAAAATTTAATATTTTTGGGTCCCAGAAGCGATCTGTACATGCCTACTCAGTGGTAGAATGTTTTCAAAATAAAGGCTCAAAACATGCTAAAAATCGATATTTTAGGTGTCCAAAGTCGATATGTGCATGCATATTCTGTACCCGTTTATATCTTAAATTCAAGCTCAAAACACCCGAAAATTCGATATTTTTGGGTCCCAGAAGCGATCTGTACATGCGTACTCATTGCTAGAATATTTTCAGAATACAGGCCCAAACTTGCTCAAAATCGATATTTTGGGTGCCCAGAGTCCATATGTGCATGCATCTTCTGTATCCGTTTAAATCTCAAATTCAGGCTCAAAACACCAGAAAATTAAATATTTTTGGGTCCCAGAAGCGATCTGTACATGCCTACTCAGTGCTAGAATGTTTTCAAAATATAGGCTCAAAACATGCTAAAAATCGATATTTTAAATGTCCAAAGTCGACATGTGCATGCATCTTCTGTACACGTTTATATCTCTAATTCAAGCTCAAAACACACGAAAATTCGATATTTTTTGGTCCCAGAAGCGATCTGTTCATGCCTAGTCCGTGTTAGAGTATTTTCAAAATTCAGGCCCAAAACATAAAGAAAATCGATATTTTAGGTCCCCAAATACAATATGTGTATGCATCTTCTGTACCCGTTTATATCCCAAATTCTAGTTCAAAACACTCGAAAATTCGATATTTTTGGGTCCCAGAAGCGATCTGTACATGCCTAGTCTGTGTCAGAGTATTTTCAAAATACAGGCCTAAAACATGCTCAAAATCGATATTTTGGTTTGCACAAAGTCGATATGTGCATGTATCTTCCGTACCCGTTTATATCTCAAATTCATTCTCAAAAATCCCCGAAAATTCGATTTTTTTGGGTCCCAGAAGCGATTTGTTCATGCCTACTCCTTGCTAAAATGTTTTCAAGATACAGACCCAAAACATGCTTAAAATCGATATTTTAGGTACAAAAATTCGATATGTGCAATCATCTTCAGTACCCGTTTATATCTCAAATTCAGGATCAGAACATCCGAAAAGTCGATATTTTTGGGTCCCAGAAGCGATCTGTACATGCCTACTTAATGCTAGAATATTTTAAAAGTACAGGCCTAAAACATGCTAAAAATCAATATTTTAGGTGCCCCAAGTCGATATGTGCATGCATCTTCAGTACCCGTTTATATCTCAAATTCAGGATCAGAACATCCGAAAAGTCGATATGTTAGGGTCCCAGAAGCGATCTGTACATGCCTACTCCGTGTTAGAGTATTTTCAAATTACAAGCTCAAAACATGCTAAAAATCGATATTTTAGGTGTCCAGAGTCAATATGTGCAAGAATCTTCTGTACCCGTTTATATCTCAAATTCATTCTCAAAACACCCTAAAATTCGATATTTTTAAATCCCAGAAGCGATCTTTACATGCCTACTCCTTGCTAGAATTTTTTTAAGATTCAAACCCAAAACATGCTCAAAATCGATATTTTAGGAGCAAAAAGTCGATATGTGTATGCATCTTCAGTACCCGTTTATATTTCAAATTCATTCTCAAAAGACTCGAAAATTCGATATTTTTGGGTCCAAGAAGCGATCTGTACATGCGTACTCAGTGCTAGAATTTTTTCAGAATACAGGCCCAAAACATGCTCAAAATCGATATTTTGGGTGTCCAAAGTCGATATGTGCATGCATCTTCTGTATCCGTTTAAATCTCAAATTCATGCTCAAAACAGCCAAAAATTCGATATTTTTGGGTCCCAGAAGCGATCTGTACATGCCTAGTCTGTGTTAGAGTATTTTCAAAATACAGGCCCAAAATATAAAGAAAATCGATATTTCAGGTGAAAAAAGTCGATATGTGCATTCATCTTTAGTACCCGTTTATATTTCAAATTCAGGCTCAAAATACCAGAAAATTAAATATTTTTGGGTCTCTGAAGGTATCTGTACATGCCTACTCAGTGCTAGAATGTTTTCAAAATATAGGCTCAAAACATGCTAAAAATCGATATTTTAGGTGTCCAAAGTCGATATGTGCATGCATCTTCTGTGCCCGTTTATATCTCAAATTCAGGCTCAAAACACCCGAAAATTCGATATTTTTGGGTCCCAGAAGCGATCTGTACATGCCTAATCCGTGTTAGAGTATTTTCAATATACACGCCCAAAACATGCTCAAAATCGATATTTTGGTTGCCCAAAGTTGATATGTGCATGTATCTTCCGTACCCGTTTATATCTCAAATTCAGGCTCAAAACACCCGAAAATTCGAAATTTTTGGGTCCCAGAAGCGATTTGTTCATGCCTACTCCTTGCTAGAATGTTTTCAAGATACAGACCCAAAACATGCTTAAAATCGATATTTTAGTTGCAAAAAGTCGATATGTGAATTCATCTTCAGGACCCGTTTATATTTCAAATTCAGGCTCAAAACTCACGAAAATTCAATATTTTTGGGTCCCAGAAGCGAACTGTACATGCCTACTCAGTGCTAGAATGTTTTCAAAATATAGGCTCAAAACATGCTAAAAATCGATATTTTAGGTGTCCAGAGTAGATATTTGCATGCATCTTCTGTACCCGTTTATATCTCAAATTCAGGCTCAAAACACCCGAAAATTCGATATTTTTGGATTCCAGAAGCGATCTGCACATGCCTACTCTGTGTTAGAGTATTTTCAAAATACACGACCAAAACATGCTCAAAATTGATATTTTGGTTGCCCAAAGTCGATATGTGCATGTATCTTCTGTACACGTTTATATCTCAAATTCATTCTCAAAACACCCGAAAATTCAATATATTTTAAGGTCCCAGAAGCGATTTGTACATGCCTACTCCTTGCTAGAAAGTTTTCAAGATACAGACCCAAAACATGCTCAAAATCGATATTTTAGGTGCAAAAAGTCGATATGTGCATGCATCTTTAGTACCCGTTTATATTTCAAATTCAGGCTCAAAACACCCCAAAATTTATTTTTTTTGGGGTCCCAGAAGCGATCTGTACATGCCTACTCAGTGCTAGAATGTTTTCAAAATAAAAGCTCAAAACATGCTAAAAATCGATATTTTAGGTGTCCAAAGTCGATATGTGCATGCATATTCTGTACCCGTTTATATCTTAAATTCAAGCTCAAAATACCCGAAAATTCGATATTTTTGGGTCCCAGAAACGATCTGTACATGTCTACTCCGTGTTAGAGTATTTTCAAAATACAGGCCCAAAACATAATGCAAATCGATATTTTAGGTGCCCAAAGTCAATATGTGTATGCATCTTCTGTACCCGTTTATATCCCAAATTCAGGCTCAAAACACCCGAAAATTCGATATTTTTGGGTCCCAGAAGCGATCTGTACATGCGTACTCATTGCTAAAATATTTTCAGAATACAGGCCCAAACATGATCAAAATCGATATTTTGGGTGTCCAAAGTCGATATGGGCATGCATCTTCTGTATCCGTTTATATCTCAAATTCAGGCTCAAAACAGCCAAAAATTCGATATTTTTGGGTCCCAGAAGCGATCTGTACATGCCTAGTCTGTGTTAGAGTATTTTCAAAATATAGGCTCAAAACATGCTAAAAATCGATATTTTAGGTGTCCAGAGTCGATATGTGCATGCATCTTCTGTACCCGTTTATATCATAAATTCAGGCTCAAAACACCCAAAAATTCGATATTTTTGGGTCCCCGAAGCGATCTGTATATGCTTACTCAGTGTTAGAGTATTTTCAAAATACAGGCCCAAAATATAAAGAAAATCGATATTTTTGGTGGAAAAATTCGATATGTGCATGCATCTTCAGTACCCGTATATATTTCAAATTCAGGCTCAAAACACTAGAAAATTCGATATTTTTGGGTCCCAGAAGCGATCTGTACATGCCTACTCCGTGTTAGAGTATTTTCAAAATACACGTTCAAAACATGCTCAAAATCGATATTTTGGTTGCCCAAAGTCGATATGTGCATGTATCTTCTGTACACGTATATATCTCAAATTTATTCTCAAAACACCCTAAAATTCGATACTTTTAAATCCCAGAAGCGATCTTTACATGCCTACTCCTTGCTAGAATTTTTTTAAGATACAGACCCAAAACATGCTCAAAATCGATATTTTAGTAGCAAAAAGTCGATATGTGTATGCATCTTCAGTACCCGTTTATATTTCAAATTCATTCTCAAAAGACTCGAAAATTCGATATTTTTGGTTCCAAGAAGCGATCTGTACATGCGTACTCAGTGCTAGATTTTTTTCAGAATACAGGCCCAAAACATGCTCAAAATCGATAATTTGGGTGTCCAAAGTCGATATGTGCATGCATCTTCTGTATCCGTTTAAATCTCAAATTCATGCTCAAAACAGCCAAAAATTCGATATTTTTGGGTCCCAGAAGCGATCTGTACATGCCTAGTCTGTGTTAGAGTATTTTCAAAATATAGGCTCAAAACATTCTAAAAATCGATATTTTAGGTGCCCAAAGTCAATATGTGTATGCATCTTCTGTACCCGTTTATATCCTAAATTCAGGCTCAAAACACCTAAAAATTCGATATTTTTGGGTCCCAGAAGCGATCTGTATATGCTTACTCAGTGTTAGAGTATTTTCAAAATACAAGCCCAAAATATAAAGAAAATCGATATTTCAGGTGGAAAAAGTCGATATGTGCATTCATCTTTAGTACCCGTTTATATTTCAAATTCAGGCTCAAAATACCAGAAAAATCGATATTTTTGGGTCCCAGAAGCGATCTGTACAAGCCTACTCCTGTTAGATTATTTTCAAAATACAAGCCCAAAACATGCTGAAAATCGATATTTTAGGTGCCCAAAGTCAATATGTGCATGCATCTTCTGTACCCGTTTATATCTCAAATTCAGGCTCAAAACACCCGATAATTCGATATTTTTGGGTCCCAGAAGCGATTTGTACAAGCCTACTCCTTGCTAGAAAGTTTTCAAGATACAGACCCAAAACATGCTCAAAATCGATATTTTAGGTGCCCAAAGTCGATATGTGCATGAATCTTCTGTACCCGTTTATATCTCAAATTCAGGCTCAAAACACCCGAAAATTCAAAAATTTTGGGTCCCAGAAGCGATCTGTACATGCCTACTCAGTGCTAGAATATTTTCCAAATATAGGCCCAAAACATGCTCAAAATCGATATTTTGTGTACCCAAAGTCGATATGTGCATGCATCTTCAGTACCAGTTTATATCTCAAATTCAGGCTCAAACACCCGAAAATTCGATATTTTTGGGTCCCAGACGCGATCTGTACATGCCTACTCCTTGCTCGAATGTTTTAAAGATACAGACCCAAAACATGCTCAAAATCGATATTTTAGTTGTCCAAAGTCGATATGTGTATTCATCTTCTGTCCCCGTGTATATCTCAAATTCAGGCTCAAAACAGCCGAAAGTTCGATATTTTTGGGTCCCAGAAGCGATCTGTACATGCCTAGTCTGTGTTAGAGTATTTTCAAAATACAGGCCCAAAACATAATGAAAATCGATATTATAGGTGCCCAAAGTCAATATGTGTATGGATCTTCTGTACCCGTTTATATCCCAAATTCAAGCTCAAAACACTCAAAAATTCGATATTTTTGGGTCCCATAAGCGATCTGTACATGCCTACTCAGTGCTAGAATATTTTCAAAATATAGGCCCAAAACATGCTAAAAATCGATATTTTAGGTGCCCAAAGTCGATATGTGCATGCATCTTCTGTACCCGTTTATATCTCAAATTTAGGCTCAAAACCCGAAAATTCGATATTTTTGGGTCCCAGAAACGATCTGTACATGCCTAATGCGTGATAGAGTATTTTCAAAATTCACGCCCAAAACATGCTCAAAATCGATATTTTGGGTGCCCAAAGTCGATATGTGTATGCATCTTCTGTACCTGTTTATATCTCAAATTCAGGCTCAAAACACACGAAAATTCGATATTTTTGGGTCCCAGAAGCGATCTATACATGCATACTCCTTGCTAGAATGTTTTCAAGATACAGACCCAAAACATGCTCAAAATCGATATTTTAGTTGTCCAAAGTCGATATGTGTATGCATCTTCTGTACCCGTTTATATCTCAAATTCAGGCTCGGAACATCCGGAAATTTGATATTTTTGGGTCCAAGAAGCAATCTGTACATGCCTACTCCGTGTTAGAGTATTTTCAAAATACAGTCCCAAAACAAGCTGAAAATCGATATTTTAGGTGTCCAAAGTCGATATCTGCATGCATACTCTGTACCCGTTTATATCTTAAATACAAGCTCAAAACACGCGAAAATTCGATATTTTTGGGTCCCAGAAGCGATCTGTACATGTCTACTCCGTGTTAAAGTATTTTCAAAATACAGGCCCAAAACATAATGCAAATCGATATTTTAGGTGCCCAAAGTCAATATGTGTATGGATCTTCTGTACCCGTTTATATCCCAAATTCAAGCTCAAAACACTCGAAAATTCGATATTTTTGGGTCCCATAAGCGATCTGTACATGCCTACTCAGTGCTAGAATATTTTCAAAATATAGGCCCAAAACATGCTAAAAATCGATATTTTAGGTGCCCAAAGTCGATATGTGCATGCATCTTCTGTACCCGTTTATATCTCAAATTTAGGCTCAAAACCCGAAAATTCGATATTTTTGGGTCCCAGAAACGATCTGTACATGCCTAATGCGTGATAGAGTATTTTCAAAATTCACGCCCAAAACATGCTCAAAATCGATATTTTGGGTGCCCAAAGTCGATATGTGTATGCATCTTCTGTACCTGTTTATATCTCAAATTCAGGCTCAAAACACACGAAAATTCGATATTTTTGGGTCCCAGAAGCGATCTATACATGCATACTCCTTGCTAGAATGTTTTCAAGATACAGACCCAAAACATGCTCAAAATCGATATTTTAGTTGTCCAAAGTCGATATGTGTATGCATCTTCTGTACCCGTTTATATCTCAAATTCAGGCTCGGAACATCCGGAAATTTGATATTTTTGGGTCCAAGAAGCAATCTGTACATGCCTACTCCGTGTTAGAGTATTTTCAAAATACAGTCCCAAAACAAGCTGAAAATCGATATTTTAGGTGTCCAAAGTCGATATCTGCATGCATACTCTGTACCCGTTTATATCTTAAATACAAGCTCAAAACACGCGAAAATTCGATATTTTTGGGTCCCAGAAGCGATCTGTACATGTCTACTCCGTGTTAAAGTATTTTCAAAATACAGGCCCAAAACATAATGCAAATCGATATTTTAGGTGCCCAAAGTCAATATGTGTATGGATCTTCTGTACCCGTTTATATCCCAAATTCATTCTCAAAACACCCGAAAATTCGATATTTTTGGGTCCCAGAAACGATCTGTACATGCCTACTGCGTGATAGAGTATTTTCAAAATACACGCCCAAAACATGCTCAAAATCGATATTTTGGGTGCCCAAAGTCGATATGTGCATGTATATTCTGTATCCGTTTATATCTCAAATTCATTCTCAAAACACCCGAAAATTCGATATTTTTGGGTCTCAGAAGCGATTTGTACATGCCTACTCCATGCTAGAAAGTTTTTAAGATACAGACCCAAAACATGCTCAAAATCGACATTTTAGGTGCCCAAAGTCGATATATGTATGCATCTTCTATACCCGTTTATATCTCAAATTCAGGCTCAAAATACCCGAAAATTCAAAATTTTTGGGTCCCAGAAGCGATCTCTACATGCCTACTCAGTGCTAGAATATTTTCAATATATAGGCCCAATACATGCTCAAAATCGATATTTTGTGTGCCCAAAGTCAATATGTGCATGCATCTTCAGTACCAGTTTATATCTCAAATTCAGGCTCAAAACACCCGAAAATTCGATATTTTTGGGTCCCAGAAGCGATCTGTACATGCCTACTCCTTGCTCGAATGTTTTCAAAATATAGTCCCAAAACATCCTCAAAATCGATATTTTGTGTGCCCAAAGTCAAATTGTGCATGCATCTTCAGTACCAGTTTATATCTCAAATTCAGGCTCAAAACACCCGAAAATTCGATATTTTTGGGTCCCAGAAGCGATCTGTACATGCCTACTCCTTGCTCGAATGTTTTAAAGATACAGACCCAAAACATGTGTAAAATCGATATTTTAGTTGTCCAAAGTCGATATGTGTATGCATCTTCTGTACCCGTTTATATCTCAAATTCAGGCTCAAAACACCCGAAAATTCGAAATTTTTGGGTTCCAGAAGCTAAAAAGTTTCAGATACAGACCCAAAACATGCTCAAAATCTTTATTTTAAGTGCCTAAAGTCGATATTTGTATGCATCTTCTGTACCCGTTTATATCTCAAATTCAGGATCAAAATACCCGAAAATTCGAAATTTTTGGGTCCCAGAAGCGATCTGTACATGCCTACTCAGTGCTAGAATATTTTCGAAATACAGGCCTAAAACATGATCAAAATCGATATTTTGTGTGCCCAAAGTCGATATGTGCATGCATCTTCAGTACCAGTTTATATCTCAAATTTGGGCTCAAAACACCCAAAAATTCGATATTTTTGGGTCCCAGAAGCGATCTGTACATGCCTACTCAGTGCTAGAATATTTTCGAGATACCGGCCTAAAACATGATCAAAATCAATATTTTGTGTTCCCAAAGTCGATATGTGCATGCATCTTCAGTACCAGTTTATATCTGAAATTCAGTTTAAAAACACCCGAAAATTCGATATTTTTGGGTCCAAGAAGCAATCTGTACATGCCTACTCCTTGCTAGAATGTTTTAAAGATACAGACCCAAAACATGCTTAAAATCGATATTTTAGTTGTCCAAAGTCGATATGTGTATGCATCTTCTGTACCCGTTTGTATCTCAAATTCAGGCTCGGAAATTCCGAAAATTAGATATTTTTGGGTCCCAGAAGCAATGTGGACATGCCTACTCCGTGTTTGAGTATTTTCAAAATACAGCCCCAAAACAAGCTGAAAATCGATATTTAAGGTGCCCAAAGTCAATATGTGTATGCATCTTCTGTCCCAGTTTATATCTTAAATTCAGGCTTAAAACACCCGAAAATTCGATATTTTTGGGTCCCAGAAGCGATCTGTACATGCCTAGTCTGTGTTAGAGTATTTTCAAAATACAGGCCCAAAACATAATAAAATTGATATTTTAGGTGCCCAAAGTCAATATGTGTATGAATCTTCTGTACCCGTTTATATCCCAAATTCAGGCTCGGAACATCCGAAAATTAGATATTTTTGGGTCCCAGAAGCGATCTGTACATGCCTAGTCTGTGTTAGAGTATTTTCACAATACAGGCCCAAAAACATGCTGAAAATCGATATTTTAGGTGGAAAAAGTCGATATGTGCATGCATCTTTGGTACCCGTTTATTTTTCAAATTCAGGCTCAAAACACCAGAAAATTAAATATTTTTGGGTCCCAGAAGCGATCTGTACATGCCTACTCAGTGCTAGAATGTTTTCAAAATATAGGCTCAAAACATGCTAAAAATCGATATTTTAAGTGTCCAAAGTCGACATGTGCATGCATCTTCTGTACCCGTTTATATCTCTAATTCAAGCTCAAAACACCCCAAAATCCGATATTTTTGGGTCCCAGAAGCGATCTGTTCATGCTTAGTCCGTGTTAGAGTATTTTCAAAATTCAGGCTCAAAACATAAAGAAAATCAATATTTTAGGTCCCCAAATACAATATGTGTATGCATCTTCTGTACTCGTTTATATCCCAAATTCAAGCTCAAAACACTCGAAAATTCCATATTTTTGGGTCCCAGAAGCGATCTGCATATGCCTACTCAGTGCTAGAATATTTTCAAAATATAGGCCCAAAACATGCTAAAAATCGATATTTTAGGTACCCAAAGTCGATATGTGCATGCATCTTCTGTACCCGTTTATATCTCAAATTCAGGCTCAAAACACCCCAAAATTCGATATTTTTGGGTCCCAGAAGCGATCTGTTCATGCTTAGTCCGTGTTAGAGTATTTTCAAAATTCAGGCCCAAAACATAAAGAAAATCGATATTTTAGGTCCCCAAATACAATATGTGTATGCATCTTCTGTACCCGTTTATATCCCAAATTCAAGCTCAAAACACTCGAAAATTCCATATTTTTGGGTCCCAGAAGCGATCTGCATATGCCTACTCAGTGCTAGAATATTTTCAAAATATAGGCCCAAAACATGCTAAAAATCGATATTTTAGGTACCCAAAGTCGATATGTGCATGCATCTTCTGTACCCGTTTATATCTCAAATTCAGGCTCAAAACACCCCAAAATTCGATATTTTTGGGTCCCAGAAGCGATCTGTACATGCCTACTCGGTGTTAGTGTATTTTCAAAATACACGCCCAAAACATGCTTAAAATCGATATTTTGGGTGCCGAAAGGCGATATTTGCATGTATCTTCTGTACCCGTTTATATCTCAAATTCATTCTCAAAACACACGAAAATTCCATATTTTTGGGTCCCAGAAGCGATTTGTACATGCCTACTCCTTGCTAGAAGGTTTTTAAGATACAGACCCAAAAACATGCTCAAAATCGATACTTTATGTGCAAAAAGTCGATATGTGCATGCATCTTCTGTACCCGTTTATATTTCAAATTAAGCTCAAAACACCCAAAAATTCCATATTTTTGGGTCCCAGAAGCGATCTGTACATGCCTACTACGTGTTAGACTATTTTCAAATTACAAGCCCAAAACATGCTGAAAATCTATATTTTAGGTGCCCAAAGTCAATATGTGCATGCATCTTCTGTACCCGTTTATATCTCAAATTCAGGCTCAAAACACCCGAAAATTCGATATTTTTAGGTCCAAGAAGCGATCTGTAAATGCCTACTTCTTGCTAGAATATTTTCAAGATACGGACCTAAAACATGCTAAAAATCGATATTTAAGGTGTCCAAAGTCAATATGTGCATCCATCTTCTGTACCCGTTTATATCTCAAATTCAGGCTCAAAACATTCTAAAAATCGATATTTTAGGAGTCCAAAGTCGATATGCGCATGCATCTTATGTACCCGTTTATATCTCAAATTCATTCTCAAAACACCCGAAAATTCGATATTTTTGGGTCCCAGAAGCGATTTGTACATGCCTACTCCTTGCTTGAAGGTTTTTAAGATACAAACCCAAAAACATGCTCAAAATCGATATTTTATGTGCAAAAAGTCGATATGTGCATGCATCTTCAGTACCCGTTTATATTTCAAATTCAGGCTCAAAACGCCCGAAAATTAAATATGTTTGGGTCACAGAAGCGATCTGTACATGCCTACTCAGTGCTAGAATATTTTCAAAATATAGGCCCAAAACATGTTAAAAATCGATATTTTATGTGCCCAAAGTCGATATGTGCATGCATCTTCTGTACCCGTTTATATCTTAAATTCAGGCTCAAAACACACGAAAATTCGATATTTTTGGGTCCCAGAAGCAATCTGTACATGCCTACTCCGTGTTAGAGTATTTTCAAAATACACGCCCAAAACATGCTGAAAATCGATATTCTAGGTGCCCAAAGTCAATATGTGCATGCATCTTCTGTACCCGTTTATATCTCAAATTCAGGCTCAAAACACCCGAAAATTCGATATTTATTGTTCCCAGAAGCGATCTGTACATGCCTACTCAGTGCTAGAATATTTTCGAAATACAGGCCTAAAACATGATCAAAATCGATATTTTGTGTGTCCAAACTCGATATGTGCATTCATCTTCAGTACCAGTTTATATCTCAAATTCAGGCTCAAAACACCCGAAAATTTGAAATTTTTGGGTCCCAGAAGCGATCTGTACATGCCTACTCAGTGGTAGAATATTTTCGAAATACAGGCCTAAAACATGTTAAAAATCGATATTTTGTGTGCCCAAAGTCGATATGTGCATGCATCTTCAGTACACGTTTATATTTCAAATTCAGGCTCAAAACACCCGAAAATTCGATATTTTTGGGTCCAAGAAGCGATCTGTACATGTCTACTCCTTGCTGGAATGTTTTAAAGATACAGACACAAAACATGCTCAAAATCGATATTTTAGTTGTCCAAAGTCGATATGTGTATGCATCTTCTGTACCCGTTTATATCTCAAATTCAGGCTCGGAAATTCCGAAAATTAGATATTTTTGGGTCCCAGAAGCAATCTGGACATGCCTACTCCGTGTTTGAGTATTTTCAAAATACAGCCCCAAAACAAGCTGAAAATCGATATTTAAGGTGCCCAAAGTCAATATGTGTATGCATCTTCTGTCCCAGTTTATATCTTAAATTCAGGCTTAAAACACCCGAAAATTCGATATTTTTGGGTCCCAGAAGCGATCTGTACATGCCTAGTCTGTGTTAGAGTATTTTCAAAATACAGGCCTAAAATATAATAAAATTGATATTTTAGGTGCCCAAAGTCAATATGTGTATGAATCTTCTGTACCCGTTTATATCCCAAATTCAGGCTCAAAACACCCGAAAATTAGATATTTTTGGGTCCCTGAAGCGATCTGTACATGCCTACTCAGTGTTAGAGTATTTTCAAAATACAGGCTTAAAACATGCTGAAAATCGATATTTTAGGTGGAAAAGTCGATATGTGCATGCATCTTCAGTACCCGTTTATATTTCAAATTCATTCTCAAAACACCAGAAAATTAAATATTTTTGGGTCCCAGAAGCGATCTGTACATGCCTACTCAGTGCTAGAATGTTTTCAAAATATAGGCTCAAAACATGCTAAAAATCGATATTTTAAGTGTCCAATGTCGACATGTGCATGCATCTTCTGTACCCGTTTATATCTCAAATTCATGCTCGGAACATCCGAACATTAGATATGTTTGGGTCCCAGAAGCGATCTGGACATGCCTACTTCCGTGTTAGAGTATTTTCAAAATACAGTCCCAAAACAATTTGAAAATCGATATTTAAGGTGCCCAAAGTCTATATGTGTATGCATCTTCTGTCCCAGTTTATATCTCATATCCAGGCTCAAAACACCCGAAAATTCGATATTTTTGGGTCTTAGAAGCGATCTGTACATGCCTAGTCTGTGTTAGAGTATTTCTGAAATACCGGCCCAGAACATGCTAAAAATCGATATTTTAGGTGCCCAAAGTCAATATGTGTAAGCATCTTCTGTCCCTGATTTATATCTCAAATTCTGCCTCAAAACAGCTGAAAATTCGATATTTTTGGGTCCCAGAAGCGATCTATACATGCCTAGTCTGTGTTAGAGTATTTTCAAAATACAGGCCCAAAACATGCTGAAAATCGATATTTTAGGTGGAAAAAGTCGATATGTGCATGCATCTTTAGTACACGTTTATATTTCAAATTCAGGCTCAAAACACCAGAAAATTAAATATTTTTGGGTCCCAGAAGCGATCTGTACATGCCTACTCAGTGCTAGAATGTTTTCAAAATATAGGCTCAAAACATGCTAAAAATCGATATTTTAAGTGTCCAAAGTCGACATGTGCATGCATCTTTTGTACCCGTTTATATCTCTAATTCAAACTCAAAACACACGAAAATTCGATATTTTTGGGTCCCAGAAGCGATCTGTTCATGCCTAGTCCGTGTTATAGTATTTTCAAAATTCAGGCCCAAAACATAAAGAAAATCGATATTTTAGGTCCCCAAATACAGTATGTGTATGCATCTTCTGTACCCGTTTATATCCCAAATTCTAGTTCAAAACACTCGAAAATTCGATATTTTTGGGTCCCAGAAGCGATCTGTACATGCCTAGTCTGTGTTAGAGTATTTTCAAAATACAGACCTAAAACATGCTCAAAATCGATATTTTGGGTGCCCAAAGTCGATATGTGCATGTATCTTCTGTACCCGTTTATATCTCAAATTCATTCTCAAAACACCCGAAAATTCGATATTTTTTGGTCCCAGAAGCGATTTGTACATGCCTACACCTTGCTAGAAGGTTTTTAAGATACAGACCCAAAAACATGCTCAAAATCGATATTTTATGTGCAAAAAGTCGATATGTGCATGCATCTTCAGTACCCGTTTATATTTCAAATTCAGGCTCAAAACGCCCAAAAATTAAATATGTTTGGGTCACAGAAGCGATCTGTACATGCCTACTAAGTGCTAGAATGCTTTCAAAATATAGGCGTAAAACATGCTAAAAATCGATATTTTAGGTGCCCAAAGTCGATATGTGCATGCATCTTCTGTACCTGTTTATTTCCCAAATTCATTCTCAAAACACCCGAAAATTCGATATTTTTGGGTCCCAGAGGCAATCTGTACATGCTTACTCAGTGCTAGAATATTTTCAAAATATAGGCCCAAAACATGTTAAAAATAGATATTTTAGGTGCCCAAAGTCGATATGTGCATGCATCTTCTGTACCCGTTTATATCTTAAATTCAGGCTCAAAACACACGAAAATTCGATATTTTTGGGTCCCAGAAGCGATCTGTACATGCCTACTCCGTGATAGAGTATTTTCAAAATACACGCCCAAAACATGCTGAAAATCGATATTCTAGGTGCCCAAAGTCAATATGTGCATGCATCTTCTGTACCCGTTTATATCTCAAATTCAGGCTCAAAACACCCGAAAATTCGATATTTATTGGTCCCAGAAGCGATCTGTACATGCCTACTCAGTGCTAGAATATTTTCGAAATACAGGCCAAAACCATGATCAAAATCGATATTTTGTGTGTCCAAACTCGATATGTGCATTCATCTTCAGTACCAGTTTATATCTCAAATTCAGGCTCAAAACACCCGAAAATTCGATATTTTTGGGTCCCAGAAGCGATCTGTACATGCCTAGTCTGTGTTAGAGTATTTTCAAAATACAGGCCTAAAACATAATAAAATTGATATTTTAGGTGCCCAAAGTCAATATGTGTATGAATCTTCTGTACCCGTTTATATCCCAAATTCAGGCTCAAAACACCCGAAAATTAGATATTTTTGGGTCCCTGAAGCGATCTGTACATGCCTACTCAGTGTTAGAGTATTTTCAAAATACAGGCTTAAAACATGCTGAAAATCGATATTTTAGGTGGAAAAGTCGATATGTGCATGCATCTTCAGTACCCGTTTATATTTCAAATTCATTCTCAAAACACCAGAAAATTAAATATTTTTGGGTCCCAGAAGCGATCTGTACATGCCTACTCAGTGCTAGAATGTTTTCAAAATATAGGCTCAAAACATGCTAAAAATCGATATTTTAAGTGTCCAATGTCGACATGTGCATGCATCTTCTGTACCCGTTTATATCTCAAATTCATGCTCGGAACATCCGAACATTAGATATGTTTGGGTCCCAGAAGCGATCTGGACATGCCTACTTCCGTGTTAGAGTATTTTCAAAATACAGTCCCAAAACAAGTTGAAAATCGATATTTAAGGTGCCCAAAGTCTATATGTGTATGCATCTTCTGTCCCAGTTTATATCTCATATCCAGGCTCAAAACACCCGAAAATTCGATATTTTTGGGTCTTAGAAGCGATCTGTACATGCCTAGTCTGTGTTAGAGTATTTCTGAAATACCGGCCCAGAACATGCTAAAAATCGATATTTTAGGTGCCCAAAGTCAATATGTGTAAGCATCTTCTGTCCCTGATTTATATCTCAAATTCAGCCTCAAAACAGCTGAAAATTCGATATTTTTGGGTCCCAGAAGCGATCTATACATGCCTAGTCTGTGTTAGAGTATTTTCAAAATACAGGCCCAAAACATGCTGAAAATCGATATTTTAGGTGGAAAAAGTCGATATGTGCATGCATCTTAAGTACACGTTTATATTTCAAATTCAGGCTCAAAACACCAGAAAATTAAATATTTTTGGGTCCCAGAAGCGATCTGTACATGCCTACTCAGTGCTAGAATGTTTTCAAAATATAGGCTCAAAACATGCTAAAAATCGATATTTTAAGTGTCCAAAGTCGACATGTGCATGCATCTTTTGTACCCGTTTATATCTCTAATTCAAACTCAAAACACACGAAAATTCGATATTTTTGGGTCCCAGAAGCGATCTGTTCATGCCTAGTCCGTGTTAGAGTATTTTCAAAATTCAGGCCCAAAACATAAAGAAAATCGATATTTTAGGTCCCCAAATACAGTATGTGTATGCATCTTCTGTACCCGTTTATATCCCAAATTCTAGTTCAAAACACTCGAAAATTCGATATTTTTGGGTCCCAGAAGCGATCTGTACATGCCTAGTCTGTGTTAGAGTATTTTCAAAATACAGACCTAAAACATGCTCAAAATCGATATTTTGGGTGCCCAAAGTCGATATGTGCATGTATCTTCTGTACCCGTTTATATCTCAAATTCATTCTCAAAACACCCGAAAATTCGATATTTTTTGGTCCCAGAAGCGATTTGTACATGCCTACACCTTGCTAGAAGGTTTTTAAGATACAGACCCAAAAACATGCTCAAAATCGATATTTTATGTGCAAAAAGTCGATATGTGCATGCATCTTCAGTACCCGTTTATATTTCAAATTCAGGCTCAAAACGCCCAAAAATTAAATATGTTTGGGTCACAGAAGCGATCTGTACATGCCTACTAAGTGCTAGAATGCTTTCAAAATATAGGCGTAAAACATGCTAAAAATCGATATTTTAGGTGCCCAAAGTCGATATGTGCATGCATCTTCTGTACCTGTTTATTTCCCAAATTCATTCTCAAAACACCCGAAAATTCGATATTTTTGGGTCCCAGAGGCAATCTGTACATGCTTACTCAGTGCTAGAATATTTTCAAAATATAGGCCCAAAACATGTTAAAAATCGATATTTTAGGTGCCCAAAGTCGATATGTACATGCATCTTCTGTACCCGTTTATATCTTAAATTCAGGCTCAAAACACACGAAAATTCGATATTTTTGGGTCCCAGAAGCGATCTGTACATGCCTACTCCGTGATAGAGTATTTTCAAAATACACGCCCAAAACATGCTGAAAATCGATATTCTAGGTGCCCAAAGTCAATATGTGCATGCATCTTCTGTACCCGTTTATATCTCAAATTCAGGCTCAAAACACCCGAAAATTCGATATTTATTGGTCCCAGAAGCGATCTGTACATGCCTACTCAGTGCTAGAATATTTTCGAAATACAGGCCAAAACCATGATCAAAATCGATATTTTGTGTGTCCAAACTCGATATGTGCATTCATCTTCAGTACCAGTTTATATCTCAAATTCAGGCTCAAAACACCCGAAAATTTGAAATTTTTGGGTCCCAGAAGCGATCTGTACATGCCTACTCAGTGGTAGAATATTTTCGAAATACAGGCCTAAAACATGTTAAAAATCGATATTTTGTGTGCCCAAAGTCGATATGTGCATGCATCTTCAGTACCCGTTTATATTTCAAATTCAGGCTCAAAACATCCGAAAATTCGATATTTTTGGGTCCAAGAAGCGATCTGTACATGTCTACTCCTTGCTAGAATGTTTTAAAGATACAGACCCAAAACATGCTCAAAATCGATATTTTAGTTGTCCAAAGTCGATATGTGTATGCATCTTCTGTACCCGTTTATATCTCAAATTCAGGCTCGGAACATCCGAAAATTAGATATTTTTGGGTCCCAGAAGCGATCTGTACATGCCTAATCTGTGTTAGAGTATTTTCAAAATACAGGCCCAAAAACATGCTGAAAATCGATATTTTAGGTGGAAAAAGTCGATATGTGCATGCATCTTTAGTACCCGTTTATTTTTTAAATTCAGGCTCAAAACACCAGAAAATTAAATATTTTTGGGTCCCAGAAGCGATCTGTACATGCCTACTCAGTGCTAGAATGTTTTCAAAATATAGGCTCAAAACATGCTAAAAATCGATATTTTAAGTGTCCAAAGTCGACATGTGCATGCATCTTCTGTACCCGTTTATATCTCAAATTCAGGCTCAAAACACCCCAAAATTCGATATTTTTGGGTCCCAGAAGCGATCTGTTCATGCTTAGTCCGTGTTAGAGTATTTTCAAAATTCAGGCCCAAAACATAAAGAAAATCGATATTTTAGGTCCCCAAATACAATATGTGTATGCATCTTCTGTACCCGTTTATATCCCAAATTCAAGCTCAAAACACTCGAAAATACCATATTTTTGGGTCCCAGAAGCGATCTGCATATGCCTACTCAGTGCTAGAATATTTTCAAAATATAGGCCCAAAACATGCTAAAAATCGATATTTTAGGTACCCAAAGTCGATATGTGCATGCATCTTCTGTACCCGTTTATATCTCAAATTCAGGCTCAAAACACCACAAAATTCGATATTTTGGGGTCCCAGAAGCGATCTGTACATGCCTACTCGGTGTTAGTGTATTTTCAAAATGCAAGCCCAAAACATGCTCAAAATCGATATTTTGGGTGCCCAAAGGCGATATTTGCATGTATCTTCTGTACCCGTTTATATCTCAAATTCATTCTCAAAACACCCGAAAATTCGATATATTTGGGTCCCAGAAGCGATTTGTACATGCCTACTCCTTGCTAGAAGGTTTTTAAGATACAGACCCAAAAACATGCTCAAAATCGATATTTTATGTGCAAAAAGTCGATATGTGCATGCATCTTCTGTACCCGTTTATATTTCAAATTAAGCTCAAAACACCCAAAAATTCGATATTTTTGGGTCCCAGAAGCGATCTGTACATGCCTACTACGTGTTAGAGTATTTTCAAATTACACGCCCAAAACATGCTGAAAATCTATATTTTAGGTGCCCAAAGTCAATATGTGCATGCATCTTCTGTACCCGTTTATATCTCAAATTCAGGCTCAAAACATGCTAAAAATCGATATTTTAGGAGTCCAAAGTCGATATGTGCATGCATCTTATGTACCCGTTTATATCTCAAATTCAAGCTCAAAACGCACGTAAATTCGATATTTTTGGGTCCCAGAAGCGATCTGTACATGTCTACTCCGTGTTAGAGTATTTTAAAAAAACAGGCCCAAAACATAATGAAAATCGATATTTTAGGTGCCCAAAGTCGATATGTGCATGCATCAACTGTACCCGTTTATATATCAAATTCAGGCTCAAAACACCCGAAAATTTGATATTTTTGGGTCCCAGAAGCGACCTATGCATGCCTAATCAGTGCTAGAATATTTTTATAATGTATGCCTAAAACATGCTCAAAGTAGATATTTTGGGTGCCCAAAGTCGATATGTGCATGCATCTTCTGTACTCGTTTATATCTCAAATTCTGACTCAAAACACCCGAAAATTCGATATTTTTGGTTCCAAAAAGCGATCTGTACATGCCTACTCAGTGCTAGAATAGTTTCAAAATATAGGCCCAAAACATGATAAAAATCGATATTTTAGGTGCCCAAAGTCGATATGTACATGCAACTTCTGTACCCGTTTATATCTCAAATTCAGGCTCAAACCACCCGAAAATTCAATATTTTTTGGTTCCAGAAGCGATCTGTACATGCCTACTCCGTGTTAGAGTATTTTCAAAATACAGGCCCAAAACATGCTAAAAATCGATATTTTAGGTGCTGAAAGTCGATATGTGCATGTATCTTCTGTACCCGTTTATATCTCAAATTCAGGCTCAAAACACCTGAAAATTCAATATTTTTGAGTCCCAGAAGCAATCTATACATGCCTACTCCGTGTTAGAGTATTTTCAAAATACAGGCCCAAAACGTGCTGAAAATCGATTTTTTAGGTGCCCAAAGTCAATATGTGTATGCATCTTCTGTACCCGTTTATATCCCAAATTCAGGCTCAAATCCCCGAAAATTCAATATTTTTGGGTCCCAGAAGCGATATTTGCATGCCTAATCAGTGCTAGAATATTTTCAAAATATAGGCCCAAAACATGCTCAAAATCGATATTTTTGGTGCCCAAAGTCGATATGTGCATGCATCTTCAGTACCCGTTTATATCTCAAATTCAGGCTCAAAACACCCGAAAATTCAATATGTTTGGGTCCCAGAAGCAATCTGTACATGACTACTCAGTGCTAGAATGTTTTCAAAATATAGGCTCAAAAAATGCTAAAAATCGATATTTTATGTACCCAAAAGTCTATATGTTTATGAATCTTCTTTACCCGTTTATATCCCAAATTGAGCCTCAAAACTCCCGAAAATTCGACATTTTTGGATCCCAGAAGCGATCTGTACATGCCTACTCCTTACTAGAGTATTTTCAAAATGTAGGCGTAAAACATGCTAAAAATCGATATTTTAGGTGCCCAAAGTCGATACCTGCATGTATCTTCTGTACCTGTTTATATGTCAAATTCAGGCTCAAAACACCCGAAAATTTGATATTTTTGTGTCCCAGAAGCGTTCTGTACATGCCTACTAAGTGCTAGAATGTTTTCATAATATAGGTTTAAAACATGCCAAATATCGATATTTGATGTGTCCAAAGTCGATATGTGCATGCATATTCTGTACCCGTTTATATCTCAAATTCAGGCTCAAAACACCTGAAAATTCGATATTTTTGGGTCCAAGAAGCGATCTGTACATGCCTACTCCTTGTTAGAATGTTTTCAAAATATAAGCTCAAAACATGCTAAAAATCGATATTTTTGGTGTCCAAATTCGATATGTGCATGCATCTTCTGTACCCGTTTATAACTCAAATTCATTCTCAAAACACCCGAGAATTCAATATTTTTGAGTCCCAGAAGCGATCTATACATGCCTACTCCGTGTTCGAGTATTTTCAAAATACAGGCCCAAAACATGCTGAAAATCGATATTTTAGGTGCCCAAAGTCGATATGTGCATGCAAGCCTGACACAGCGAGAAAGAGACAGATAGATAGATAGATAGAGAGAGAAATAGATACATAAATAGAGAAATAGATAGATAGACTGAAAGAAAGAGAGAGAAGGAGAATAAGATAGATAGATAGATAGACAGATAGATAGAGAGAAACAGAGAGATAGATAGATAGACTGAAAGAAAGAGAGAGAAGGAGAATAAGATAGATAGATAGATAGATAGATAGATAGATAGATAGATAGAAAGAGAGAGAAAAAAAAAGTAGACAGACAGAGAGAGAGAGAGAAAGAGAGGGACGGATGAAACTGTTTCCATTATATCTATATCTTTTAATCCCTGTTTCTCTTACGTTGTTGATGTTGTTGTTGCTCCTTTTTCTGTTCCTGTTCCTTTCATACCCATTTTTAGTATTCTTGCTTTCGTTCTTCTCCTTCGTCTCCTCCTTCTCCTTTTTCTTCTTTTTCTTCATCTTTCTTCTTCTTCTTTTTTCTTCATTTCTTCTTTTTCTTCTCCTTCTCCTTTATCTCTTTCTTTTTCATTTCTTTCTTCTTCTTCTTTCTTCTTCTTTTTCTCCTCTTCCTCCTCCTTCTCCTTCTCATTCTCCTTTTTTTCTTTTTCTTCTTCTTTCTTCTTCTTCTTCTACTTCTTTCTTCTTCTGCTATGTCTCGTTCTTTATCTATTTAGGTCGTTCGTGTTAATGAGTTTGTTCTCGTGTTCTTTGTCCTCGTTCTTGTTATCTTTCACTTTCTTATTTTAGTTATTACTGTTGTTCTTTTCCTCGTTCTTGTTTGCTTTCTTGTTAGTGAGTGTGTGTGTGTGTGTGTGTGTGTGTGTGTGTGTGTGTGTTTGTGTGTGTGTGTGTGTTCGTGTGTGTGTGTGTGTGAGTGAATGAGTGAGTAAGAGAGAGTGTGTGTGTTCGTGTGTGAGTGAATGAGTGAGTAAAAGAGAGTGAGTGAGTGTGTGTGTTCGAGTGTGTGTCTGTGTTCGTGTGTGAGTGAATGAGTGAGTAAGAGAGAGAGAGAGAGTGTGTGTGTTCGTGTGTGAGTGAATGAGTGAGTAAGAGAGAGAGTATGTATGTGTGTGTGTGTTCGTGTGAGTGAATGAGTGCGTAAAAGAGAGTGAGAGAGTGTGTGTGTTCGAGTATATGTGTGTGTGTGTGTGTGTGTGTGTGTGTGTGAGTGAATGAGTGCGTAAAAGAGAGAGAGTGTGTATTATGTGTGTTCGAGTATATGTGTGTGTGTGTGTGTATAGAGCACGTCCATATAAGTAGGAAAGGAAGGAATAAAAAAATAAGCTTCAAGCCTGTATAGAACATAGTGAGTGACGGGGTAAATAAAAGTCTGTATGGCATTTCCCTCTCACCCCGTCCACCTCAGCCCTATCCGGAGTGACGAGCAAAGGAAAGGAGGCTGATGGGAAGAAATGGAAGAAGGGTGTAGTGAGTGGGTTGGTGGATGGATGGGGGAGGTCAGGAAGGATGGTGTGTGTGTGTGTGTGTGTGTGTGTGTGTGAGAGAGAGAGAGAGGGCGGTGGATGGAAGCAGTAAGGAGGCGTGGGAGCAAAGGGGAATAGGGAGAGAACAAGCAAGTGGAGAAGGAATACAAAGGAATATAAAAGACCTTCAAACAGCAACAGACCTAATGATACTTGCGAGGGGAAGAATGAAAGGAGACAAAGGGAAAGAGAGAAGGAGAGGAGGCACGAAAGCGAGGAAACAGAGAAAGACAAGTAGGAAGGAAGGAAACAAGAGGCAGAGACAGACAGATAATGAGAGAGAGAGAGAGAGAGAGAGAGAGAGAGAGAGAGAGAGAGAGAGAGAGAGAGAGAGAGAGAGAGAGAGAGAGAGAGAGAGAGAAGAGACAGGGAGGGGCAGGGTTGGGAGGGGAGGGGCAGGAAGGGGACGGGAGAGGCGTGTCATGAACAAATGCTGGAATATTGGTAAATGTCAAGACGTCCAATGAGGGAATGCCGCCACCGTAAAATATAATCTTTAGTTAGAGGAAGTTTCTGTTCGTTGTTGCATTTCTGTTTGAACATCAGATAGGGAGAGAGGTAGATAGATAGACAGATAGTCAGAGAGATAGATAGATAGATAGATAGATAGATAGATAAATAGATAGATATATAGTCAGCTTGGTAGATAGACAGATAAGTAGATAGATAGATTGACAGATAAGTAGATAGATAGAGGAGGGTAGGGGGGGTGCCTGCCTATACAAGAGAGGTGAGAAATTATTCTTGGGGAGGTGAAAAATGTGTGGAAGCCCAGTTATCAATTATTTTTATACCGACATTCGTGTCAATTATTAACATCATTAAATGTAAGATTAAGTTTTTAATATTATGATGTAACACAAAAACAACCGAGGTAATATTATTGTATACGGTACTTTTTTCGTATAATATTCAATGGTTATCATCAAGCACTAAACGCTGAAAAATACTTACACAATAACTGAAAAAGAATCATGAACCAGAATGTTCTTTATTAAATGAAGCAAATGTGAATACCTTTATATTACATGTGTCAAGTGTTGATACCAATAACACACTTCCATTTCCCCCGTATCTACCTAACAGTTTATAATCGTGTCAAATATCAAGGCTCTCATTATCCCTCACGTGATAGCAGCCTTGTAGTATTCTGAATACTTTTAATAATAGCCTGTTGTATTGAATTATTGGAATTTGACTATGAAACCCATATTTTGTCATTTGTCTCTTGGTAGCAAAAATTATTATTTGCTTTGTATCTCTCTTCTCCGTGTATATCTCTTTTTCTGTGTGCATGTATTATACTTATATAATTATATAAGCCAGTACACACACACATAACATAATAATGTTGGTGACAGAGGTTCTATTGGTTTTATCTGTCATGAGTTGTGAGAGAACTATATTTATAATTATTTAAACATTATAATAGTTCCATCAAGTAATACATGCGATACACAGTTGAGGTTTCATCGGACATGTTAATAAAGAAGCTGGCAACTATTTTCAACATTTCTTAAAATTAAACTTTATTGAAGGCGTGTTAAGGTCTGAAATCCTGAATTTCCCATCATACAACACCTTCCCAATACTCACACCGTTGTATTTGATGCCGTATTGGTATTTACTGTCTTCTGCTACAAGGTTGATATTAGTGTGAATTTCCATATACACTCTACCAATACTCACACCATTGTATTTGATGCCGTATTGGTCTTTACTGTCTTCTGCTACAAGGTTGATATTAGTGTGACTTTTCATATACACTCTACCACTACTCATACCGTTGTATTTGATGCCGTATTGGTCTTTACTGTTTTCTGCTACAAGGTTGATATTAGTGTGAATTTCCATATACACCTTGTCTTGTGAACTGACTGACTGCACCACCTTACACATCTTCAAGTCATCAGGACTGCCAACATGTTGGAGAAGGAATATTTCCACACTCAGTCTTCAATACCCTTACCAGTTTAATGGTTTTCAACCAACTCATAATCCTCTTCCAGTATCAAAACTAATGTGGGCTAACGAGACTAGAGTCAACGTCAATCTCTAATTAATGCAAAAAATATACAGTTGACAAGCCTGTGGGTGCCAGACGCATCTCCCTGGCCTCTGCTCACATGTATTATCTGCCAAAATAAAAATTTTTGCTACCTAGAAACAAATGAAATACAGAGGGATTTATAGTAAATTACCAAACAGCACGTGTTCACTATATTCAATACAACGAGCTATTATTAAAAGTATTCAGAATATTACAAGGTTGCTATCGGTATATAAATAATTGATAACCGGGTGTATTTTCGTACTTCTATTAAAGCTTCCACTCATTTTTCACCTCCCCAAGAATAATTTCTCACCTCTCTTGTATAGGCAGGCACCTCCCCTACCCTCCTCAAATCACTCCTTACTTCTCCCTCCCACCAGTGAATGGTTCGAGCGAGCAGAGCTCACAACTAGTGTTTCGGGGTTATCTCGGCCAACGTTGACAACGCTGGGTGGGCCTCACGGGAGTGTGACCTGAGTCGAAGCCCGAGGTCTGAAGCAGGCGATTTCTGGACAACAGCCCACCCAAACCATCACGAGGCCCATCCAAACCATCACATCTCGAACCAATAGAGCCTGTGGATGGGCTGTCGTCCAGAAACCGCCTGCTCCAGATCTCGGGCTTCGACACAGGTGGGCTAGGGACTATGGTGCGTGACTGTACATACATTATAGCCTTAGAGGCCTCCAAAATGTGCCAGCCAAAAAAAAAAAAAAAACACACACACTGGACCAGGTTAACAAAAATAATAGTAGGTAGCCCTCTTCTTGGATTATTTTTTGAAGAAAATAGTTACTCCACTCTACTCTACTCCAGATTTATTTACCAACTCTTTACTATCCCCTTAAGGTCGCCTGATAC